>CM061066.1:63957095-64004595 GCA_030762895.1 Sophora flavescens | reverse complement strand
CCCAGTCCCAGCAAGAAGAGGAAGCTGGTGAAGACCTTTGCCAAGGTCAGACAAGTTGAGTCTGAGCCTAGCAAAGAGGAAGCATCTGCTCAGGGGGAGCAGGCGGAGCAAGTTCTGGAAGAACAAAAGAAGACTTTCATTTTGGGAATTATTCCCAAAAAGAGAAGATCTGGGTACCCAGTACATGCAAAGATTGAAGTGCCTGCAAAAGCTAACCCTGCAGAAGACCTGTCTAGAGGAGCTCAGACAGTTGTACCTGAGGATAACCAAGTGTCTCATTCTCACAAGAAGTTGAAGATATCTGAATAGCAGGCATCTCCTTCTTTCCCCTTCCCTTCTCATCAAGGTATCATCACCCCACCTGACTCTTATCCATCTGCCTTTTTTATTCAACCTCTCTCTCTTGCATCTCCTCTTCCTTCACCTGTCCACTCCTTTCAAACTCAAAAATCTTCTTTCACTGTTGTACCTGATGACTGTCAGTACACAGTTGTTCACGGGGACTCTGCTCTCAAAGAACAAATTGACATATCATCGAGACTCTTTGTGTCTGATATGCAATCTCTTTTCTTTGCAAGTATCTCACACGTCTTTGTCATCCCTTCTCCTCCACCTCATATTCTTAACCCCTGTAGAGAACTTTTCTTCTACCCACCTATTGTTGTCTTCATTAGAACATTAGCTGGAACTCACCATCCTGCTTTTGTTGTAATGCTTCCTCATAGGTCTAGGTATTTCTTTATGTTAGTTACATGATCTAATTCTTTTTTCTGCCATATTGATTCTTTATTACCTATCCCTCCCCCTGTTTTAGCTCAAACACCTCTTCCTCGACCTATCCAAATAACCATCACCAGACTGTCTCTATCCGAGAGACTCTCATGTGTGTTTCCTTCACCTGATACGGACTTTGTCAGAATCAGTCTCATCTTCAAATTTGTCTTTCTTCTTTTCTACGCCCTTCAAACTCTCCATGAACGTTTCTTCCCTTCCATCACCTCTCCCCTTTCTATACCTAAGGCACCCCCAGTTTTATCCTTACCGTGGCACTCTCCTCTGCCTGTCTCTTCCTCAAGTCTGTCTACAGAAGCTTCCACTTCTCAGACAGTGGCCTTACAAGACCTTCATCTGCTTCAAAGACAAGTAGAAGACTTAAGAAGACAGCTGGATGAAGAAAGGCGAGCTAGGCTGCTCTTAGAGCAAAGGGTTGCTGCCTTATATTTGTTACTTAGTCAATCTAGGTGGTTTTATTTCTCTTTTGTAAACTACCATGTACTTATCAAATCTCATGATGAATAAAACATATTTCTTTCTTTCATTATCTCTTTTTTTATGATTACTCCTTTTTGTTGTTGACGAAAGGGGGAGAAATGAATGTGATATGATCTTAATGAGAAAGTAATATATGAGCAAAATATGTTGATCAAAGTAAGATTGCTTTGATAATTTCAAAGTAAAACAAGTCAAATTTATGTGTGACTAAGTTAACAGGATTATATGATTAATCTTAATGTCTGATCAAGCATCTGCATAACCTGTCCGCTTAAGAAAATTTCAACCTATCTGATATATGCTATATTCTTTGTTGATATTTTCTAAGGTTCATTAAATCATCTCAATGTTTGTCATCATCAAAAAGGGGGAGATTGTCAAGTCTCTAAAATGTCTGATGTGCATTTCCCTACGTTTTGATGAGAACTAAACATTGGTTAATGATTTAATTAACTTTCATATTGGTTGCTAACCTGTCTATCTAGTGTGCATATTAAAACATTAAGAATCACCTATCTGCTCATATAGATGACTACCTGTCTGGATAAGCTAAAGTCAACATGTCTGTTAACTAGGATTATTGACTTCTTTCAAGATACGTCTTCAACCTGTCTCCCCACGAGTTCCTACACTTGTCTGAGGTTACCCGTTGAAGAATGAAGGACCAAACAAGCTTTTGTTGGCTGTCCCATCAGAAAGAGACTTGAAGCCTTATCTCCTACTCAGTCTCACGCTTATCAAGAAAAGTCAGAAGTTACTCTCTCAAGCAACCTCGGTTATCAGAAACAAAGACCTGTTAAAGAATGCTTCCAACGTGCTTTATTCCCTAGTACCTCTGGTCCTTTCACGAAAAGGGAATTGTACTCAGCAAAGTACAAAAAGCTCTCTGCACAACTCTGATATGGCTGTTTCACGATGCATAAAGCCATGATCCTTCAAGTTAGAGTACAACCAACTTTCCTGTTGCATTAATGGCTGCCCAGAACGACTCTATTGCATTTAATGAAGTTCTGCTTAAAGCCAACATCTGAGGGAATATCTCTAACGGATCTTAAATGCTTGAAGACTATAAATACAGAAGTCATTTAAAATGAAGATACAGAGAATACATAGAGCATTAAAGAGTCATTACTCTGTGCATTAATATCTTCATTATTTCATTCTGTATTCTTCAATCATTTGAATTTATTACGCAGACTTTCCTAAGCTTTATATTTAAACGACTCTAAGTGTTAGTGAAAGATCTGTCTGTCTGAAGTTGTATTTATTACAAACAAAATCTCTCAAACAAACCTGAGTGAGCCTGAAGATGCTAGTTGTGCAAAGAATACTTGTCTTGGAGCCTGAAGAGGCTAGGTGTGCAAACAATACTTGGAGTCTGTAACCTAATCAGTTATAGTTGATAAAACTTGGTGCTGCCAAGGACTGGACGTAATCTTTGCTTTGAAGAGTGAACCAGGATAAATAGCTGTGTCAATCTCTCTTTCCTTATAAACTCTTTAGTTGCTTTAGTTTTCTTATCCGTTTATCAAGTGGTGTGTTCGCCTAAGTCACTGTTAAAATTTCATCAGACAGGTCACCTGTCTGTCTAGTATCTTTCCACTCGTCTGAACTAAGCTTCTGTATGCGAAACGTTTTTAACTTTATTCAAATTCTGATAAACACAATTCAACCCCCCTTCTCGCGTTTATAGTTTCTATTTCAGTTTTCAGGTATGCAAATTCTGAGGACGGAATTTCTTTTAAGGGGGTAGAAATTAGGGGTGAGCATCGGGCGGTTTCGGGCGGGTTCGGGTGGGGACCATCGGGTTCGGGCGGGTTGGAGGTAAAAAAAACAGAAACCGAACCCGCCCATCTATACCATCGGGTTGGGCGGTTCGGGTTAGGGCGGGTTCGGTCGGGTTCGGGCGGGTTGAAACGGGTTTAGGCTTTTTAATTATTTAATTTTATTCCAAAAATTAAAAAAACCCAACGAGCCTAATTAAAATTTAAGGCTTTCAACCCAATTAAGTACCAAAAAAAAAATATATAACAGAAGAGGGGAAAAAAAAATCTAAGATCCAGTCTTGGCAGTCCATTCTCCATTAAATTTTTTTTTTTTTTTTTTTTTGTTATGAGCGGGTCGGGTCGGGTTCCGATGGGTGACAGAACCCAGACCCGAACCCGCCCGCTCCTATCCATCTGAAACCGCCGTTTCCACCCGCCCAACCCGCCAACCCGTTTCAACCCGCCCGAAACGCAAAAATTAGTGGCGGGTCGGGCGGTTTCGGGCGGGTTGAAACATTTTGCTCACCCCTAGTAGAAATGTAACAGCCGTAATTTTATGTTTTGTTTAAGTAAGAGGATTAGGTTTAAGGCTTGGATTAAATATTTAAGATGTTGTTTGAGGTCTAGGAACCTTTTCATGGAAAGTATGAAGTCATCTCGAGTGAGTTTGAACGTAAAAACAACTTAGGATTTTCCCTGATTATCGTCTTGAAGACGTATGAGTGTGAAACAAGAAATTTGGAGTTAGGGTTTATAGTAGGCATTTTTTTATGGTTTGAGGTTGTTTATTAGGTCTAGATGAGCCTATATCTCAAATATTAGGTCAATCGGACTTCAAACGAGCTCTGAAAGCGAAGAAACGTGGGAGGTCAACATTGTTGACCAGAGGCCACACTGAGCGTGGGAAAGTGGTGACATGCACGAGGACACGTGGCGGGTGATGTGGCATGCATACAAGCACGCTGGTGGACACTCCCACACTGAGCGAGGGGAAAACTCACGCTGAGCGTGAGCACCAGGAATTTGAAAAAAATAAAAAGGGCTCAAGTGATTTCACTTGAGCCATTTGAAACCGAAAACAGAGAGGGAGACCTGAGAGTTGGAAAGAATAGAAAGCCAGAGATTTCTAGAGATAGAGAGAGGGAGATAACTAGAGAGAGAGAGAGATATAGAGTTTGAGAGAGAGGAAGGCTATCAAGAGCCCTAAACTACCATTTTTGAGCTGGAACAGCTTCAGAAAAGCCATCACCACACCTTCTTTCACCGTTAGATCATGTTTTAATTTCATGGAGAGGTTCTAGGCTAGTATTTCTTCACATCCAACAGTTACATTATATTTGTGTTCCCCATAGTGAGAGTTATTCAACGCAGACGAAGGAAGGAAACCCAACCCGAGTAGCTCCTGACCAGTCACATTGGAAGGTTCGATCCAGGCTCGTTTGCCGTTGGATCGAGCTGAACTTTTTGGAGAAGGTAAAGAAAAGGTAGTTATTTAAATGTAATGGTCAAATATTTAAATAGAGGCCTAGATTGTGAGATATAGGGGCAAAACAGTGGCCGGTTTTGTGGTGTTGTTGCCGATTTTACGTTCCTTACAATGTGCCTTTCTTAATGTGATGCTTAGGTGATTTTTAGGAGGCTCGGAGGCTCTGTTTCTAGTCGAGGCAGAATCGAGGAGTTCGAGGACGCTTCATTTTAGTTCGTGTCGTCTCGTTTTGTTTAGCGCGCTACTCTCCAGGTGGGGGAAACAAACCATTTAACGTCGAAAACGACGCGGTTGCATTTAATTCGATAATGGCATAGGGCGGTCCAAACCCTACACTATATGTCCATATCACATTGGGGCTACCTAGTGGCACCTATGATGATATAGAAATTGTACGTTTATCGTCGTCATGATATATATATATATATATATATATATATATATATATATATATATATATATATATATATTATTTTATTACCTGATGATTGCATATTTGGCTAGTTGACTTGAACTTGGTACTTGATGTATGATATCATGAGTGTTGTAATTATATTTGAAAGTGTTTATGTTTGTTATTATTATATTTTGGCATTTATTATTTTGGAAATAATGATATGATGGTAATGATGACGACGTTGATAAATGATGACATGATTGTGATGACATGATGAGTGTTATGATTGTACTTAGAGGTTGAGTAAATGATAAGTTATGTGGAGACATGATGATGTATTGGGGAATTCATATTATATGTGTTAGTAGTGCCTAACCGAGATGATTACTGTGATATGTTGATGAGATTGATGAGACGAGATTATTATTGATGTTATCTATGAGATTATGATGAGCGTTTAGGGACTAGGGGGTGACCTGAAACATGGTATGTGATATGGTTGACCTGAAACTTGGTCTGGTGGACCTGAAACATGGTCGTTGGGACCTATTCCTCGAGGGAGAATTCCCGGGGTTAGGCTAACGACGGGTCGTCCCATACATTATTTCATTTTATTTGCAGCTATAGTTCATGCGTTGCATGAGCACCCTGGCCAGGGTTCAGAGGTGTGCACCGGATTGTGCAGCTATAGTGTCATTGCTTTGCATGGGCATCCTCCATCCACGGACGAGGGTGTGTGCCAGGGACTCTGGGACGGATCGATTGATGTGGGTATCCGGATATGACAGATATCTGATGAGATGATTCATACAGCATTTGCATTGCATCATGATGGAGGGTACGTAGAGGAAAGATCCTAGAGTTTAGTTGCAGCCATCACGGATGTTTAGTGTGCTATTATAGAATTAAATGTTACTAAACCATTTCCAAGTTTGATGTTATATTGTTTCTTATCCCTTTTCTTCTTGCTGTTATGTATGTTTTATTTATGTGATCGCTATAAGAAGATGTGGTGGAGGAGCCAGCTATGGAGGAGCTAGATGAAACCCCTTATGAGCCAGATGCTGGCGGACGAGCAGTAGACCCGAGTAGTTGAGTAGAGAGTCTACGACCGATGCATCTTTTTGAGGTGTTTTATCTTCTGTTGTTTATACCAGTTTGTACGTTTTGGGATCCTACTGATGGGAATCCCTTGACAGTACCCGTATCAGCATGTATGTATATATTATAGTTGTGTTCATATATATATATATATAGTTTTTAATTTTTCAGCTATTTTAATAGATACGCTTAACGTTAATAACCCATTTAGGTCCTAAATATTATGGGTTTTCTTTAATGGGGCGTCGAGGTGTCTCATTTGGTGGTATCAGAGCAGTTCGGTTCTGAAATGGACTGTGAGGACTGTGATTAGGGTGAACTGGCCATTTAGTTGAATCCACATCGGATAACAACTATGCTTAGAAGTTGGGTAGTGAGTCCGAACGCGACATCTCTATGACCTATAGTATTTATAATCCAGTTTTATGTAGTATTATATGTCATATTGATGTAGGCTAATGATTTCTTCTAATAGGATCATGGCTCGAGGCAGAGGTCGAGGACGTGGTAGACGTGGTGGTATAGCGATAGAGGGTGTTGAGGATGAGCATCAGCCTGAGGTATGGATTGGAGGTGGAGGAGAGTCATCCGAGACTCTTCGGACTATCTGCGAGTTAGCATTCGTTCTGTTGCAGCAGGTGCAATAGAATGCTCAGAGGGTACAGAGAGAGGCAGAGTTGTAGGAGCGGCGGGATAGGAGGAGAGCCGCTGAGACGGAGGATGCAGGACTGGCTACCTTTCTCAAAGGTAAGCCACCACAGTTTGGAGGAGAGTATGATCCCGTGTGAGCAGAGTGGTGGATACAGGAGCTCGAGAAGATCTTTGACACCATGTGATGCAGAGATGAAAGGAAGGTGACTTACGCCGCCTTCATGCTGACCGTAGGGGCTGAGTCATGGTGGAGAGGCAAGAGAATATTGCTTGAGGTTGAGGGCAGGTTGATCAGTTGGAAGCTGTTCAGAGAGTGTTTCTTCGAGAAGTACTTCCCGCAGTTAGTCAGACGCGAGAAGGAGAGAGAGTTCATGAGTCTTCAGCAGGGGGACAGGTCAGTTGGTGATTATGCGACCAGATTTGAGGTCCTGATTCAGTTTTTGGAGTTCTATCAGAGGTTTCCGGATGAGGATTGGATGTGCCGGAGGTTTGAGGAGGGTTTATGGCACGATCTGGGGAGGGCTATAACGCCCTTGGATATTTTGAGCTTTCCAGAAATGGTGGAGAGGGCCAGTGCTAGTGAGAGTATGGACAGGAGGCAGGCTGCAGAGCAAAGACAGCAGTGTAGTGGGGATCCTACCCAAGCAGGTCAACAGAGGAGAGGGGACAGAGGTTCTCAGTGGAGGAGAGGACCATGCATTAGACCTAGGTCGAGTGCTCAGACATCTGCACCACCAGCACCAGTTACTAGAGAGGGCCAACAACAGAGGGCCCCAGTATGTTTCAGATGCAGGGGTCAGCGTTATATCAGAGATTGCACAGATAGATCTGGTTGCTACGTCTTTGGTAAACCAGGTCATTTTGCTAGGGATTGCCGACAGAGAGCAGTACCACAACAGCCAAGTGCCGGTAGAGGAGCCAGTAGTTCTAGAGGTGGAGCTGGGAGAGTAGTTCCAGCGGCAGAACGATAGACGGCCAGACCTCAGGCCACGGGGAGAGTGCTTACGGTGAGAGGATATGAGTCCTCTCAATCTACAAATCTTATTTGAGGTATATGTTTACTATATGGCAGACTCTCGCGTGTGTTGTTTGACTCAGGCGCTACACATTCGTTTGTTTTGCATGAGTGTGTGGATCATTTACATTTACCCATTTCTCAACTACCATATACTTTGACAATATCTACCCTTACCCGCGATCCTTTGATCACTATGTCTGTTTGGCTACAGTATCCTATAGTTGTTGAAAATAGGACATTTCTTGTAGATCTCTTATGTTTGCCTTTCGTGAATAATGAGATATTCAGTTAGGACGAAAGACATGGGTTGTGGCTTTGTGTACCATATTTGTCATAAGTTCATAGAATTCCTAAACTACCATTTTTGTCAATAGTTTTGTGTTCACTACCACAGGCTTCCCAACAGTAAGAGTACTTGTCTTGTAAACAATGCAGATCATCTATAAGACAGTCATAAATATATTAAAATATTGAGTTTATATATATAAATGAAAATGTTAACAATAAGTCACCTAAAAGAAGCAGGTTAACAATAATGCCACAAAAAACCATGTTAGAATCGGGTGGGTCATCATCAAAAAGCTTAAGTTAGTATAAGTGCACATGTGATGTACATTGGTGTATTAGCAGATGTAGCTTGATCGCGAGCATGGGTGTAGTACATGGGTGTATCAGTAATAAATATGTGATCTTTGTACTCAGTTAGTTAGTTCTTTGTTAGTTCCATAAGTTTCTTATTTATAACTATATTGCAACTAACTTTGTAGCTAGTTCTGATATGATATATAAAGTCTTAGCTATTGTATAGGAGACTAGATTTTGGGAATTCATGATCACAGGTATTGAGTCCAAGTGAGTGAGATTGTTATAGTTCTTACCTGGAGGTCTTGAGCTGTTGTTGATCCGAGGAATAAAACCGACTCAGTTTGGATGTAGGGGTTTTCACTCTTGACCCTGCACCACGATAAACCTTATGTTCTTTCTATCTTGTTTATTCTTATTTTATTGCTAATTGATTTATTACCAAGAGTGCTTGCGTAATTGTCGTCATTGAATCTGAGTTTCGATAGGTAGACACTTAACAAACCACAAAGGTTTTTATTTGGAAAATGGCTACCATTTGTTTACACTAAAAAAAACAAAATATTTTGGGGTTATGAGACCCTAGACAATTGGATTATGAAATGTCATTAGTGTGGCCAATACTAGTTCCAAAATATTAGAAGTGTACAAGAAAACAATAAGAAAGATTCAATATTACAAAATATAAGGAACCAAGATAAGGCTAAAGCTAAGTGTCTTAAAGCACATGATAGAAACAACATGAAGGAACAATATGGAACAAAGTTGTAAGAACCAAAGCAGCAATTTCGTTTTCACATAAAAATAATTGAAGAGCTGAGAATAAAGATTGTGGAAATGGAGGTGGAGTCACAGGTCAGTAGTTCATAATAGAATAGTAATTTCCATAACAATTCATAATAGAAATAGAATAAAAATGAATGACAAAAAAAAGCCAACAGCCATTTCCATAACAGTAAAGGAGTAAAATCTAAAACCTGGTAAAGAAGTTAATACAAATTCGCTATCTTTCCAACAATAACTACAACAAAATTAAAAAGGAGTAAAATCTAAACCCAGTAAAGAAAACAAAAAGATGAAAAAAAAAGATATAAGAACATACCTTGAGACTTGATGCTCATCATTTGCTCCGTGAGACTCGAGAACCTTGGTGAAAACATCTGCAAAAAACAAATAAAGTTAATGTATATCAAATACATATTACTTGCTAATTACCAAAAAAATACATATTAATTGATCAATAAAAAAAAGTAGTAAACTCACCATCAACAATATTCTCGGTTCTATCAAATTGATCAAAATCATTATCATCAAACTTGAGACAACCAACCAGAGTATAACCAATTTTGAGTGCATATGAGAGATTTAACATTTTGGGCACAAAGAACTCGAAAAGACATCAAGCACACGTCCGCTAGCTCTAAAGCATGACTCGGATGCCACAATAGAAACTGGGATATCAAATATTTCACGGGACGTGGCAGAAAGGATCTTGTATTCTAAGGAATCTGCCTTCCACCAATCCAAGATATTAAATTGAGTAAAGACTTGTTTTGGTCCCTGACAATTTTGGCAATATCCATTTTAGTCATTGTTAAAAAAACTCATTTGTTAGTTCTTGACAACTACAAAATAGGATCACGTTAGTTCCTCCGTTGATCTCTTTGATGAAAGCTCCGTTAGTTTGCTGATGTGGCCCATTAAGTCATCCACTTGTCTGTTATATTTGCCCACGTCGATTTTAAAAAAATTTATCTCCATTTTCACCCACACTCCCAACCTTCATCCCTCTCTCCCTTTTGTCTGCACTTTCTTCTTCATTATTTCTCACTCAAACCACCACCATACCAAAGAACAATAAGAGTAAAAAGAAACATTAAACACGAAAACTTTTTCTATCATTTTGTTTCAAACTTGAACATTTCCAATGTTTCTCTCATATTCAATTCAAAACTCCCTCTTCCAAATCTTCGCTTTTAGATATTGTAGATGGCTTAAGAAATCAACAAGGGATTATAATCAATGTTTTTAAAACCGGACCAGTCATTGAATCGGTGAATGCATCGGTTTAAGGTTTAATGGTCCAACCATGGTTGAACCGTGGTTGAACTGATAATAATTAAATAATATTTTTTAAACTTTAATATAATATATTATATAATATTAACATAAATTTAAAACTCTCATAGTTTTTTAAAAATTTAAAATATTTTTTTATATTTCATGTTAGTAAATTTATAAAAATAATTCTTGTATGTGTTCCATAAGTATAAAAAAATATAAAAAAACCAATTTCAAGAGCCTATCAAACAAGCTTACTTATATGCTTTTATTCAACTATCATAAAAATAAAATATAAAAACTAGATTTGGGTTGATCAACCCAAGCCCATTTATTTTGTACATAATACAAAGCAAAGAAACCCTACTTCTATTTTTCAACCAGCCGCATCAACCCCCTACCTCTCACTTCTCTTTTATGTAAAACACTAAAACACGATCCAGTTCTCTCAGTCTTTCTTCACATTCGCTTATGCTCGTCTCTTTAGATATGGTTCGTTTTGCTCGTCTCTTCTCTGCTCAACCAGAACTCGTCTTTGCACGTTCATGGTTCTTCACGATCTCCTCCTCTCTCAGCTTTTTTCTCACCCAACCATCTCTGTAGCTCGTCGGAGGTTCTGCTTTTTCTAAGACCGTCGGAAACCGGTTAACCACCAGTTTTGCCTGGTTTTCCCGGTTCCATACCAGTTCAGTGATTTTCCATCCCTTTTTTTTCAGAGCAGTTATAGAGTTTGTCCGGACTGTAAGGTTGACCGGTTCCCGGTCGAACCGGTCGGTCCGGTCCGATTTTAACAACCATGATTATAATGCTTGTTGGTGCCATTCCATCCATTGTCCAAATCCGGAGCTGGAACCATGGAAGCGAGATAAAACACAAATCGGTCCAACAAATGCTTGTAGATCATTCCATTGATGACAATCTAGTATCTTGGGTTGCTCATGCTTGCTGAGTTTCTAGGGTTAACACTTAACAAGAAACTAATAATGTTTCAGATCTAAAAAATAATATTGTTTTTTTGTAAATAAATAAAATAATAATGTTTCATTCTTGTGATTGTTGTCGAAGTCGTATGGTCACTATGTTTGTATCGATTTCTGTCATTATCGTCAGTGAGAATGGATGAAGGGTTGAGTTCAATTCCTCCATCGGCAAGATACCCCAGTCACCATCGCGATGCTGCCGGTGCGGTCACCTTGCAGCATCGCCACTTCACCAGGCATGCGACCTTTCTACTTCTTGTCTATGTTCTCGTTTTGCACAGGTGAAGGACCAAAGGGTGATGCTTCGTTTTCCAGGACGAGTGTTAGTTTGGGATTTAATTTTTTTGGAGTGAAAACGTTGTTGTTTTTCCTCTAAGAGGGCCATGTCTCATTTTAATAAAATAAAATAAATCCACATGGGCAATATAACAGACATGTGGATGACTTAACGGGCCACACTAGCAACCTAACAGAGCCTTTCTAATGGACATCAACGAAGGGACTAATGTGTCCATGGTTTGTAATTATCAAGGACTAATGGGCCAGTTTTTTTTTTGTCAAGGACTAAAATGGGCACAGCAAAAATTATCAGGGACTAAATGGGCCTTTACTATATGAAATTCAACATTCTCAATGTCATCCATACTATCTTCTCCCAAATATCTCTCAAGATCAGATTTTTCAAAATTGGCTTTAGCCATCTTCTGTTTTTACATGCTTGCAACCTATTCCCAAAAACACTTTTGACATTAGTTAACCCTTTTAAGACTCTCTTCCAATGTTGCACTCTTAGAAGATTCTCCAACATCATAAGTTTCCCTATTTTAATATATTCTTTTTGTATAAAATTGGTACAAGTCATCCAAGGTGTCTTTAACCAAAGTAGACACATTGACTGTCACATATTTATCATATGTATCCTCCAAACTCCAACTGATTTAATCAAGCTTATACCGAGGATCCAAGACAACAACAACAAACAACAATGGATTAAACTTTTCGGTATTTCCCCAATATTTATCATACTTTACTCTCATAAAACAAGCCATAGAACCCAAAAGTTCAGTTTGATTATTAATCCACGATATCATAGAAGATTATATTGATGCAATTTAATGGTAATATTTGTTTGATATCAAATACAAAGAACCAAAGAAATACAAAGTCCTTTCATAAAAAATTTGCAAACATGAGTAAATATCCTAGCATTCTACCAATACAAATTTGTTGGTGAACCAACATTCTTTTTCCCTTTCTCATATTCACTAAACCATTTCCGATAATTCGATTCCTGATCATAAATCCTATCAAACGCTTTCTCAAACTTCTCAACATTTTCCAACATAAGGTAAGTGAAATTCCACCTAGTTGGAATATCCAAGAACAGACGACTTTGAGACTTAATCATTTTAGAATCAATACATTATTTAAATATTTTAAGTCTTTGGGAAGTAGACCTAACATATCACACAACATTCCTAACGCTATCAATGGAAGGATGGTGTTCCTTTACGCCTTCATTTACAATCAAACTCAATATATGAGCACAATACCTCATGCAAATATTTACCGCCAAAAACTAACCCACCCCTAGCATCTAATTTCCTTTGAAGGTATGAATTGGCCCTATCATTTGAGCTTGCATTATCAACTATGATTATGTACTCTTTTTCAATTCCCCATTCTCTTAAACACCTCTGAACCTCTGTTTCAATGGTTACTCCCTTATGATTTTCAACTAGACAAAAGTCCATAATTCTTTTTTGTAATCTCCACTCTTCATTAATGAAATGTCTCATCAAACACATATAAGCTAAATTATGGTTTGAAGTCCAACAATCGGTTGTTATGCAAATACGATTGCATGACTACATAAACCAAACATTCAACTTTTTCTTTTCGTCCATAAACAACTGGTAACAATCCCTTGAAATTGTGAACCTAGATGATACAGTAAATCTATTGGTTCATAATCTTACGAAAGTCACGCTCGTCTACAAACTTAAGTGGAATTTCATCACATATAACAAATTCAGCCACGACCCTCCACAATCCTCTAAGTTATTGCCAACCCAATCTTTTCCATCTAAAACATCTCCCTCAATGATCTTTGGCATATAACCATGGACTATTCCCTTCTTTCCAACTTTAGTAAAGATCCATTGATGAGACCTATGCCAATGTTTATTCAAATAATTTGTGCCATGTTTATTTAGGTGATAGAGATATATAGCATGATAGTAGTTACATCTGGCCTTGTGTTCGCCTTTAGTCTCCGTCAAAGGAAGCTTAGTGAAATGATCCCAAACAACAAATGTGTTATCCTAACTACCTTCTCCCTCAACTTCAGGTTTGCGCCCTCATTTTCATCAAATATAGCTGGTGCACAACCAGTTGTAGAAAGCAAAGTTGTAGGGGGATTGAGTTACATTCTTCAGTAGTATTTCATATAGACGGACTAGACTCTTGGTCTGCTATTTCTTTTTAGCTAAACATTAATGATCAAACAGAATAAAAGAGATAATATGAGGACAGATTTCAAAACTTTCAAAAAAATCAAAAAACAAAAAACAAAAAAAAATTGAAAGAAAAACAGTGAAATTCAAACAATAGTACATTAAAACCAAAAAAAAAAAGAAATTATGACAATCAAACAATGAAATAAAAAACAACAGTTAAGTAAAACATTGAAACACTAATCTAGGGAAGGAAAAAGAAGGGGGAAAACGCTTATGGAAAAGTGGGCAATGCAAAATTCCGATGCAGCAAGTCAGGCCAACAACTTGTGTGCAAAACAGTGGTGTGGCAACATCTGGTTAGGAATTTTACTATACAAGATGTGTCAAGTAACTCGAAAGTCAACCCTGGCCCATTCCGGACCCGGTATCGGGTCACTAATAACCCTCTACCATATCATATTTTATCTTTTGTTTTAGAGTGGATTTCATCAATTAAGTTTAGTTGAATGCTTGATTTATCCAAATTAGACTTTGTTTTCCTATTTTAGGTTTATTGGAGTCAATGTTTGCATTTAATTAATTTAATTAGATTTTAGTTAATTTTATCATGTTGACTTATTTTGATTTTTAGGAAGGTATTAAGGACGAAGGAGGAGCATGACTTAAGAAATTCAAGGAAGAAAAGAACAAAAAGATGTCAAGTAGCTCAGTGGTCAAGATGCTTGGAATAAAGTGAAGGGTGTTGGGTTCAACTCTCAAATTTGTTCGAACTCAAGAACACAAGGAAGAGAAGCAGCACACAAACCACTAGGTCAACACGCCTGTTGTGACATAATGCACACACAGTTATATACATAGGGGACATATCAAGTGAGAGGGTATTATTTATGTGAGAGTGAGAGGAGCAAATCATAACCTCTCACTTGATATGTCCAATATATATATATATATATATATATATATATATATATATATATATATATATATATATATATATATATATATAACCCAATGAAACTAGATCAGCCCGGCGGATAGGACTCCTACTTGGACTGGGCTTCTGTGTAATTTTCACCCCATGAATTTTGGGCTATCAGAAGTATAAATTTACAAGATTTGCACGAATTAGGGATGTCTCTTGGAACTACATGGGGGCCGACCTGAATCCTAGTTTGTTCTCTGATCTTAATGCTTTTATTTGCTTGATCATCAATTAGAGGATAGGCTAATTATAATGACATTGATTAGATATTTATGTATCAAGGGTATTTAGATAAAACCATAGGGTTAATACGGATAAAGATATAGTACGATCCTTATGCAACCTTATAGAATCATAGAACTTAATGAATTCTTTGGTAATTGATCATCATAGAGATATAGTTGGCTAAGAATCAATGGGTGTTTTATTTTGGACTTGAGAGAGACATAAGGATAGATTAGGATTCTTGGTTGACAAAAGAGGAAGATATAACTTTAGGAAAGTAGTTATATTTTAACGATACTTGAATTACGTTGGTGAAATTGGATCCCTGGAGTTTTCTTTAATTGATTCTTCCTTGTTTATTTTTGCTTCTTAATTAATTAAATAAAAACCCAAAAGTAATTTTTTTAATGTTTCTTTATTTTCTTGAAATATCTCCAAACCAATTTCTTGAAGCCTAAATAGTTGTTGAAATTGTGATGTGATACTTGGTCGCCCAATCCCTGAGTTCGATACTCAGTTTCTCACCATATTATTATTACTTATTTCAATCTGGTTCACTTTCCGGATTCACATCAGTTACTAAATGAGACACGAGTTTGTCCTTTTTCTACTGTGAGCTAGTGTCTGGCCCGATCCAACACCTTGGGTTGGGACGCGTTTTCGAGTCAGGACAATTTTTTGGGTTAGGACTGGTTTTGCACACCCCTAATAAAATGATATCTCTCTGAATAGTATTTCATTTGCAAGTAAACACACTTTATAAATACAAGGTTAGGTCACTCAAGTATGCACATACTCCCGTATACCTCTTCTCCTAATATATAACCCTAATTTGAACATCAAAGTGCCTTGCAGGTATAATACCTCTGTCTCCACCACTGCTAGATCTTACGGAATTTACCATCACCGACCTTACATTATTCAATTAGGGACATCATGGATAATCGCTTTTAATCATATTTGAACATTATCTGAATATATATATATATATATATATATATATATATATATATATATATATATATATAAATGAAGAGAGATAAATATGTTTTAGGTCCCTGTAAAATGATCTAGTTTTGGTTTTGATCCTCGTAAAATAATTTCTTTGGTTTGTATCATTCCAAAATCTGAAATCGCTAGTTTTGGTCCCTGCTGACATGTGACATCCATTAACTATGTATGTATCTAACAGAAAGTCATGCGGTCATTTCAAATGACACTCAATAACATTTGTGGGACCAAGTTAGCATGTGAGTCTCCTAAAATTTTCTTTGAACCCCTAAAATGAATTCTATTTATCTTCTCAAAATAGAATGTTATGGACTAAAAACAGTTATATCAAATTTTGGAGGGATGGAGATCATAGGAAAATAATTTATAAGGACCAAAACCAAAATTTGTTCATTTTATAGATACCGAGATTAATAATTTCATATTTTAGAGTGATGAAAATCAATGAAATTTTTTTATAGGCACCCAAATCAAAATTTTCTCATTTTCTAGTGACTAAAAACATATATTAGAATTAAAACATACATGTCAAAATATTAATGGATGTGAGTGTAAAACTTTTTACATTGACTACATACTACTTTAATCCTATATATATTTAAGAACATAGAGTAAACAATTATTTTAAATAGTAACAATAGTAATTAATATCATTTATATAAGGATCAATTCAATTATTTTAGAAACTATTTATTAACGAAATACGACATTAAAAGAAAAATATGATGTGACGTATGCTAATTAATATATTTATAAATAAATGACTAATTAATCTAATATTGTGACTAATATTATGCAAACCACAAATGGATATATAACTAAGTTTGCCATTGTAACAACTCGATATGATTTATAGATTGACGATTGTCCCCACAAACCAACACGTGTCTTTTCAGTGTGCTTTGTCCTCACTCACACGCTTCCTAGAAAATCTTCCCAGGAGGTAACCCATCTCATAATTGCTCCAAGTCAAACACACTTAACTGTGGAGTTCTTAAGTAATCGGCTCCCGAAAGGAAGATGCATCTTGCTAGTATAGGTAGTACCAATCAATTCTTTTAAGTCATCCTCAATTGTATAGTCCCATACCTACATAGTCTTAGGATCCTTCTCATTATGGTGTGTAATAGGTATATTCATGTGTCCCTCCGCCTAGAAGCCTACCAGGAGCCGCTCCTTGTTCGTGACATCTTGCATCGGCAACCACTCCCTGCCCTTGTCAGCCTCGAGTGTCACATGCCCACCAGTTTCTGCTTGATTCACCCTGAACCACACCGTACTGGAAAAAGTGCCGCTCTAGTACTATTTGTAATAACCCAGGATGCTCTATGGATTGATGACTGTCACCACAAACCAACACAAGTCTTTTCAGTGTGCTTTGTCCTTACTCACACGTTTCCTAGGAAAACTTCCTAGGAGGTCACCCATCCCATAATTTCTCGAAGTCAAACACGCTTAACTGTGAAGTTCTTAAGTGATGGGCTCCCGAAAACAAGATACATCTTCTTTTTTGGAGCCCATCACTTATGAACTCCATAGTTAAGCATGCTTGACTTGGAGCAATTCTGGGATGGGTGACCTCCTGAGAAGTTTTCCTAGGTAGCTTATGAGTAAGGACAAAGCACGTTGAAAAGACTTATGTTGATTTGTGGTGACAGTAGTCAATCCATAAAGCAGTCATGGATGTTACAGCCATCACCTCTCCTCTAATCAAAGTTTTGTTAAAACCTCTACTTTAGTGTATAATTTATCATTGAAATTAATTAATCACAATTGTTTTGTCCGAGTAGAAACAATGAGCTCTGGCATGGCGGAGATGGTGGGGGATTTGTGGATTGAGCCTAATAGAAAGCAGTGCTCTGATCCAACGTATCCCGGTTGGGAATCAAGGCTAACGTATTTCTAGGTTGGCGAAGTGGATTTCTTAGAGAATGTGAGTTTCTCTGATAAGCCCTCTGATATAGGCGGAGGGTTCTCTTCTTATAGAGTCTCGCTTGTGTACGAGACCACTAGGTTGATAGCGTGATTTGCGAACTCGTCGTACACGTTAGCGGATTCTTCTCTCTTTTCAATCATTGCGTGATCCTTCTAGAAGGTTTGTATAAGTGACATGTCTTTCTTTGACCAAGCTGTTTTCCCATAATGTTTGCCTGAGTTGTTTGCCCTAAGTGTTTGACTGATCAGAAAAGGACATGGTCTATGGGTTCTCGGGGTGTTGCTTCCCAAGCTGTTCTGAGTAACATCTCGGATTGGTTTTCCAGAATTGTTTGTTGAAATCTTCTCTTCTGGGTCCAAGCTCGGGTACCCTTTCTCATCCTGCTTATTAAGCCATCACGCAAAAGTTGGGTCAAGCTCAACTTGGGCGGGAACTGAAGTCACCCTAGTCTCGAGCTATATACAGCGAAGAGACTTAGAGCATGATATTTTAGGATTATGACCTGTTTGTAGAGGCTGTAATTGCTTGGATCGATGTTCTTCGATGCTCGTATTATCCGACTTGATGGAGATGAGGGAAGTCTCCTGAGTTTTCAGTCGTATTTGGCAAAGACGTTTTATCTGGTTTGTTTTATTCCAAAGATGTTGTAATTTTCAACCTGTCATAGCGTTCCTTACTTGAGAAGGAACGCTGGCTCAACCTTTGTACAATTTGAGAAGGGGAATTGGCACAACCTTTATAAGATTTGAATGGAAACATTGGCTCGACCTCTGTAAGATTTGAGAGGGGCCTTTGGCTTGACCTCTGACATTTGATGAGGGATCTTGTGCTCGACCTCGTTTTTATCAATTGATGAGGGAGCTTGAGCTCGCCCTAATGTTGACATTTGATGTGGGAGTCGACGCCCGACCTCTTTTAATTTTTGATGAGGGAGCTTAAGCTCGACCTCGTTTTATATTTGATGAGGGAGCTTGACCTCGACCTCGTCTTGACATTTTGATGAGGGAGCTTGTGCTCGACCTCGTTTAATTTTTTATGAGGGAACTTGAGCTCGACCTAATTTTATATTTGATGAGGGAGGATGAGCTTGACCTCATGTTGACGTTTTGATGAGAGAGCTTGAGCTCGATCTCATCTTTATCATTTGATAAGGGAGTCAGCGCTCGACTTCTTTTAAATTTTTTTTAGGGATCTTGAGCTCGACCTCGTTTTATCATTTGACGAGGGAGTTTTACCTCGGAGCTTGAGCTCGACCTCATCTTTATCATTTGATGAGGGAGTCAGTGTAAGGGAAGAGTCTGCCTCGCTCGAGAATCAAAACTGGTTAAAATCTTCAAAAAATATCGTAGTAGAGCTAGAGTCCTCCTCGCTCAATATTCCCGAGATGAAGATCATCCTCATTAGGAATCAGAGAAATCAAATATACCACAAGAAAACCCCACTTAAAGAGCACCACGAAACAACAAAGCGAAAACCCACTTGAGGCAAAAGGCAAAGTGAAGTCATAAATCCTACTTGAAATTAACGGGTGCTTACACAATATTTAGAAATGACGAAAAACGTCGTAAATGCAATACAAAGTTCAAAACATCACAGTCACAAGTATAAAACAGTACAAAGTAAGGCCAAGAAAAAAGTAAAAACTAGGGAAGGAACGCTGATTCCCTATAAAAGTTCATCGGGCCTTTAGGCGGACCCTCGGCATCCGTCGCCCACAGCACAACCAAAATGACCATTGTTCCCAACTTCTTCATCATCCAATTTGACCAGTTAACCATCACGAACTTCTGAGAACAAACTCATTTGTCCCACATCTAACTCGATAGCCAAAAAAGCAGCATATTATTTGGAGATTTGGAATACCTTGGTAAATTGGGAGCAGCATAAACTTGAGTCTCTTTCAAATCGGACTCTAAAACCTTCATTTTCTCCTGAACAAGTGCAAGATCAGTTTGTAAATGGGTATTCTCTTCACGGAACCGGGTGGACTCAGGGGAAGCTAGGTCCCAGTCAAATTAGACTTGACGAAATCTTCCCACAGTTTCTCTATATCCTTCACTGCCAAAGCATGTTCAGTCGCTTGTTTCTTCAAACGAGCATTTTCCGTTGTTAAGAAGGCAACTCTATCATCAGTGACCAAGGTCTCAAGCTCAGAAAAACGAACCAAACTAACCAATCGAATGCTCAACAACGTAGCAACCCGATCCACCAAGGACCGACCCATTTGTTTATAAAATTCCAAGTCGGCTACTGACAACAGTTGAGCATCAGAAATCCCTTCAGGAAGAGCTGAAGAAACCTACAAAGAAGTCGACCCAGGCTGAATTGGGGGTTGCCCTGAAAGCACTTGTTCAAACACAACCTCGGGAGACCCCAAAGAAGGGCACATCGACTCATCAACTTTCCAAATTCATTTCTTCGAACCTATACCGTCATCAACAACGACATCTGCTTTTCTAATATGAGTCATAAGACGACTCCCAGCATGATTAATGTGTGAATTCCGCAAGTGTACGATTTCATCGTCAAGTAATAAAAGATGAAATCCATAGGGACTATGTTTATGAATACCTATTAATTTAATAATTCAATTAAATTAAACAAAAGAGAATATATTTGTTGAGTGATAAGAACGTAGTGACCAAGCAATTAAATAAATAAAAATATTTAAGTGCAAAAGATCAAGAACAAGAATATCAAGCTTTTAGGAAAGGAGATTCAAATTAAATAAAGCTTCTAAGATTGGGGTAACCACAATGATACAAGATGAATCCTAATTGACAATCCTTTTATTAAAGTTGAAATTCAATTGAAGGTGAATTACCGTAAATTAGCTAATGTTCTCTCTCAACATACAAAAACCATGTCCAATTAAACCAATTCATATTCTCGTGGTAATTGAATTTAAATTGAACCCTTTACTCTATGTGGTAATTCATCGAAAGGCTAAACCTACTCTCATGGATTAGACCTTAAGTTCAATTCTTATGGTTTCAATACCTAGGTTCACTTCTCAGTTCCTCCCTAAAGTATCTAAGCCATGCAAATAAGGGGCCAACAAACCAACATGAATAAGCGCAATAAGGATTGAATCAAAGAACATTCAAAACTAATAAAAAGGATAAACAAAGTCAATTAATTATCATCAATGTACCAAAGGGCATTGCCCAAATAATCATAGAAACAAAGGAAAATTCCCAAGCATAATGGAAATAACAATAGTCAAAATGATAGAAACATCATGGATCCAAGAGGGAAAAGGGAAGAGGAAGAGAAATCCTAATCTCCAACCCTAGCCTCCAAAAACAAGATGAAGATCCCCTAATTTTGAGCCTAATGAGCCTATGTATCATTTTGGTTAAAAAGAGTCCAAATCCCACTCAAGCTGCACTTAAAAACACATTTTCGGATTTCCTGACCGAGATCCACAGCCATGGATCATTCCATGGCCAGGCCGTGGACTCTTCTGCCCAAGGAGAAAAATTGTGGCTGTTGAGATCCACGACAATGGGTCATTCCAAGGCCAGGTCGTGGATCTTCTGGAGTGATCTTTTTGTCCCATTTAGCTCCTTTTTAAGCTCTATCTTAATTTCTTCAAGCTTTCCACCCTTTTTTAAGTCAATTAGGCACAAATCCTGCACAACACCACTAGAAACATCGCAATTATCCGAACTAAATGAAAACAAACATAAACGGAAAAAAAAAGCCTAAATGAGCTAAAAATGCATGCAAAACAAGAATGAAACATAATGTTGTTTCACACACATCAATGATCTGATTATTTCTGGGAATGCTCGGTCTTATTGCCATTATCTTTCCTCTTGTCAACAAAAGAAGCACCACCAACTTCCTAGGGACAATCCCTCAAAAACTCCAAAAGGTCCTTCCTCAACATCCTTGGAGCCATCAAACATACCAAGAAAAATGCCTAACATCAGAAGAACAACAAGATACAATAGGGTAACAAAACATTAAAACACATCTCACCAATGCATTTAGTCATCATAATAGAATCATTTTCCAAATCAATCAAGGCAAACTTTTCGAGACCGACTAGTTGCTCGAGGTAGGCAACCTCCAACTTTCTTGATTTGATAGGCGATGATAGTTGGAGCTCGAGATAAAATTCGGACGGTGTGTCCAATAAAGAGGAAATCGAAGGCTCCCAGATGAACATAAAAAGAAGGGAAACTAAACTCCCGATAAGTCACTCTAAAAAATTCAGACTTGAAACCCTTGAAAGAAGAAGAAAGCGGTTCGATGATCTTCTGACCTTATATAGAGCACAAAGATATCCACCCAACACGATCTTCTAGCTTGGTTCAAAAGAAAGAAAAGTGCTTGGTAACGAAAGGATTCATACCAAAAAACTTGCAAAGGATTTCAAAAGACTTCACGAAAGCCCATCCATTGGGATGAAGTAGGGAAGGAGCAACATTGAGGGGCCTAAGAACGGCACACTCAAAATCAGCGAAAGCAACTCGAATATTGACCTCCATAAAAATATGCTTATACATGTCAAAAAAGGTTGGCTCACACAAAGAACCAAAAAAGTAAACTCGTTCTTCAGCTAAGCAGGGGGAGCAAAGTACCCTGCCTTTCCCTTCACGGTCGACGATCAGCTTTCGAAACTCTTTAATCGAGGCAGCAGTCCGAAGCTTAAAAACAAATATAAGGGCATCAGGATTGACCCAATCATATGGAAAACCATCGCGTAAAGGAGAAGAATCCGTGGATAGATCGATCCTTTCTGGAGGAATGAACTCGTTAATGGGCGAGCAATGAGAGCAGGAAGACATGCTCAAGAACACCCTTAAAATAAAAGAGCATGTGGTCAATATCACCCCAAAATACAACCAGAAAGGAAAAAGATAAGAGGATGAATGACGTATGATAAGCCTCTGGCTCATCTAGTTTTATGGCTAGTATGACCAGGGTTTTGTGCTAATTATATCTCATTTTCACCCAAATTAGACTTGATTGTCTTTAAGCAAGGTTTTGAGTCTCTAAAGTAGTTTAGGTTAATTTAGCCAGTTTTGAGTCAAATAATGCACTTATGGCTATTTTATTGTTTTCAGGTTAACTTAGAAGTTAAGGG
Source organism: Sophora flavescens (assembly GCA_030762895.1). Taxonomy (NCBI): domain Eukaryota; kingdom Viridiplantae; phylum Streptophyta; class Magnoliopsida; order Fabales; family Fabaceae; genus Sophora; species Sophora flavescens. The sequence continues at coordinate 63,981,570 of CM061066.1, read as the reverse complement.
AATAAAGAAGCAGGGGAAATTTCAATCCTGGAGGTATTCGCCTCGCGAGAGTCTTCTCGCCACGCGAACCTGAAACCAGCCTGAGCAGCAGAATGTCATCCTCTCTGTGTCGCCCCGCGACTCCTCTTCTCGCCTCGCGACCCTGAACACTGACTGTTCCAGAAAAATGCAAGATTTCTGTGTCACCTCGTGAATCCATCTCTTCGCCACGCGAGCCTGGAAGTTAGAGAGCATCACGGTTAGACTCTTCAATTCCTCGCCTCGGGAGCCATTCTTCGCCTCGCGAGAATACCAAACGTTGCAGACTCTTCATAAGATTCGCCTCGCGAGTGTGTGTTCACCTCGCGAGAAGGCGCAATTCCTGAATGATATAAATGGTTGTTCTGGGCAGATTAGAAGAACTTTTCATTCTCCATTGTTTTTACATATTTTCTGGTTGTGTTTCGTTTTTATGGAGAACTAATTTTCTTGGATTAGTCTACTGTAATCGATTTCCACCACACTTGAGGTTCTGTAATTCCTGTTTTATTTGCTTTTCCCTTTTCAATACTATGCTATATATTTATGTTTGTTTAATTCAGGAGTGTATAGTGTTGTGTTGATTTATTTCGGTAATGCTATGTTCCTATATTGAATCGCGTTTGTTTAATTCGCGTGTGTTCGTTCATGTTCGCTTAGTTCATGAGGGCTTAACCCCGTTTGCTTAATTCGGGAATAGGAACATATATCTCGTAGTAGCGATTTCATTTGTTAATTGTTGCTACAACCGAAAGGGGATTAGAATCTGCTTAGGGCTTGGAATTTACATGAACCGATGATAGTGGGAAACCGAGAACAGTAGGTTAATTGTTGTTTTAGCTATTTGATAGTTATCTTATTTGCATTATTTTCTGCTCTGTTTCCTTATTTGCACTGAAATCCAAAACCCTCAATTCTGGCTTTTTCTGATAATAGCAACCCAAGAGTCCTTGTGAGACGATACTCGAGTTGTCTCTCCTTAAACTACATTTTTATAAATCGCTCGTTTTTTGGCGCGTGCGCGACAGCGCGTTCAAAAATTGGCGCCGTTGCCGGGGACTCTTGTTGTTATTAACAGAAAATTAAATTAAAAAAAAATAAAAAAATCTCTTTGCTGAATTAGTTTTGGCTGCTTTGTCTGGTTGTGAATCTTAGTACTTCCCATGGATAATTACATGTATGGTTATATGCCTAATGTTGATTATAAGCCACCACCATGCATATATTATCCTAACTTTGCTGGAAGTTATAAGTTTAGCAGTGGTTTTGACATGATTGGAGTGAATGAGGAGCAACCTTTCTATCATAGCCAACATGGAGGACAGGGCATCTTGGATGAGATAGCATCTTTGGTGAATCAAACAACACGCGAGCTACAATATCAGCCTGACCTCACAATATACCAACTCAGTCTGGAGGAAATGATACAACAAATGGTCGAGAACACTCAACGGATGGAAGAGAGCAATCAGCGGATGGCAGAACAAAATCTTGAATTCCAACAGAGGATGGAAGCAAGTCGTCAGGATTTTGCCACTCAAAATGCTTTCATCGTTTCCACCTCGGCTGCACTGCAAACTCCACATCCCCTTGAAGAACATACAGATTCACAAACAGTTGTTCTGGACAATACTTCCTCTAAGGATAATTTTGATAATGATGTCAGGAATACTTCTATTGATGAACTATGTGTTGAATCTCCAGATATTCACACCTTTCCTGATTCTATCTATTATACTTCATGTGCTGATTGTACTGACACTGCTTCGTGTGTAGCATGTTTTGAAAGCTCATTCTTTTCAGGGTGTGAGGAGCAAAACATCCATATGGAACAGGAGACATATGAGGTTGAGGGCCCTGTTCGGCCAGGAAACATAGAAAATGAGGATCAGGAGGACATCTGCTTCACCATGCTTGAGGATAATGAAGAACCTTTGGAATTAGATGATTCTATGAATTCATATGCATGTGTTGAAAGTAATGGGATGGATGAACTGTGTGCTGAATTTCCAGACATTCAGGCCTTTTCTGATTCTGTTTATTGTACCATATGTACTGACTGTACTAACACTAACCTTTGTGTGGTGTGTGCTGAGAATTATGCATGTATAACAGGTGATGGATTTGTCAGTGCAGTGGATGAAGAACGTGCAGAAGATGAAGCAGCACCAGAGATCCTAGCTACCTATTTGCCACCTCCCACTGTGGAACAACCGGTGATGGAGCTCAAGCCTCTGGATTTTGCACCATGTCCAGCCCAAGAGGTTGAACCCCAATTTTATTGGGAGGACTTTGTTGAGAAAGAGGTCATCTTTGACCCAAGAGGGAGTGAGAAGTCCGCCACACTTGGCAAGGTCACCATGATTGTCAAGCAACCACTCCCATTTCAAGGCTGCAAGTCATGGAACCATGGAACAAGCTTCAGTCCTTTGGCTATCACTTGGGCCTTATTCTACAAGCCATGGGATCCTGGAGGATCATACTGCAATTTGAGCATTTCGTGGCCGCTGTATCAGAGACAGTGGGATCCCGGTGGAACCACCTCCAATGAGTTTTCTTAAACCCTTTCTCTTTAGTTTACTTTCATTTTCTTGTTTGTTTCTGCTTTGCTTTGTTTTTGTTTTATTTTCTTTTAGCTCCTGAATAATTTGAGAAGATCAGGAGTATGTGTGTCGAGTCTTGTGTTGGCAAGTTTGATTGGATTTTAGTTGAATTTGCATAGATTGATTGCATGTCATATGTTAACTATTGACTGTTTTCCCCCTAGGTTTTGAAAATTTGAAAAAGTGATCCCCATGAAAAAAAAAAAATTGGTTCCTAAACTTTGAGATATTTTATTGTGATTGCATGATTTATGATAAGTTTGGGGTGATGGGAAGCACACACTAGGGATAGAATCTCATTCAAACAATTTGCAAAAATGTCCAGGTGAGGATTTGAGCCTCCAACATGTTTTTAACTGTGTGAATCACTTTTTAAGCTGCACTTTCCCGAATTTACTTGAATCTCTTTATGGTTTGCATGTTTATGTGTTTGCTTCAAATGATTTAGGCATTTTCTTTGTAAATAACCACTTGGCCTAAAATAACCATCCCTAATGCATGTTTCCTAGTTAGCCCCTTTGAGCCTGATTAGCCTATTGTTTCTGGTTGACCTTATGTTATGAGCCTAGAATCTGGAAAAACCATGTTAACCCGATCTTAGGATTAGGAGAGCATGGAAGCTTAGCAAGAGAATGGTTGCAAGAAACTAAGTTTGGGGTGGCTACAAGGATGTGACATGTCATTCTGGGGTGAGAAAAAAATATATATAATAAAAAGGTTGGAGCCAAAGGCAAGAAAAAAAAAAGAAAAAAAGAATGAAAAAAGAAAAAAAAAATGAAATAAAAAGTACAAAAATTTCAAAAAGGATATTGAAAGAAAAGAGGTTGTAGTCACCCAAAGTAAAAAGAAGAATGAGAAAAGGAACTTGAGTGGAATTTCAATGTTTTGAAGTGTTTCATGCTCTCTTAGTTCCTAGGGACTTAACCCAGTACCTTTGTATATCCTACCCTTAGCCAGGCCCCATTACAACCTTAAAAGACCTTTTGATGTTGCATGCATGTTTTCTGTGGGAATCATTTGGAGATGAAAATCAAATTTATGGGAAGTGCTTCTGGAAGGTTAATTGAGTGAATTGTTGATAGCCTAGACAAACTGAGCGATTGAGTGAAACACTAAATGCCCTTGTGAGGAAGGCGATTGTTTGAATTTGGTGATCTCCCTCTTGTGTGTAACTTGGATCCCTTGCTTAGATTAATGATTGTTTGAATGATGAAATTCTATATTGTTTAGAGTGAATGCATGTGGGGATTGCTTTGTTTGAAAGGGGGGAACATTGAAGAAAACTGTTTTGATGAAATGGCTTGAAATTTGTGCAAAGTTAATTGAACCTTTAAGCTTGCCATGTCTTGAGTCTCTTTGATTTTTGAGTTTTAGTTTGCTTGGGGACAGGCAAGGTTTAAGTTTGGGGTATTTTGATAAGCCTCTGGCTCATTTAGTTTTATGGATAGTATGACCAGGGTTTTGTGCTAATTATATCTCATTTTCACCCAAATTAGACTTGATTGTCTTTAAGCAAGGTTTTGAGTCTCTAAAGTAGTTTAGGTTAATTTAGCCAGTTTTGAGTCAAATAATGCACTTATGGCTATTTTATTGTTTTCAGGTTAACTTAGAAGTTAAGGGAATAAAGAAGCAGGGGAAATTTCAATCCTGGAGGTATTCGCCTTGCGAGAGTCTTCTCACCACGCGAACCTGAAACCATCCTGAGCAGCAGAATGTCATCCTCTCTGTGTCGCCCCGCGACTCCTCTTCTCGCCTCGCGACCCTGAACACTGACTGTTCCAGAAAAATGCAAGATTTTTGTGTCGCCTCGCGAATCCATCTCTTCGCCACGCGAGCCTGGAAGTCAGAGAGCATCACGGTTAGACTCTTCAATTCCTCGCCTCGCGAGCCATTCTTCGCCTCGCGAGAATACCAAACGTTGCAGACTCTTCATAAGATTCGCCTCGCGAGTGTGTGTTCGCCTCGCGAGAAGGCGCAGTTCCTGAATGATATAAATGGTTGTTCTGGGCAGATTAGAAGAACTTTTCATTCTCCATTGTTTTTACATATTTTCTGGTTGTGTTTTATTTTTATGGAGAACTAATTTTCTTGGATTAGTCTACTGTAATCGATTTCCACCACACTTGAGGTTCTGTAATTCTTGTTTTATTTGCTTTTCCCTTTTCAATACTATGCTATATATTTCTGTTTGTTTAATTCAGGAGTGTATAGTGTTGTGTTGATTTATTTCGGTGATGCTATGTTCCTATATTGAATCGCGTTTGTTTAATTCGCGTGTGTTCGTTCATGTTCGCTTAGTTCATGAGGGCTTAACCCCATTTGCTTAATTCGGGAATAGGAACATATATCTCATAGTAGCGATTTCGTTTGTTAATTGTTGCTACAACCGAAAGGGGATTAGAATCTGCTTAGGGCTTGGAATTTACATGAACCGATGATAGTGGGAAATCGAGAATAGTAGGTTAATCGTTTTTTTAGCTATTTGATAGTTATCTTATTTGCATTATTTTCTGCTCTGTTTCCTTATTTGCATTGAAATCCAAAACCCCCAATTCTGACTTTTTCTGATAATAGCAACCCAAGAGTCCTTGTGAGACGATACTCGAGTTGTCGCTCCTTAAACTACATTTTTACAAACCGCTCGCTTTTTGGCGCGTGCGCGACAGCGCGTTCAACGTACCTTAAGAAGAAGATAAGCTTGCAGGACGAAATTCCAAAATATGGAAACACATATGAAGAAGAAATGATGGGAGACGGAAGATATAAATAAGGGGATCGAAATTAGTCAACGACCCTAGAAAGTGGTCAAAAAGATGGTCGTCTACGACGTTAACAAAACAACGGACAAGACGTCCACCGTATGAGGTGCCCCTGCACAAAAGTAGCCCCTGAGTGGCTCAGTCCCAAAAGAAAGCATAGCGGGCATTTCGCCCCGGGAGACTTCCTTCGTCTCCATCAAGTCAGACAATATAAGCAATGCATGGAGCACATCGGTCCAAGAAATTACGAACTCTACAAACAGGTCATAATCTTGAAATATCAAGATCAAAGTCTCTTCGTTGTATATAGATCGAAACTTGGGGGGCTTCTGTTCCTGTCTAAGTTGAGCTTGGCTCAACTTTAGCTGGATGGCCTAATAGACATGCTGGGAAGGTGTGTCCAGCTCAGACCCATGAGAGAAGACTTCGGTAAACAACGCTGGAGAGTTAATCCGATATGTTACTCGGAACAACTCGAGAAGAAACACCCCATGAGCCCAAAGACCGTGCACTAGTTCGATCATCCAAACTCGATCAAACACTAAGGGAAACAACTCGGTTAAACACTATGGGAAAACAACTCGGACAAAGAAGGAGACGTCACTTATACGAACCTTCTAGAAGAATCATGCAATGGTTAAAGACGGGGAGAAACCACTACATGGACAACACGTCCGCAAATCGCTCTAACGGCCTAGTGGACCCCATCTGGCGTAACCGCCCCACGTGTCTCGCACACGAATGAGACCCTATAAGAAGACCTCCACCTACATCACGGAGGCCTCTCGGAGAAAAGAAAAAAAAAACCACCTTCTCTCGGAAATACACCTTGCCAATTAAGAACTATGTTAGCATTGATTCCCAACCGGAATATGCAGGAGCAGAACACTATATTCTGTCAGGCCCAATCCATAACTCCCCTACCATATCCACCTAGTCGGAGCTTATTGTTTCTACTCGGGCGAAACAACAGTTAACATATGAGTTAGTTAAAAATTTTGTTATTTATAATTTGATTTAACCATCAAGATTGGCTATTAAATTAAAGACTAAACCCCCAATTTGGTCCCTGAGAAAAACACTCGGGTCTGAAATAGTCCCTAACCAAAAAAAACTATTCAGTTGGTCCTTAAGAATGTGTTTATCGGGACAGATTAGTCATTCTGTCATATTTTGTAGTGTTTCTATCATGTGTAGTGCATGTTAATAGGGACTAATTTGGCTCACGGTCATGTTTCTTAGGGACTTTACTGGTATCACTTAAAAATTGTTAGGGACTAATTTGTGACAGAAGGACTAATCTGTCCCGGTAAACACATTCTTAAGGACCAACTGGATAGTTTTTTTTGGTTAGGGACTATTTCAGACCCGAGTGTTTTTCTCAGGGACCAAATTGGGGGTTTAGTCTAAATTAAACTTGCTTAGTGCTATAGAGTAGTACATTTGACCTTGGGAATTTGGATAAGTGGCTTTGCCTCCTTTATCGGTCGTGGAGATATTGTATTAGTAGAATTGCTTGTCATTTGTAATTGGTAAGGGTCTTAAATTGGTTTGGAATTTGGGATTTGGATGAAATAGAGTTAGTAAACACTAACTACAAGTTCCATCTTCATGCAACCATATTTTAAGAAACTTATCACAAAACAGTGGAAGGTACTGCTAGCTCACGTTCCACGGGCAGAAAACTTGAATCAACGAGTTGGAGAATACGAACGTCAGAAAAGATCCTCTCTTGGTCCTATGTTCTCTGCTTATAGCATATGGAGATAGCTTTATAAGTTATAGCTTTGGATTAGTTTTCTTTGTTGTATTTCCTTGTACCCAAAAAATATTACTTAAATATTGATTAAATTTTATATAAAATTAAGTTTAAAAGTCAAAACACATCAATATCACTTTTAACAACAATTTAAATTTGAAATCTGATTTGATATGTTAAGATTGAATGCTATGATCCGTTTCGATAGACAACCAAACTAGGGTTGACAACGAGGCGAGGAGGGGGCTGGTTTTGACTTCCCCGACCCCGTCCCCGCCCCCGCTCCCCTTTGGGGTTGGAAAATAGATCAACATCCCCGACCCCAGCGGGGGTCGAGTTTCCCCACCCCGCCCCCGTCAATGAGTAACCATATTTAAAAATTATTTTGTTTTAATTGAAATTAACAATTCAAAAATTGCACTTCCAAAAAACTAACAAATAAAACATTTACACAATTAAAACAATCAACCAGAAACTGGAACTTAATTTTCTTTCAACTGCAAATTAAAAAGAAATTAATGCTTTAGAAGTATTTTGTTATACTTCAAATAACATTGATACCACCAAAACACCATAATAAAAGAACAATCAAATGTTATGTAATTCTTCAAAAAAAAACCTTTATACATAATGGAAGTTTTCAATCAAAACAAATCAAATCAAATCCCCTACATAGATATATATAAGGGTATTATTGTAATTACATAATAACGAGACGTGTTTGGGGTCGGGGCAGGACGGGTATCTATATCTCCATCCTCGCCCCCCGTCCCCAGTCAAAATTGGGACGGGTTCAGACAGATACCCACGAGTTCGGATCTCGTTGTCATGCCTAGGCCAAACTATATATAGAGAGATATAAGGGGAGTTGTAATTGTTTGTTTTTAACCGAAACTAGACTCCACATCTGTCTTCGTTTTTTCTATTTATTTATTCTTTTGGTAAAGAAGGATAACATGTCTTTCTAATTAATGACCACATAAAAAATAAAAAAAAAAAAACAGGATTCCATGCATGCCATTCCCTATTTGAAGTATCACCATTCTTCTGAGTGTGTGTTTGGATAATCGTTTGATAAACGTGATTTTGGATTAAATTGATTTTGTCGAATTGATTTCAATATAATTGAGTTTAAAGTAAAGTGATTTATGTTTGTATAGATTCACGTAAAACAGAGTTGAACAATAAATTTGAGGCTAAAAATCACGTTTGGGGGCAAAAGCTCCAAATACTAGCTTCAAGTTAGAATTCATTCTAGATTCAAAATAAATTCTAATCAAGAACACCCAAACATATCAAAATCGATTTTATGTATATGGAATTACTTTTACCTCTCACAAAAGTGAATCCAAACATGCACTCAACATATTGTCTTCTTTTGTAAGATTCACTTGGAAGTCTTGAGACATCTGAAAAACCTAGACGCATAGAGTATAAAACTTTCATTTGCAATAGGAAAAATATTTATACACATTATTACATTTATATCTTTCTTATATTTATATTTATTGAAGAAAAAAGAGAAAGAAAATATATTAGAAAGTACTATTTCTTATTTTATTATCTAAATGAAAATTAAGAATAATACAATAAAAGTGAAGTCCAAATGCATAGAATAAAAGTGCAAATATGACATTGTTAATTTGCAATAGGAGCATAAAGATTATTGCTAACTAATTTAGGAGAGGGAGATTAAAAAAATAAGGGTTAAATATGTTTTTTGTCGTGAGAAAATGAGTGAATTTTGATTTTTTTTTTCCCTGTACAAAATTTTCTTTGATTTTCGTCACTTTAAAATATGAAATTACCAATTTTGGTTTTTTAAAAATGAACAAATTTTGATTTTGGTTCCTATAAAATTGTTTCTTTGGTTTTCATCCTTCTTAAATTTGATATCACTGTTTTTAGTTCCTAACATTTATTTTGAGACAAATAAATAGAATTCATTTAAGGGTTCAATAAAATTTTTAGGGGAATCAAATACTAACATGACAATTACTTAGAATGATTGTGTGACCTTCTGTTAGACACACAAGTAGTTAATTGATGTCACATGCATAGGGACCAAAAATATTGATTTCAGGTTGTGTAGGGATAAAAACCTTGGAAAATTTTTTAACAGGGACCAAAACCAAAATTTGCTCATTTAAGGACCAAAAAATAAATACGAATGACTTTTAAGTTGTCATATGACCACTAAACAACTTTTAATCTTGACTATTTATGACAAAAAGTTATTGTTCTCATACTCTTAAAATAAGACTCATTCTCCTTATATATATGTCCACACACACATATATGTGTGATTTTTAAAATAGTTATGTTAGGAATCAAATATTTTTAAGACTAAAGGTTTATTTTAGTCTTTCACAATTTTTTGAGGCACCACTTGTCATCCATAAGAAAAAACTCTCCAAATAATCCCTGAGAATGACAAAAGAGAGACACTTTAGTCTCTCTATCTATTTTCGTCCTAAAAAACGTTAGAATGCTAATGTGTACTGTTAATATACCTAGGTATTCGTTAAACTCGTCCATGTGACCTCTATCGATGCATCTGATGTGGTATATCTGGTGTATGTCGTATGTTGCTTCTAACATGTAGGGACTAATTTGCCCCATGATAGAGATTGTCAATGACTAAATTGGGTTACTCACATATTAGTTAGGGACTTTATTGAGTCAATGCATATAATTGTCATCATGGTCTCTTATGCATTCAAAGCCTGTTGTTTGGGCGCTTGGGCATATAACACTGCATAATAGCACTCAAACGGTGTGTTTAGGACAAAAACAAATATAAGGATTAAAGTGTCCACATTTTGTCATCTCGATGATTATTTAGTGAGTTTTTTTTTAGAGACAAAAAAATGGTACCTCAAAAATTGTCAATTAACTAAAATGAGTCTTTAGTCTATTTTTAATGAAGTGTCAATTTATAATTGATTAATAAGGTAAAAAATCTTTATATTAATGATGCATATAAATTAAATTTATATATGAGACAAACAAATATATCAACTTAAGAATAAGAAATTTTACTTTAAACATCTGTCCAGGATTTGAATCTTGATGATGGGAATAAAGATGTATTGGTTGGTAGAGGAGTTATCCCTCTTAACTGATACTTTACATCTTCTAGGATTAGTCTTATGGCTAACACCCGTGGAGATATCCTGAATGGATTCCATCCTGGAGCTTAAAAACAAATTTTGGTGCGCAAGAAATTAACGGAACTATATATAGTGGAAAACACCATTCCGGTTTTTCTTGCCTAAACTTTCCCTTGTCCTCTAACCTTGCCTGCAAACGCAAATTATTGATCAGTGTGATCAATATCTATCGCTGTCAAAGATATAAAAATTAAAAATGTGACTGTCATTTTCAGTTAGATTTTTGGATTTCTCTCCACTAGAAGGCGCAGGACAATACAGTACTCCTGTAGCATAAGCTTAGGACGAAGATTACCCATACGTGCACCTAATTATAGCCATAAATTTAAATTAATCATTTTATGGAATTTGCTTTTTGGGGTAAAGTTAATTTAATCCAAAGCTTAATCCCTATCCGTCGTCCAGGGGGTTCCACATAGCTTGCGTCCTTGCATAGCTAAGGTCAAGACGCCTTTAATTTAATTAATTATATTTTTAACACATAACCCAGGAAACAACACAAAAAGGTTGCCTTGCTGAAAAAGGAGGAGGAGCATTATTATTATCATTATTTTTTTCCGATCTGCATCGAGGAATATCCCACAGCCAACCTGAGACGGTGACTAATCTTCCACAGGAGTTTGTTCGGCACCTCTATGAGTGACATCCCTGCAGCTGAGGTTTTTTTCCATACTCAAGGTTCGAACCCGAGACCATGATTAAGGGACGAAAGACTTTAACCACTCATACCAACCTAAGTTGGTATTATTATTCTATTATTATTATACTGTTATAAAACATTCATATTTTATAGATGATTGTCTTAACCTAGTATTAAAGGTGTCATTAATAAAGGTTTGATGGTAGTGCTTGATTTCTTTGTAACCATTGTACCTACTTTGTAATCTTTACACACAATGCTACATTTTGTTTAGAGAATCAGAGTCCAGTATAAAGACATGATTTATATATATTAAAAAGAAAGAAAGAATTTATTAGTTTTAAAAATCTAGGATTTGTTTGTTTTGTTTTTAGATTCTTTTTTTTTTCAAAAATAATTATAAAATCATCATTTTATTTTCATTTTGTTTCCGGTGTTCAAAGATTAGTAGAGGAAAGAGTGAAAACAACAAAAAAATTGTTTTGAGTATTTGTTGTACAAATATTTGAATACAGGAAATAGAATGAAAATAAGTTATGAGTTTTGTAATTATTTATCAAAATAAGAAACTAAAAACAAATCAACGTGCTCCAGGATTTTGAATTTATGTTATCATTCTCTTGATCTCTCAACATTTATTTATTCATTCATTCGGAGAGGTCATAAGTCAGGAAGGATTATGAAGACCCTTAGTCCTAATTAATATTTCCTTTCTCGTCTTCATATGAAAAAACACCAATACACCATCAATAAGATTGAATATAATAATAAAGGGAAAAAAAGAGAGACGAGGCTGGCCTTATATATGGATATAATTAAGGTCGGTTCCGCTGAACTTGAACCTTGATGGATCACTTGAGTTGGACACAAAGGTTCCCTCCCACATGCCGGTTCTACTTATTTAGAGCAGAAAACAAATTGGATCCACTTCATAGTCTCCTAATGCTGTGCTTTGTGCGTTTTAATAATAGACACTAGTGGGTGTTAAACTAAAAAAATGTTTTAAAAAATTAAAAACAAAAGCAAAGAATGTGATTTGTTTATTTATTTATTAAGACCAATATAATTAATGCTACCTTGGTGGGCATTCCATTCAAATTGCATTATTCCTTTGTCTAAGACTCTAAAACTAATGAATTTGCATGTATCGCGTGTTTTGGGGAGGGGGTGCTTAAGAAGCATAAAGGCCTACCCACGAAGGTAATTGGGCCACCGAACCCAATAATCTCTCTCTTGAACTTATTGCTTCACAAGAGTAAAAAAACTAGGCTTGATTTATGCTAGACGGGCCACAAGTTCAAAATGGATATCCAACTATCCTCAGCAATTATGTGTTTTATTTCTTAGGTGTTCATAGGATAGGTTGGTACGAGTTTAGTTTGATATCATCCCGATCCCATATTTTGATCAGTGTTGTTCATATCCAAACCGATCTAAAGTAAAATCAAAAATCGATCAAAAAAAAAATCGAAAACTGAACAAAATCGATGTCTATTGGATATTTTTGGATCTTGTTTTATGAAAACCAATCGAATTTTGGATTCCTTTTCTTAAACCGAATCAATCCAACCAAACTACATATATAAAATTTAATATATATTTATTCTATTTTTTGTAGTATTGATTTTTTATTTGTTGGTTTTTTTAATAATAATACTTACTAGTTTGATTTGATATAATTTTTTACTATTTCTAAGTTTCAAATATAAAAAAAAAAAGATGTTATGGAACTAGTTGATGATGTTTTTTATTTATTTGGTACATATTTTATGAAATGTTATTACATTTTTTGATAACCATGACAGATGTATGAAGTATCCACCACCGTTAGCAGAGACCAATCTTCGTCGGGGAACCTACCGGGCATACAAGGTGGGTGAGCCCTAAACGTTAGCTTGCAATCTTAATTCTTTCATGTAATATAAATATGTAATCATGTGTAGGTAAAAACCGAATCAATCGAACCGATCCAAACCGCATTTAATCGGATCGAATCAGATTTTTTTTAAGGAAGACATCCAAACCCAACCACATGCTCTTTTTATCTTTGGATCAGATGACTTTTTACCTCAAAACCGATCCAAATCGAACCGCGAACATCCCTAATTTTGATAGGTCATATATTTGGACCTGATCCCAACCCAATCATGACTTGATCATGTATAGACGAGATTGGATCAACCCAATTTATTGACATGATGTATAATAGAATTGAAGAAGTAGAAAACTAAAACTAAAATATATTCTCCAACATATATTTTTAAAAAAATATATCAATATAAATATATTATTATGTTATGCAAAAGGTTATTGATAAATATATCTAATTGTTAACAAAAAATAAATTTTAAAATAATACGGGACACCAAACCGGGTTGGGATGACATGAGTCACATGATGTATAACTTGAACGCATCCCCAAAATACATTAGGTTTAATTTCTAAATCTGAATACGCAAAAATTAGATTTGGGATGGTATAAATCAGTAGGATAGGACGAGTCTTGAACACTTCTACTATTTTTGGACATTACAAAGTGATTTGTTAAAAAATAAATAATGAAGGTAGTCTCAACCCAAAAAATAGAAAAAGAAAGACTAAACCCCCAATTTGGTCCCTGAGAAAAACACTCGGGTCTGAAATAGTCCCTATCCAAAAAAAATTATTCATTTAGTCCTTAAGAATGTGTTTACCGGGACAGATTGGTCCATCCGTGAGTTGACCACCTTTGCCGCGAGTTACCGACCTTACGTGGCCCACGTTTTGTTGGACGTGTCGGTATTCATTTCTCACAGGGCTGCCACCGTGGAAATGGGCCAAAATGATCCCTTACAAAATTCATATGAGACAGATTAGTCTCTCTTGGAATTGCAGAGTATGTAGTATGCGTTCCTTGCAGAGTCTGTAAAATCGACGTCGAAGCTCTCATGCAGATTCCAACCCTTCGTTCTATAAGCTTTGTCAACAACAACTTCTCAGGTCCAATGCCAGAATTCAACAAGGTAATCGACTTTTGTATTCTCAGCTAAGCATATTATAGAAGTTTCAAAGGAAGTTCTCAACTCTAGACAGTTGGTCAATCCCACTTAAGGCTTGCTACTTTAAATATGTAATGTACAAAGCTGGAGCTCGGTTTCTTTCCCTCCCAGTCCCCCACATATTCTGTTACGAGAAAATAGAACTTGGGTTAGATCATATAACTTCTATCAAAACATTTTAGCAAGTCACCGGATGAGGAGAAGCACGGAAGACCACACGAGTAAGTGACATACTTGACACTATCCATAAGCACGACCACAAAAATCCGCGAGAGTGACTTTGGTGTCATCACGCCATCAACACCAACATTTGCGGCTTCTTTGGGATCCACAAGCACTGAAACAACCATGGAAGATTTATTACCATGGAGGTCATTCTGTGAGGTCCTAACATGATCTTGATTATGTTGATGCGGATCGAAGCGGATCGGGGAGCCCATGGAGGATTCTTACTTTCTGCTCTTGTTAAGAATGGTAGCATTTTGACGGTTTTCTGCAAAAATGTTGGCTACGAGATGTTCTTTGGAACTATAGCTCCAGGAGTTGGAGAGACATCAAACTGGAAAACTTCGTGCACATGCGAGAACTTAACATTGGCCCTACGCATCGGGAGTCAAAACATTCGATATATTTTCAATGTTATGTCGGCACCAAAATAAGCGGCAGATCCTTGAGTTTAGCATAGCTTAGACAAATATGCAACACAATGAGAAGACAACCAGCAATTAAGATGTCTGCGAGGTCATGCTAAAACTTAAGCATGATTGAGAGGTGAACAAAATCAAGATTGTTCTTGACTCTTTCATTCAAAGACGAGAGACATCACAGACCATTTGCATAGATTATGGCCAAAGACAGGCTTTTTCAGAGGTATAACATTGAGACAAAAACACACTAGTTAATGACTATTTTGAAAAAATAAGCACTACTTAAAACAAGCTATCGAACTAGTTTGACAGTCCCAAGGAGTCCAAGTAGTCCATCTGACCGAGTTTGGAAGATCTCTAACAACTAAAAGAACTTGTTGCAGAAATACAACGAGACATAATTTCATAATTACCTAACATCATGGTGAATTTTTAATCGAGGGAAAACCAAGGAATGGCAGTGGACTTCATATGGTCCTTCAAAGTTTTGGTTGAACCAGAGCCAAGAGCTTTCCTCTGTTCGGCCGAAACCCTATACACATGAGGATGTTGACCCCTATTTCTTCCAGCTTCAGGAATAGCCAATGCTTTAGGAATGGCCAAACCCGTCTCCCTCTTGTCCTTCTTCACCTGATCCGTCTGAGATGCCACAGCTTTCTCACTGGCCAGAATGGAATGAATTATCAGGTTTCCATCAATCTTCACCAATTTATCATTCCTAGGGACATACAAAGAAGCAAGAAGCGGCTCACTGGCATTGCCAGCACGAGCAAACTCATCCGAATGTGGGTCTAGCCGTTCATGTAATTCTTCTAATTGCCGACCTCTCTCATAATTCCTTCTGTCAGAAATACTATACCTTCCATTAGAAAATCTCACATCCTCATCCCTTTCAGATACATTCCTATGACCACCATTTACAGGCCAAACCTTCCCTCCAACTTGACCATACAACCACCTATCACTAACATAGCTGGACCTACCAGTTACATTGTCAACTAAACCTCCAAACTTAACATCCACCAGAGGAACAAGCCCACCAAACAGAATGATAAAGAAAAACAAACCCAACAAACTAATGCTAGCAACCTTCTTAGTTTTCACCTCACTCTTCTTGTTGACAAAGCTTATAGAACGAAGGGTTGGAATCTGCATGAGAGCTTCGACGTCGGTTTTACAGACTCTGCAAGGAACGCATACTACATACTCTGCAATTCCAAGAGAGACTAATCTGTCTCATATGAATTTTGTAAGGGACCATTTTGGCCCATTTCCACGGTGGCAGCCCCGTGAGAAATGAATACCGACACGTCAGCGAAAACGTGGGCCACGTAAGCTGGTAACCTGCGGTCAAAGGTGGTCAACTCACGGATGGACCAATCTGTCCCGGTAAACACATTCTTAAGGACTAAATGGATAGTTTTTTTTGGATAGGGACTATTTCAGACCCGAGTGTTTTTCTCATGGACCAAATTGGGGGTTTAGTCAAAAAGAAATATGAAGGTAGCTAGTCAATTTAATAAAACTTTCTTAAAAAATGCACTGATTTTATCTTTAATCTCATATTACAAAATATAATATAATCGGGAGATAAAAAGAATTTAATCTTAATGTAATAAAAGTTTTTCACATTATTATCTAATAATATTATTGTTAAAAGATATATATATATATATATGATAACTCATAATGTGAAAAAAAAAATGCTAACAATGCATTTTTTGGCCCAAGAGGAGGGAGGTCCATAGAAGCCTTCGCATGGGGAGAAGGAAGAATGGAGTGATAAAGAGTGGCACGCATTATGAGGGTTAATTTGTACCTGCTTACTAACGATTTATGCCCTACAATTTAATTAGATAAGTTGACTCTTGAGAACATAAAAATAATGCATTAAAACTAAACATTAAAATAAATTAAATGATATTCAATAGCCTAGAGGATGATAAAATTAATTAATTAATTAATTATAAATAATGTTATAGTTTAATTTTACTGTGCTATTTGTATAAAAAAAATTATATTATTGACTAATTATATTACCATTGAAACTAAATAATTGTTGGACTAAATTGAGCATAAAAATGTCAAATAGGAGAAGCATATTAGTAGCATCGGCATAAGTTGAAGGAAGTTGATGAGTTGAGATAGGTAGCTAAGAAGTAGTTGTGAGCTAGATATAATCTAGAAGATTTAGCTAAGATGGAACCAATTGAATAGATTTGCTAAGCTGAGATGGCTTGGAAGTCGTTAGTGAATTAAACTAGTTAGTGGATCGTGATGGGCTCAAAAGAATGATGATCAAGTAAACCTTATATGCTTTGCAAGATTCAGATGCATAATGGTACAAAGTTTAGCAAGTCAAAGAAAATTAGCTATGCAACAAACACCCTACAACTGTGGAGACTAATCCCTCGAACCGGGTAGGACCACAAGGGCGGCAAAGCTCTCTCTCAAGAGTTTTAACGCTGCTGTATTCCCAGGGTCAAGATTCGAACTCAAGACCTCTGGTTAAGCTAGAAGAGATATGTGCCATCTCATCCAAGCACTCTTGAGTGAGAGTTTGGTTAGTTAAGCATGAAGTGGAATGGAGATACCGAAATACAGGCATTCCATATGTTGACCAAGTCAAGGAATATGCATGAAGATCCCCCCTAAAAGCTAGGGATATCCAGGACGTGGTTAATTGATGAAACTGATAGTTAGTTAGTTTGTTTGTTGAGAAGTTAGTTTTGGTTCATAACTAAGCTAATATAGTAGTTACCTGCATTATTGTTGTCAGTCATGATCTTACATAATTGTAAACATGGTTTAATGGGTTAAGAATGTAGCAGACACGTTTAGTGTGGGTTAATGTATAGTTTAAAACTTATAAATACCAATTGTACATTTAATTTTTAAACACAACACATTAATCAAACACAAACTTTTACATTTATCTTTACTTTATCCCTTTCTTTTCAGCATGCCTGCAATTTATCTTTGCCTTTATACTCGACCTTTAAGTTTAGGAACTTTTGGAGTAGCTTTGGAACACGATAGTTGAAGAATCAAGCCTCTTCCTTAACATTAGGGGAGTAATTGAATCAGATTTTGGATAATTTAACATTTGATCCGATTAAATTGATCAGATTAGGCTAGGTCGGATTTTGAAAATATTTTGTATGAATCTGAATCAAACCAGTTCGGTTAAAGTCGAGTTGATTCAGATCAAATTATCGAATTACCTTATTTTAAAATTTAATTTAATTTTAGCTTCCAAAAAAATAGTTAAAAGTCCCAAAAAATATATAAAAAAAAAAGAAAATATAGAAAAAAACTAATACAATTACAAATAAATTTATACTTGTAGCATGGATTTAGGCCTCCAAATGACCCTGATTGGATGGATTTTCCTTCATGGACCCTCTTCTCAGATGGTATGTTCACTTTAAAGTCTGCATATCAGTTTATTTATAGTGATTCAGTGCCTTCTCAGGTTGATATTCCTTTATTTAAGAAGATCTGGAAATGGAGAGGGCCAAATCGCATAAGAGCTTTTTAGTGGAAGCTAGTCCATAGTAAGATCTTAACTAATGTGGAAAGACATAAAAGAGGAATCTCTGCATATGTGATGTGTCCTAGATGCAACTCGAGCCTTGAAACAATTATGCACATTTTGAGGGATTGTGATGAAGCTACCCAATTCTGGAATAGAGTGATTAGGCCTAAATATTGGAGCAAATTTTTCAGCATTGGCCTTCTCCCTTGGCTGGAATTGAACCTATCTCCTGCAGAGATTGGAATTGTCCCTTAGAAATTGTGTAATTTTTTCAGTGTTGCAGTCAATGCTTTATGGAAAGACGGAAAAATTTTGGTTTTTGCTCCATCATCC
This sequence comes from Sophora flavescens, assembly GCA_030762895.1. NCBI lineage: Eukaryota > Viridiplantae > Streptophyta > Magnoliopsida > Fabales > Fabaceae > Sophora > Sophora flavescens. The sequence goes on along the minus strand of CM061066.1, from coordinate 63,963,062 downwards.
AAGATAGGGAATGAATTTTGGAGATCTATTTGTTCTCAGACAAAGCTTATAGATCAAGAGCTGACTCATCCTTGTGACATCCTCTACCCCGAAACTTGTATTATATAAATAGTAAATAAAAAAGGATTATGTTTTTGTGGAATAAAAACGTGGATTCTTGAAAACCTTTTTCACAAAACATAGTTGAGAGAATCACATCATAAAACTCGAATTTAACTAAATAAGTAAATAAAAACATTATAAACAATCATGAAGTTTGTATGAAAACATAATGATACAGTCACATCACGACATTCCATAGAAGGCAATCCCTCCACTACACGTATATTCCTGTAGATTCCTCCTTCTCTGTCACAAGACTAAAAAAATGTTGCATGGGTGAGAGATCAAGTTCAAACATATGAAGAGAAGAGACAGTAACCATGATAGCACGCATACACAATTACATAACCTTAGCATACTATCTAACATACACACATAAACACACAACATATCAAATTACATCATATCATTTAACCAGCTCATGCTATGCGATGCAGTGCTACTCCACTACTTTGTTATGCATGTGGATCCATAACTATCTCATGAAGACAACTTCAGAGTTACATATCAACATTGGCCAATAAGCACCAACACTAGTAGTTCACCAAACCAATAGGTGAACCTCTTGGATAGCTGATGCACCTTACTCTCAGATGCACCACCACGGGGGCGCACGATTCACCTAACTCTCGTATGAATCACTGCGGATGGCCAGGTCGCCTTACTCTCGGACGACCTCCCCTAGTTTGCACCCCCCCCACCCACCAACATCTCCAATGCGTGAATGCATGCGTGTTAACGAACAAACAAACAATCATAACCACCGCCTCCACTTTGACCAATAAGCATCAAAGTTAAAACACCATCAACACCTTGACCAATAAGCATCAAGGTTTATCAACAACAACACCTTGACCAATAAGAATCAAGGGAACTTTTACCAATAAGCATCAAAGTTTAACAATATCAATGGGTGATAACTCATCGTTATCATCTTAACCAACATTAGCAATCATTAACATTGATCCACAACAACATTCCTCAACGAGGATAACAACAACATCGATATAGTATATCATTATCGAGACATCAACAACAAATCGATATTAACAAACAAGGCAATCAACCATCATCATAATAGCGACAACGAGATAAAACACATACAATCATAAGTCCCATTACAAGTTATTATTATCAACATCACTAATGACAATCTATCTTAACTATTGTTGTTAATGTCCTCATTTAGATCATTACTTAATATAAAAATATAAACCTCAATGTCTTTATTAAGATTAATAACTTAGATTTATTAGCTATCATCGAAATCAGATTCTTTCACTAACTCTTCCTTAAAATCAACAAGATAAGATCTATTAACAAACTTTATTTTAAAATCTATAAGATAAGATCAAGAATAAATACTCTTAATTATCTAAGAATATCCTAAAATCTCTATATCATATCAAGTTGCCATAGCATTTAGGCCTAAGCTATCATTCATCTAATTGAGTAACTTAACACTCAAGATCAAAGCCTATGTGTTACTGAATTAATCCTTTGGATCATTTACCTCGCTCCTCATACCTATCTTCATATATTATGAATGTCCATTAACCTAAAATTATATTCTTATAACTTAAGGCTAATATAACATCAATTTTAATGGCTTAATCAACATAGTCATTAACAAATCATATCATCAACAAGAATCATGCCAAAACAACACTATAGCATACACTCATATCAACCACAACTAGAGCATATTCACACGTATTCACACAATTGAATCCATTTGTTCATTATTAAGGTTCATTACTCTCACAATGAATAGGACATATTATAACCACAAATACACTTTTATTCATAGAAGGATCCATCAATCAATCAAAGTAAGCATAGAAGCAAAAAGAGGAATTATGCAAAAACCCCTAACCACCTCAATTCCCTCTCAAATCCCACATAGAATAAACACTATCTCCCCTATACCTAAAATTAGATTTCACAACACATGGAAAAGAGGAGAAGGGGTGTTCCGCAATTTCGTTTGAATGCTTCTTCACCACGGCATGAAAACAACAACGAGAGACACCCGGAATCAATCTTTATTCCAAGAAAACTCAAAGGAGAAGTAAGAAGAACATAGGGAATGATTATTACCTTTATTTGAGACCTATGGATACTGAAAGTAATGAATAGAAACACTAGCAAGATGACTCCATAGCAACAACAAAGTTCTCATGGTAGAAAATGGTGAAGGACGATGAACGGGAGCAATTTCCTTCAAGAATTCTTGAGAGAAACTAAGGGAAAACCTAAGAGATGAATAGATGCAGCTTTTATGAGTCTTGAGTCTTGGGAAATAAGGTTTAGGTCGAGTCTTATGATATAAAAACAATTTAGGCCCAGGCCCATGGATATTGCAAGGCCAATGAGGCAACAACCTTAGGCCTCAATTTTTTTTTTTTTTGCCTATTACTATCCATTTTTTAACATTATTATCCTATAGTTATTATTATTGGAGAAAAAAAAAACAACATGATTGCAAGTTCCGACTCCCAAGGCTGCACGTTAGAAAACCAAGGAGTCAAGTCAGTCAACTACGGTGCTGGCAACATTACACTAAACGTTTAAATAATAAAACCATTTTTGAATTTTTGTTTGAATCGAAAAAATTAAAAACTTTACATGAGGATGAGTTGTAAAAATATTGTATTAATCTTGAAAAGTTTTTAGGATTTAGTGGACATTCTGATATTGATAGTCTTGATTTATTTTCAGAATTAAAAGTATTGAGACAAGTGTTAAGAAAAGAAATTAACACTCCAATAGAAGTATTAAACTATGTCAAAATATTAGATTCTTTTCCAAATATATGCATTGCTCATAGAATATTATTGATAATATTCATAACAGTTGCTATTGCTTAACGAAGTTTTTCAAAATTAAAATTGCTTAAATTCTATCTAAGATCAACAATGTTGCAAGATAGATTGAATGGATTAACCATTTTATTTATTGAGAGTGAAATGTTAGAATTACTTTGTTATAAAACTTTGATAAATGATTTCGTCACTTAAGAGTCTAGAAAATTAATATAAATATCGATAATTTATATTACATTAAGTCTCTTTAAATTTTTCGCCTTAAACCCAGAAATGCCTTGACACGGCCATGGTTAGGGCATAACGGACTCCTATTTCAGCCCAAATTGTGTATAGATCGATATTTTGAATATATATTGAGCTATGAGTGTCCAATTGAAGCATTCTTGGTGTCGTTAGAAAGCTTAGAGAAATATCTACAATTTGATATTTCACGATCCAATCCTAAATCAGACTCTAAAGTAGTCAAAAGTGCGATGGAAGTTTAGAGACAGATTTGACGGTTATTTCTAGATAGGATCCTTAGGAGATTATGATAAGATCTTAAGAAATAACCAAAAAGAGGATTCTCCTATATTTATAAGGAATCAAATCTGATTGATTAAGGGATTAGAATCTAAGAGTTACACTAACTCGATTTAAATACTAAATCACAATATATCTCGTACTATCATTCTTAATCATTTATTATTAATAAAATCACATATTATATATTAGCATATGAAACCACATACAAAACCATATATTCATATAAGATCACACATTAACACACACAATCTCATATTAATACAAATAATCATATATATAATTATAAACTAGTATGTAATTACAAAATAACATTCATGGTTACACTTTAATTAATATAAATATAATTATATATTGACACATACATATATCACAACAACATGGTCAAACATATTATCATATGTAAAAATATATACATGCATATATATATATATATATATATATATATATATATATATATATATATATATATATATGTATGTATGTATGTATGTATGTATGTATGTATGTATGTATGTATGTATATGTATAAAAATACTGTAACGATAGACACAATTACTTATCAATTATATTAATAATAATATTAATGTCATTAGTAGTAGTAATAATAGTAGTGATAATAACAACAACAATAATAATAATAATCTTATTAAATAATAATAACAATAACAATAACAGCTAGGCATCCATAGCAATATATGAAATAAACAACTATAAACACGAGAAGGGGGGACTGAATTGTGGTTATCAGAATTTAAACAAAGTTGAAATCTTTTCGCATCTGAAGCTTGGTTTGAGGCGAGTGGAAAGATACGGGACGGACAGTGACTTTGTCGATGAAATTTTAATGATGACTTAGACAAACACACCACTTGAAAAAAGGATAAGAAAACTAAGGCAACTAAAGAGTTTATAAGGAAAGAGAGATTGACACAGCTATTTATCCAGGTTCACTCTTCAAAGCAAAGAGCTACGTCCAGTCCTTGGCAGCACCAAGTTTTTTCCACTATAACTGATCAGGTTACAGACTTCAAGTATTGTTTGCACACCTAGCCTCTTCAGACTCAAGACAAGTATTCTTTGCACACTTAGCCTCTTCAGGCTCACTCAGGCTTGTTTGAGAGATTTGGTTTGTAATAAATACAACTTCAGATAGACAGATCTTTCACTAACACTCAGAGAGTTGTTTAAATGTAAAGCTTAGGAAAGTCTGTGTAATAACTTCAAATGATTGAAGAATACAGAATGAAAGAATGAAGATATTAATGCGCAGATTAATGGCTCTTTAATGCTATGTGTATTCTCTATGCTTCATCTTCAATGACTTATGTATTTATAGTCTTCAAGCATTTAATATCCGTTAGAGACACTCCCTCAGATATTGGCTTCAAGCAGAACTTCAATAAATGCAACAGAGTCGTTCTGGGCAGCCATTAATCCAATAGGAACGTTTGTTGTACTCTAACATGAAGGATCGTGGCTTTATGCATCATGATACAGTCATATCAGAGTTGTGCAGAGAACTTTTTGTACTTTGATGAGTACAATTCGCTTTCCGTATAAGGACCAGAGATACTAGGGAATAAAGCATGTTGGAAGCATTCTTTAACTGGTATTTGGTTCTGATAACCGAGGTTGCTTGAGAGAGTAACTTCTGACTTTTCTTGATAGGAGTGAGACTGAATAGGAGAGAAGGCTTCAAGTCTCTTTCTGGTGGGACAGCCAACAAAAGCTTGTTTGGTCCTTGATTCTTCAACGAGTAACCTCAGACAAGTGTAGGAACTCGTGGGGAGACAGGTTGAAGACGTATCTTGAAAGAAGTCAATAATCATAGTCAACAGACAGGTTGACTTTCGCTTATCCAGACAGGTAGTCACTTATGAGCAGATAGATGATTCTTTCAGTTTTAATCTGCACACTAGATAGACAGGTTAGCAACCAATATGAAGGTTAATTAAATCATTAACCAATGTTTAGTTCTCATCAAAACTTAGGGAAATGCACATCAGACATTTTAGAGACTTAACAATCTCCCCCTTTTTGATGATGACAAACATTGAGATGATTTAATGAACCTCAGAAAATATCAACAAAGAAAAATAGCATATATCAGACAGGTTGAAATTTTCTTAAGCGGACAGGTCATGAAGATGCTTGATCAGACATTAAGATTAATTATATAATCCGTTTAACTTAGTCACACATAAGTTTGACATGTTTTACTTTGAAATTATTATCAGAGCAATCTTACTTAAGATTTATCTGAGCAATTATAGCAACTATCAGAACATACTCATGTCCATGTATTATTTAAGATCATATCATATTCATTCTTCCATTCTCCTATATCACATACAATATTTCTCCCGTTCTCCCCCTTTTGTCAACATCAAAAAGGAATAAATTATGAAAGCTTTAAAGAAATAAAGGAGAAATTTATTTTATTCATCATGAACGTTTACAAGTACAAGGTAGTCTATATACCTAAAAACTATCTAGATTGACTAATTAACAA
>CM061066.1:63912095-63952095 GCA_030762895.1 Sophora flavescens | reverse complement strand
CTTGAAAATCAATAACATAGGACACGCAGTCCGAGTGGTCAATCACAACACCTTAGACCGATGTCGCAGTCTAAGGTTGTGGTCGTAGAAACAATTATAGTTTTATCCATGTTTCATTTCAACATGATAAGGACTCCTAGCCCATAACAACGAAATTAGGACACACAGTCCTCAATTCCAAAATTAGGACTCCTAGCTCGTAATATCACGATTAGGACCCTTGGTCCATAATTCTTGACACGGATCCCAGATCACGTGCATAAACTGAATGCTAGAGGCGACATCTCGCGAACTAGTATTCTCTTTCATATGTGCTTACTTTTCGCTCAGTGAAAATCAAAAACCAAAACAAAACCTCGGTCACTTATCTAAGTAACCGGAACGTTTCTAAATCATTTAGGAGAAAATCTTTTCCTTTACAAAGTCTTTTATAAGACATTTGGAAATTCGTTTGCTTTTGAAATCCTTGATGGAATAAAGCCAAATATTTTCAAAGGGGTTTTTCCTTTATAAAACACATAGTTTCGAAAAAGGTTTCCTCTCGTACAAACTGGATCATATAAAGGTAATTTCTATTGACTTAAAAATACTTCAATGTTTCTTTTCAAAACTAGAATCTCATTCTCTTGAAGTAAGCGTTTTAAACAAGGAACTTTTATAAATGAAACCAATACTTTCAAAGTTCTATTCAAGGCTTATTAAGGCTTTTAATCCTTATAATCATGGTGCACAGACTCAAGTCCGGCTTCTCAAACTTCAATTAACAGTAATATATTCTCAATAGTAATTCACAGTTAACGACAGTTCATCACATATATACAACTCACAATACTTTATGGCAAGTAATAATCAACTTCAAGTAATAATCACAATAGTTCAAGTAAACATGTCGTTCAAGTATTTGCTCCATATCAAAATAATATTCAAATCACTCAAGTAAACACATACACACATGCATATAGTCATTTAATATCCCTATGCAAGCTCCCCTTACCATTGAAGACAAGTAAAGGATCCTCGTCTTAATGCTCACGTTAGCTCCAAGAGTGTAACTATCTACTCCATCAAGCAAGCATAGCCGTGTCAAACGTCTCAGAGAGGGAATCCAACAACGCACAACAACCAGAAATCAAGAAATCAATTACACATGATCAAACACACATTCTAATTTGATCTAAGCACTTAATCTTATTACCAAACATGGTCATTTTCAAAGAAAATCATGTTTGGAGCTTAAGCTTTACAATACCCTTTGAGGAAACTTTGTTTTGATTAAAGGATCGTGAAAATGAACTTAGGAATCATCAACTAAAAGTCCTAATTTCATAAATGCATACTTAATTTTACCAAACATAACCAATTTCAACAAAAATCGAATTGGGGTTTTAGGGTTCAAAGAGCAATTTGGGGAAAATTCAATTTAGCCAAAGAACAATGAAATTGGCTTAGGAAAACACTAATTCATAGTCTCAAAAGCATAAAACAATGTTAAATTTCAAGGTTATAATATTAAATCAAAGGGTTAGGGTTAGGGTTTCAAAATTAAATTAGAGGGTTTTAAATTTTTAAACAAATAGATGAGTGAAATTCCAACTCACCCAACAAGAAGAAGAGGTAGTGGTGCTGTGATGCTCCTTGCGGCGCCGGACGGCGGCCATGGCAGAGGACGGCGGCGGAACTCCGTTCTGCACCACCAGGACCAAACAAAACGATTTAAGGTTCGGAGAATGAGAGGAAAGAGTTTGAAATACAAGAGAAGGATGGAACCACCATTACCGACGGCGGAAGGGCTCCCTGCGACGGCCAGCGGCATCACCGCGGTGGTGACCACAACCCACCCACGAACACAGGACAGATTTGACAGGCGTTCATCTTCTCCTTCTCAGCCGTGGCGGAAGAGGATCAAGCAGCACCTAAGGCGGCGAGACGCGGCTAATACGGCGGCAGGAGGGTGGCGCCGGTCTGAACCATGGAGAGAGGGAGGTGAAGTTGGAGTGGGGGGAAGAAGAAGAGAAGAAAAAAGAAAAGAAGAGAGAAAGAAGGGTGGGTGTCGTGGCTGATAAGAGAGGGATGAGAGAGAACTTAAGTTTTTTTAACTTAACATTTTGTGATAGGTACAAAAATGAGTGATAATTACTAAGCCTAAAAATAAACACGCTTTTACCCTTTTAATCTAAAAATCAAGATAGACAAATATATACTTTAAAATTTTGAAATATAGTAGAGATTGATAGTTGAATTGATCAACTAAGAAAATACCCGGTCCAAGATTAATCTCTAATTAATCTCAAACCAATTTATTTTCAAATCTAAAATTAAATAGAATGAAAATAAGAAAATGTTTTTCTCTTAATCATATTATTTAAAACATTTTTCTGTACTGGTAATAATAGTGACAATAACGTAAATTATTGTCTAGTAAGCGTGCATTCACTGAAATAAGTCAGTGCTAATGCACCCAATAAAATAATTTGAAGAGAGTAAGTTAATTACTCAAACTAAACCACATAACAAAATAAACATAAACATCCAAATAAAATAATTAATCATATGTGTAAAAACTAGGGTGTTACAAGTACCGTGTCCACAAAGTGAACATCACTAGGAACAAACAACTTGTTCCTGAATACCCTTTTCAGCAACATCCCATAAGGATAGGTCTGCATGTTGGTTCTCTTGATCAGAACATCAAGGTACATGTAGATAAGGTCGTTGATGCCAACCTTGATTTTGTGGATCAAGTGGTACAGATCAAATCTGTCCATCTTGGTCACACTGTCTCGTGAGCCTTTCCTTGGCATCACGCACTCCAACTGCAATTTGTACAGGAATATGCACTTGACCACCATGTTGACAGGCTTAGGGTTCACTGGTTTGGGAACACCATAGATGGCAATGTTGACATTGTCAGCTCCCACTTCATCTTCCCGGTAGGGTGTGAAGCCAGCTCCGTTTCTCGAATATTTTGTGACAAGCTCCAAAGAGCTGATGGGGAAGAGAATGGTTCTATCCCCCATTTCAACCTTAAAGATTTTGATTCCATTGAGTCTGTTGGTGACAACCACAACATTTCTCCAGAACGTTTGAATGAGCTTAGGGTGAACAAGCTCCTTGATGTCGAAGAAAGGAGTCCACTTGGAGTACTCCAACTCTTCAGTGACATCCATTCCTAGTTTCTTCATCTGTTGAAGATCAACAGTCTTTCCAGAAATGATCTTTTCTATCTCAGTAACCTTGAGATTGTATTTCTCAGTGATTTCTTTTGTAGAGAGACGCTTGGATGATGCCATTTTTTTGAGAGAAAACGATTCTAGGGTTTCGAGAGAGAAGAGGGTTTGCAAGATGAGAAGACAAAGAGATTTTGGAATATTGAAACGTAAAGGTTCAACCTTTCTGATCTATTGTCTTTTATAGTCATAAAGGTAGGAGAGAAAAAAACGACATTTTTAATTCAAAAATGGCACGATTTGTATGGGGAACTGCAACCCCCACTCAAGACATAATGAAAACATGTTTTCAAGATATTTAAACCACCGTGCACATGATTAGCTTCAGATAAGGGAATGACATTAATTTAAAATAACCATTTCAACAAAACTGATGAGTTCTAGCATAGTGACTCAACAGAGTCAAACAGGTAAGCATAGACAGGTGATAACGCACAAACAGGTTAACATTCAGACATGTCATTCAACAATACAATGCATGTTTAGATTATCTCTAATAAATAAAAACGTTTCTTCTGCGAGGGGTTTAGTGAAAATATCAGCCTATTGATTTTCAGTTTTAACAAACTTAATATCAAAGATGCCTTTCTGAACATAATCCGTAATAAAATAATGTTTGATTTCAATATGCTTAGCCTTAGAATGATGAATTGGATTTTTAGTTAAGCATATAGCACTGGATTATCACACCATACAGATATGTTATGTTCATAAATAGAGTAATCCTCAAGTTGATGTTTTACCCATAAGAGTTGAGAGCAGCAACTAGTAGTAGAGATGTATTCTGCTTCAGCAGTAGACAGAGCAATGGTTGTCTGCCTCTTGCTTGACCAAGAGACTAAACTTGCTCTAATGAAGTGACATCATCCACTGATGCTTTTTCTTTCTATTCTGTCTCCAGCAAAATCAACATCACAATATCCTACTAATCTGTATTCTTTTGATCTTAAATACAGCAAACCAAGATTAGTAGTTCCAAGCAAATATCTGAATATTCTTTTAACAGCCTTAAGATGAGATTCTCTAGGATCATATTGGAATCTAGAACACATACAGACACTAAATTGAATGTCAGGTCTGCTTGAAGTTAAGAATGCAGAGAGAGAGTCAATCATACCTCTATAGACAGTTTGATCTACCTTTTTACCCTCATCATCTTTGGTTAGTTTTGCATTGGGTTGCATAGGGGTTTTCATAAGCTTTGCATTTTCCATTTTGTATTTCTTGAGTATCTCCTTGGTATATTTTTGTTGATGAATGTAAATTCAATCACTTGTCTGCTTGATTTGTAATCCAAGTAAGAACTTCAATTCTCCCATCATGCTCATTTAAAATTCAGCTTGCATTAGATTTGAAAATTCCTTGCACGGATTTTCATTAGTTGCTCCAAAAATAATATCATCAACATATATTTGAACCATAATAAAGTTCATTTTAGAGCATTTCTTGAACAGAGTAGTGTCTACTTGTCCTCTAGTAAAACCATTAAGTATGAGAAAAGAACTGAGTCTATCATATCATGCTCTAGGTGCTTGTTTCAAACCATATAATGCTTTTTTAAGTTTGAAAGCGTGATCTGGTTTATCGGTATCCTCAAAACCAGGGGGTTGTTTAACATACACTTCTTCTTCAATTATACCATTTATAAAAGCACTTTTTACATCCATTTGAAACAGGGTGATTTGGTGTTGTGCAGCATATGACATTAAAATGCGTATGGCTTTTATTCTAGCTACATGTGTGATGAGTGTGATCTCAGCTCATATTTCATGTGCATTTTTGCATGCATTTTCATATAGTTTAGGCAATTTTTATTTGATTTTTGTTAGTTTTTACCTTGGGACGGGTAAGACGGTTTCGTGGTGTTGTTTTGCAGGAATTAAGGGTAAAATGCTCAAGACTGACCATGATGGAGCTTGGATGAAGATAGAGCTTGAAAAGTGAAGAAAATGTACCAAACAGAGCCCATCATGGCCCAGTTGTGATGACCATCTGATGAGTGTGATTTCACCTCATTTTCCATGTACATTTCTGCATGCATTTGCATATAGTTAGGTCATTTTAGTTTGATTTTGGTTAGTTTTTCCTTTGGAGTGGATAAGGTGGTTTTGTGTGTTGTTTTGCAGGAATTTATGATTAATTGCCGAAGATTTAGCCATGATGAAGCTTGGATGAAAATAGAGCCTGAAAAGAGAAGAAATTAAGCCAAGCAGAATTCTGGAGGCTTCGCCTCGCGAGACTGCATCTCGCCTCGCGAGCCAGAAGACCAGCCTGAGCAACAACAGTCACCCTTTCTGTCTCACTTCGCGAATCACCATCTCACCTCGCGAGCCTGAAGGCCTGACTGTGCCAGAGCTGTCTCCCTTTCTGTCTCGCCTCGCGAGTTACCTTCTCGCCTCGCGAAAGAACCAATCTCTGAAGATCGGATTCTTAAGATTCGCCTCGCGAGCCAGGTCTCGCCCTGCGAGCGCGCGAAGCCCAGAACCCCTGTTTATAAGCTGTTTTAGGGCAGAATTGAAGAGCAGAAAGGAGGCGGCCAAAAACCCTAAAAACACACACTCTGCAGCTGTGGCTTTTGCTGGGCAACCTTCCATGGAGTTCCTCCCTTCCTTCATCTTTGTATCTTTTCTTTTGCCCTTCTCTTTGATTATGTGTAGCTAAACTTCCCCTTGTTGGGGTTAGATAATGCTTCTTTGAACTTGGTTGTAATATGATGTGGTAGTGATATAATTTCCTATTTCTTTATGAGTGTTTGATTCCATGCTTAATGCTTTCCTTGGTTTGATCATCCTAGGAATGATATGTTGCTTTAATAGACAATTGAAAGGTTGATGTTAAGGCATGCTCATGAATCAAATGCCAAGTAGTTCATGAACCTAGACATAGGTATTGGGGTGCTTGCAATCTATGAATCTTGACTCTTAATGCAAATTCTCATGTTAATCCACCTAAGGCATTAGGGTTTAATTTGGGATTTTAGGCTCATTCCACCTAAGACATTAGGGTTTGAGTAATTGAGAAGATTTGATTGTCATAACTGAATTAGGAATTGTGTTATTTACCATTTCATAGCCACCAAGGGAGGATTAGCCTAGTCTAACCCTAACAATTCTATCCATTTGTTGTTCACATTTCTGTTTGCGTTTTAAGTGTTTGATAAAATACCTAAAAGAACAAAAACATTTTATTCTTGTTTGTTTCGTTAGATGTTAGAGCTACCTTCATTCCAAACTTGATCGCCTAGATAGTAGTTCAATTTGCGAAGTGGTACTTGTCCACGATCCCTGAGGACGATATCCGGTTCTTACCGTTTTATTACTTGCAACGACCCGGTACACTTGCTGAGTTCATGTCACCATCACGGCCATGATCAAGCAAAACTAGAAAGAAAGTAGGCAAAAGTCAGAAGCTGTCACGGCCTAGCCGTGATGCCCATCACGGCCGTGACATGCTAACTGAGCCAGACCCCTTCTAGGCAGAATCTGTCACAGCCAGACCATGATGCCCATCACGACCGTGACAGACCATTTGGTGAAGCAACGTTACAGGCAGAACTGATCACGGCCTAGCCGTGATAAGCTTCACGGCCGTGATAATCCAAAAGTTGAAAGCGCGCCCATGGCAGAACCCGTCACGGCCTGGCCGTGATGGCCATCACGGTCATAACGCATGCCTAATCTATAAATAGGCATCTGGGCAGAACAGAAAAAAAAACAATTTTTAACCTAAGACATTCTCTCTGAACCAGGGGCTGCTGTGAAGGCTTCTATGGAGTTTCTTCTCTCCCTTATCTCTATTTCTTTGATTTTGGCTTTCTCTATGATCATGAGTAGCTAAATTCCCTTTTTGTTGGGATTAGATGTAGCTAAACTCAACTTCATGTAATTGCCTTGATGTATTAATCTATGTTTATGCCTTCTTATTAGTATTTGATTCCTATGCTTAATGCTTTTTGTGGTCTGATCATCCATGAATTGATTTTGAGATTTGATTTGCAATGGGGACGTTCTTATCAATTCTTGATATGGAATTAATCACCTAGTAAACCTTGCATCTAGGAATGGATTTTGGTTTATTAGTAATCGTGTAATCCTTACTCTTAATGCAAATTCACTAATTAGGCCACCTAAGGAATTAGGGTTTAATTAGGGTATTTAGGCTCTTGTCATCTAAGGAATTAGGGATTGAGTAATCTTGTGGGTTGATTTTAATATTTAAAGCATAAACTGGATTGGTGGTCTTGGTATTGCATGAGGCTAAGATTTGGTGAAATTTAATTCCAACATCTTTCATCTATTTGAAGAATCTCTTTTTCTGCATTCCAAGTGTTTGTCAAAAATCCAAAAAGAACTTTTTCCTTTTATTTGTTTATTTTAACTCTTGATTGGTCTTGGTATTTAATACTGAGCTTCCTTCCATCCAAAGGTTCGCTTAGATAGTAGTTGATTTTGTACATGCTAGTACTTGTCTCAATCCTCATGGGAACGATATTCCTCTTACCTCTTTATTACTTGTACGATTGGGTATACTTGCCTAGATTTCGTCTCAACAAGGTGCAAAGGTTTCAGTATAAACAATACCTTCTTGTTGATTATAGCCTTGAGCTACTAACCTTGCCTTATTTCTGACAACTTTACTATCTTCATCCAATTTGTTTCTGAAGACCCATCTTGTTCCAATAACCGACTTGTTTTTAGGCTTAGAGACAAGAGTCTAGACATAATTTCTAGTGAACTGGTTAAGTTTTTCTTGCATAGCAAGAATCCAGCTTTCATCCTCAAGAGCTTCTTCAACGCGTTTAGGCTCCAAATCTGAAATAAAGGCCACATTACTTGATTCTCTTAATGTGGATCTGGTTCTTACTCCTTCAGAATGATTTCCAATAATAAGATCCTTAGGGTGATGAGTGTTGAACTTCCAATCCCTTTTGAGATCATCATGAAGATCTTGACTTATCTACTGACTCGTTTGTTGACTCGTCTGCTGACTCGTCTGTTCCACTTGTCTGTCAGCCTCAGGCACAGGTTCTATCTTGGTTAGATCGGGTTGTTGAATTTCTAGATTTTTTATATCAAGACCTGCAAAATCATCTTCTAGATCTGATAGTTCTTTATCAGTCTTTAATTCATCATTGAATTTAACATAAACAGATTCTTCAATAATACAATTTCTTGAATTGTAAACTCTAAAAGCCTTAGACATTTCATAATATCCTACGAAAATATATTTATCTACCTTAGAATCAAACCTTACTAGATTATCTCTGGTATTCAGAATAAAACATTCACATCCAAAACCATGAAAATAAGATATGTCGGGACTTTCTCCTTTCCAAAATTCATAAGGAGTCATTTTTAGAAAAGGCCTAATAAGTATTCTATTTTGTACATAACAAGTAGTGTTTACAGCTTCTTCCTAGAAGTACTTATGGAGATTATTTTCATTGAGCATAGATCTAGCCATCTCTTGCAGAGATCTGTTCTTTCTCTCAACCACTCCATTTTGATGTGGAGTTCTAGGTGCAGAGAAATTGTGAGAGATTCCATTCTCCTCACAAAACTGTCTAAACTGCTCATTTTCAAAGTCTCCCCCATGATCACTTCTAAGGGTAGAAATACAGAAACCCTGCTCATTTTGTACTCTTTTGCAAAATACTGAGAAAGCCTTAAAAGACTCATCCTTGTGTATCAGGAAGAGTACCCATGTGTATCTAGAATAGTCATCAACTATGACAAATCTATATTTTCTTCCAGCCAGGCTGGCAACACTAATTGGTCCAAACAGATCCATGTGTAACAACTGAAGAGGTCTAGAGGTTGATACTTGGTTTTTAGATTTGAAACTTGATTTTATCTGTTTACCTCTCTGACATGCATCACACAAGACATCTTTCTTAAAACTAATATCAGGCAATCCTCTGACAAGATTATTCCTTTTTAATTTAGAAATTAGTTTCATACTAGCATGTCCTAGTTTCTTATGCCATAACCATCTCTCATCCTCTTTAGACATCAGACAGGTTACACTTTGATCTGAGAGATCTGACAGTTCAATCTTATAAAGATTTTATTGCCTTTTAGCTGAAAAGAGGGTTTTACCACAATAGTCTTTAACTATGCATACATCCTTGGTAAAGGGAACATCAAAACCACTATCACATAATTGACTTATGCTAAGCAAATTGTGTCTTAATCCTTTAACCATAAGAACATTAGATATAGAGGGAAGAGGGGGTTTACCACCAGTAGTACCAATTCCTATAACTTTCCCTTTCTGATTCCCTCCGAAGGCAACGTGTCCTCCTTTCTTAAGTTGGAGGTCTAGGAACATAGACCTTTCTCCTGTCATATGACGCGAGCAACCACTGTCCAGGTACCAGTAGTGGTGTTTTCTTTGTCCTGTTGAGGATATCTGCAACAAAAATTATTTGATCTTTAGGTACCCATATTTTTCTTGGTCCTTTTCTGTTAGTTCTAGGAGTCTATGAAGACTTCCTTCTCTTCTTATGGATACACTTAGACATAACATGTCCAGTTTTTCCACAGAAGTTACAGACAGGTGTAGACTTGGTTACAGTTGACATAACGGATACTGTAAAAGCTTTAGCTGATACTTTATGATGTGTCTGATGGACATATCCAATACCTTCTTTGTTAAGAGAGTGCCTCTGACAGCCAAGTAGCTTAGTCAGATTATCTCTACCATTAACAAATTTAGCAAGATCAGAAGTGAGCTATTCCACTTTCTGTTGAAGTTTTTCAACTTCTTTAGATGGTGATGTTTCACATGAGATCTTAGCTTCATTAGACTTTTTAGTCTTCACCTCACTGTTCTCTTTAGCCAGCTTCTCACACTCTTGAGATTTCTGTTTATGCTCATTGGTGAGCTTTACATACTCTCTCTTGAGGGATTTGAAAGCCTTAGATAAGCAGTTGGATTCCTCCAGCAACTCCTCATAGGCTTCAAGTAATTCCTCATAGTCAGGATGTACCTCATCGTCTGAGTCTGAGTCAGTGTTGGCCATCAGACAGAGATTGGCTTCTTCCTCTGTTTCTTCATCAATAGATGTTGACTCCAGATCCTCCCAAGTAGCCATCATTCCTTTCTTCTTCTTCTTGAAGAATTTCTTAAAAGGGGCCTTCTTGAGTTGAGGACATTCAGCCTTGATGTGACCTGGCTTCTTGCACTCATAGCAGACAATTGGACTTTTGTCTGTTGGAGTGGATTCTTTGAAGTTCTTGTCCTTGTTGAACCTTCTGAATGGCTTATCCCTCTTGAACTTCTTTTTCTGTAGGAGAAGCTTTATCTTCTTGGTCAGGAGAGACAATTCTTCATCACTCTCAGAATCCTCGTGTTCTGAATGGTCAACATCACTAGTTGACTCGTCTGCCTTTAGAGTCTTGGAAACTTTTGCTGACTTTTGATCAGCTTTCAGAGCAATTGACTTGCCCTTCTTTGGTAAAACTCCATCTCCAAGTTCTTGCTCATGAACAGTGAGTGTTCCAAGAAGTTCATCCATAGTCAAGGTAGTGAGATCATTGGCTTGAGAGATAGCAGTGACCAAAGGTCTCCACTGTTTAGGTAGACTTGTCAAAATCTTTCTAACCTTCTCATCATTGGTATAGACTTTGCCAAGAGATTTTAAACTGTTGACTATAGTTTGAAATCTTCCTATCATTTGAGCAACAGATTCTCCTTCCTCCATGACAAACAATTCATACTTTCTAACAAGTATGGCAATCTTTGACTCTTTGACTTTGGTTGTTCCTTTATGTGTGACAGCTAAAGTGTCCCATATTTCTTTGGCAGAGTCACAAGCACATACCTTCTCAAACTCCTCAGGACTGAGAGCACAAATGATGTTATATATATAGCTTTGTAGTTCAGCTCCCATTTTGTCTTTTCTGCAGTAGTCCACTGAGCTTTTGGTTTGTCAGTGTTATCATCATTATTGGGAATTAATGGACCATCTGTAATGACATCCCACAGATCAGAGTTTATAGATAGAATGAACCATTGAAATCTATCTTTCCAATAGTTGTAATTTTCTCCATTGAAGTAAGGAGGTCTGGTTAGGGAAGCTCCTTCAGTTTGGTGACTTCCACTTGAACTAGCTCCATCAGTCATGTCTATTCTTCAGGACCTTTTACCTCTACACTGTTAGATGCTCAACCCAGAGGTTAAGCTCTGATACCAACTGAAATAGACAATTATAAACACGAGAAGGGGGGTTGAATTGTGTTAATCCGAATTTAAACAACGTTTAAATCTTTTAGCATACAGAAGCTTGGTTCAGACGAGTGGAAAGATACAGGACAGACAGGTGACCTGTCTGATGAAATTTTAACAGTGACTTAGACAAACACACCACTTGAAAAACGGATAAGAAAACTAAGGCAACTAAAAAGTTTGTAAGGAAAGAGAGATTGACACAACTATTTATCCTGGTTTATTCTTCAAAGTAAAGAGCTACGTCCAGTCCTTGACAGCACACAGTTTTATCCATTATAACTGATCAGGTTACAGACTCCAAGTATTGTTTGCACACCTAGCCTCTTCAGGCTCCAAGACAAGTATTCTTTGCACACCTAGCCTCTTCAGGATCAAGACAAGTATTCTTTGCACACTTAGCCTCTTCAGGCTCACTCAGGTTTGTTTGAGAGATTTGGTTTGTAATAAATACAACTTTAGACAGACAGATCTTTCACTAACACTCAGAGTGGTTTAAATGTAAAGCTTAGGAAAGTCTGCGTAATAACTTCAAATGATTGAACAATACAGAATGAAGATATTAATACGCAGAGTAATGGCTCTTTAATTCTATGTGCATTCTCCATGGTTCATCTTTAATGACTTCTGTATTTATTGTCTTCAAGCATTTAGGATCCGTTAGAGACATTCCCTCAGATGTTGGATTCAAGCAGAACTTCATTAAATGCAATAGAGTCGTTCTGGGCAGTCATTAATGCAATAGGAACGTTGGTTGTACTCTAACATGAATGATCATGGCTTTATGCATCGTGATACAGCCATATCAGAGTTGTGCAGAGAGCTTTTTGTACTTTGCTGAGTACAATTCCCTTTCCGTGTAAGGACCAGAGGTACTAGGGAATAAAGCATGTTGGAAGCATTCTTTAACTGGTCTTTGGTTCTGATAACCGAGGTTGCTTGAGAGAGTAACTTCTAACTTTTCTTGATAGGCATGAGACTGAGTAGGAGAGAAGGCTTCAAGTCTCTTTCTGATGGGACAGCCAACAAAAGCTTGTTTGGTCCTTGATTCTTCAACGAGTAACCTCAAACAAGTGTAGGAACTCATAGGGAGACAGGTTGAAGACGTATCTTGAAAGAAGTCAATAATCATAGTCAACAGACAGGTTGACTTTCGCTTATCCAGATAGGTAGTCACTTATGAGCAGATAGATGATTCTTTCAGTTTTAATCTGCACACTAAATAGACAGGTTAGCAACCAATATGAAGGTTAATTAACTCATTAACCAATGTTTAGTTCTCACCAAAACTTAGGGAAATGCACATCAGACATTTTAGAGACTTAACAATATATACCCTTATGCAAAAATCGGGGTGTTACAATCCTCCGGTTTTCTTAGATGACAGAAGGGTTATGTTAACTGTTGGATGGGTTCTTCCTCCTGCAGATTTTTTGAAGACCAATGTTGATGGAGCTTATAATCGAAATTCTGGTAGAGCAGCTTATGGAGGAATTATCTGAGACTAAAAGGGTTGGTTTGTTAAAGGCTTTGTTTTTAGTTTAGGACCTTGCAGTGTTACCAAGTCTGAATTGCTGGTCATACTTCATGGTGTTCAGGTAGATCGAAGTCTTTCTGTTAGAAATTCTATTTTTGAAACTTATTCATCAGTTGTGGCTAATGTTATTTTGAATGGATCTATTCCCAATCCTCATCTAAAATCTCTTCTTAGATAGATGATCTCCTTATTGCGGCTAGAAGATTGGAAAACCCCAGTTAAACATACATATCGGGAAGCAAATAAGTGTGTGAATTTTCTAGCTAGAAGTGGTTTGATGCCCCTTTACAACTGTAATTTAGTTAACTTCAGTAAACATCCAATTTGATCCCTGAAATTGTGAAATAGTATTAACTGTAACACCTTACTTTTTATATACGATGTATGATCAGTAACGATATATCTATTTATATTTTTACCTGTGACCCAGAAATTGATTTTTGTGAAAACAAATTCATTTTTAGAACCTATTGTAGAGTAGGAAATCATTTTTAAATTTTTTGTTTGAAATTCAAACGAAAACCGGTCTGTGTTTTCACTGGCGGTACATTTTGTACCAGTCAGAAGACCCTGATTTAACCCGAAACTGAAAAATCATAGATTGCATCATTTTTCTAATGATACTATCTATTTTAAAAAAACTTTCTTGCTAAAATAATAAAATATTATATTTTATTCGGAGTTGAGCATGAAGCTGCAAAGATAGACCGGGTAGATGAGAAAAATGTGTCAGATCAACAATAACTCACCATTAATGATCTTGATTAAAATATTTTGATAAATATCTACACTTGTTAATATTCCTAATTCCTAATGCTCTTAAGATCCTAATTAACTATCCCTTTATAAACTTTTTGGAGAATTTATTAAAACTTGTTGAAGAAGTTAATTTCTTTTCTCTCTCTCAAATGTGACTGACACCCCTTGCGACACCCCCTTTTCAAGGTATCACATTTAAGTAAGTTATTGCAGAAATACACTCAATAAAATGTTGCTGGTTGCTTTCGGAAAATATAATTTTCTAGTTACTTATCCTTTTCAAAATTGGTGATAAATTTTTTTGTTTTCTTTTACTCCACATACAATCCAACACCATTAACCTAATATACAACTATATAACATATATAGGTATCATAAGAGATTTACACTTAGACCTTCACATAACAGGTCATCTCCCAAAGTCATAACATAAGAAAATAAAGATGTAATTGTAACGTAGCGGTAATCTGGAATCACAACTCTAAAGAAGGATTCTCAATAGCGAAACATCCAGACTAACAAAATACCACTACTCCATAAGATACCAAAAGTCCTACAGGTGGTCAATACTATTAATCACGGTTGGGAAGACCACCCTGGTTTTCCATTCCTATCGGGATATCCGGTGAGGATATCTCTACTTCTGGAACTATGGAAGTATCAGAACTTAACAGTTCCTGACCTACGAGAAAACCGGTAAATAACCAGAGAGGTGGTAAAGGTATCTCCACCGTCAAAGTCTAGTACATACGTGATGTAGGTCCTGAATTATTACCCTTAATGATACAAACTAGTCCGGAGTAAGCAGCATTCCTAGCTCCCGTGTTGGTCACCCAAGCCTCACCATTGTCGGCATTAACACGGATCAAGGATCTGATCCTTAAGTACGATAGGTTCGTCTCATCGGAGTTCATCTGTACTCATATATATATATACACAATAGAGGAAACAACAAACAAATATGTAAAGGTGAGTTACCAATATATGAGTCTTGATAAGACAACCCCATGCACGACACACAAATAACATATACCATATATTCACAGCATACAAAAATTATCTAAACAATAGAATAATTTTATCAAAATGGTTTCATACCCGACAGTCACAGTCGTTTTATAAAAATGCATGACACTTCAATATTCAGGCTTTATTTTGATACCTAATCTCAGGAGATTCCACAACTTTCTGTTTCGTTTTGAGCTGATCCAGCTCTGCACATGGCCCATTGTAAAAATGAAATAAAATAATGTCCAAGAGAACACATAACACACTGGTCACACACGGTACACCAATGTTATTGTTCAAAATTGTAACTCATTGGCACACACAGAATCCCAATGGTTACTGCGAACAATGGAGTTTATTGTCCACAACCTATTACATCACTCCGAATCACAATAGTTATCGTATAAAATTTGACACACAGTCCAGTAAAGATACAGTGGCTCACACATAATCCCAATGATCAAATGGAAACATAGTCCATAACAGATACATTGATCCACTCGGGGATCAATGATCATAACACATGACACGTCTGCCAGCAATGTGAGGAGTGTGATTTCGCCTCATATTTCATGTACATTTTTGCATGCATTTTCATATATTTTAGGCAATTTTTATTTGATTTTTGTTAGTTTTTACCTTGGAACGAGTAAGGCGATTTCGTGGTGTTGTTTTGCAGGAATTAAGGGTAAAATGCTCAAGATTGACCATGATGGAGCTTGGATGAAGATAGAGCTTGAAAAGTGAAGAAAATGTACCAAATAGAGCCCATCACGACCATGATCAAGCAAAACTGGAAAGAAAAGAAGGCAAAAGTCAGAAGCTGTCACGGCCTAGCCGTGATGCCCATCACGGCCGTGACATGCTAACTGAGCCAGACCCCTTCTAGGCAGAATCTGTCACGGACAGGCCGTGATGCCCATCACGGCCGTGACATACCATTTGGTGAAGCAACGTTACAGGCAGAACTGATCACGGCCTAGCCGTGATAAGCATCACGGCCGTGATAATCCAAAAGTTTAAAGCGCACCCATGGCAGAACCCGTCATGGCCTAGCCGTGATAGCCATCACGGTCGTGACGCGTGCCTAATCTATGAATAGACATCTGGGCAGAACAGAAAAAAAAAACAATTTTTAACCTAAGACATTCTCTCTGAACCAGGGGCTGCTGTGAAGGCTTCTATGGAGTTTCTTCTCTCCCTTATCTCTATTTCTTTGATTTTGGCTTTCTCTATGATCATGAGTAGCTAAATTCCCTTTTTGTTGGGATTAGATGTAGCTAAACTGAACTTCATGTAATTGCCTTGATGTATAAATCTATGTTTATGCCTTCTTATTAGTATTTGATTCCTATGCTTAATGCTTTTTGTGGTCTGATCATCCATGAATTGATTTTGAGATTTGATTTGCAATGGGGACGTTCTTATCAATTCTTGATCTGGAATTAATCACCTAGTAAACCTTGCATCTAGGAATGGATTTTGGTTTATTAGTAATTGTGTAATCCTTACTCTTAATGCAAATTCACTAATTAGGCCACCTAAGGAATTAGTATTTAATTAGGGGATTTAGGCTCTTGTCATCTAAGGAATTAGGGCTTGAGTAATCTTGTAGGTTGATTTTAATATTTGAAGCATAAACTGGATCGGTGGTCTTGGTATTGCATGAGGCTAAGGTTTGGTGAAGTTTAATTCCAACAACTTTCATCTATTTGAAGAATCTCTTTTTCTGCATTCCAAGTGTTTGTCAAAAATCCAAAAAGAACTTTTTCCTTTTTTTTGTTTATTTTAACTCTTGATTGGGCTTGGTATTTAATATTGAGCTCCCTTCCATCCAAAGGTTCGCTTAGATAGTAGTTGATTTGGTACGTGCTAGTACTTGTCTCAGTCCTCGTGGGAACGATATCCCTCATACTTCTTTATTACTTGTACGACTGGGTATACTTGCCTAGATTTCGTCTCAACAAGTTTTTGGCGCCGTTGCCGGGGACTGAGTTTCAATATTAGCATACCCATTTCGATTACTAATTTAAGCACAATTTTATTTTTTTGTTTTGCTAATCTGTTTCTCTTTGCTGTCATTTAGTGCTAACATTCCTGGTCTCTAGACTTCTGTGCATGCGATGTACTATCCCAGCTGACCAACTTCTCTACGATCCTGAAATAGAGAAAGCGGCTAGGAAGAATTGGAGTCAAGCAAGATAGCAGAAGTTGTTAGCACAACAAGAAAGAGAACAAGAGACCTCCACTTCACAAGTTCATCAAGAACCACTTGAGATGGCAGGCGATGGTGAGGGTGCTCCACGGAGGACACTTGGGGATTATGCTAACACAAATGTCAATCGGCATGTCACTAGCATAGTGAGGCCTCCAGTGAATTCCAACAATTTTGAGATCAAGCCGACTCTCTCAAATATGATGCAACAGAATCAATTTGCCGGGATGGAGAAGGAGGATCCTAATAATCATGTCTCCAACTTCATTGAGTTGTGTGATACGGTGAAGTTAAATGGTGCTACCGATGATGCAATTCGCCTAAGGTTGTTCCCATTCTCTCTAAGAGATAGAGCCAAGGCTTGGCTCCAATCTCAACTAAGGGGGAGCATCACTACATGGGATTAGGGATGGTAATTTTACCCGTACCCGCGGATAAAATCCGTAACGGGTACGGGGCGGGTAGCTAAACGGGTATCCACGGGTAAAATAAACGGGTAATTTCAATACCCGTTTGTAAACGGGGCAGGGACGGGTATTATACTATCCGTGCTCACGGATACCCGTACCCGTTACCTAATTACTATAATACCCTGACTATATATATCTACTAAATTGCTATAACCCAATTTCCCTTCCCATCACGGTTCACACAAACACAATCCCTAAATGCGGCGTTGAGCCCCTTCTTTTCTTTCCTTCTTATTCAGCCCACAGTCCCACACCAAACACTCAGCCACACCACCTCTTCTTCAGCCCCTTCTTTAGTCAAACTATCAAGCCTGCAGAGAGCCTCGCCGCCGCAAGCCGCTCGTCCTCGCTTGTCTACATGCTTCCCACATACTCTGATCTTCATTACTTGTGATTATATTTTCTATATGTGTAGCTGAATGTAATATCCAATGCTTGATAGAAAGAGTTGAGGTCCATGTTGCTTTCACTGCACTTGGTGAAAATCTACTAGAAAATCCAACAATTGACAGTGGAATACTTGATGAAGTGGCAGCAATATCAGCCTTGCAATAGTAGAACTGTGCTGCAGAATGAATAGTAAGCAGATGGGAATTCAACTGTTTCCCCAGCACCCCAGAGCATGGAGAAGGAGGAGGCAGTACCAAAGATGCGAACTTGAGAGTCTCCATCTATGCTCTTATCTGATGCTTCGCTTACCCAACATCATAACTACCCGTGGATATCCGCGGATACCCGCGAATCCGTTAAGAACCCGTCAAGCGGGTATCCGTGCGGGTACGGGGCGGGTACGGGTGGATTTTTTATCCAACGGGGCGGGTAGCGGGTGACAAGTATCCGTGCCCGTCCCGCCCCGTTGACATCCCTACATAGGATGACTTAGAGGCTAAATTTCTTGCAAGGTTCTTTCCCGCCTCAAGATTTGTGAAGACACGGGGTGATATCACAAGCTTTGCTCAACAAGAGGGTAAGACTCTTCATGACACATGGGAAAGGTTCAAAGACTTGCTCCAAAGATGTCCAAATCATGGGTTTGATGATCTTGTCCAAATGCAAACATTTTGCAATGGATTGAGGCCGTCAACCAAGCTTATGTTGGATGCCTCAGCTGGAGGTTCCATGAACACAAAGACACCGGAGGAAGCGTTGACTTTGATAGAAGCTATGACATCTAATGACTATTTGATGCATCATGACAGAGGTACCACATCAAGAAAGGGAGTGTTGGAGCTAGACTCACAAACTGCACTTTTGGCTCAAAATAAGCTTATGACACAACAACTTGAGTCCATTACCAAGCAACTAGCTCAACTCCCACAACAACTCCAAACCATACAAGGGACAACCATGCCACCTCAACAGGTAATGATCTGTGATTTTTGTGGAGGAGATCATGATAATGGAAATTGTGAGGCCACACCTAGTTCCCATGAGGAAGCTAATTATATGGGGAACTATGGGCGGAAAGGTAACAACCAATTTTCCAAAAATTACAACCAAGGGTGGAGGAATCAACCAAGTTTTGGTTGGAAGCAAGACACTGGACAAGCAAGCAAGCCTCTTCCCACACAACCGCCTCAAGACCGGACTTCTATCTTGGAGAACACCCTCAATCAATTCATGCAAATGTCCATGTCAAACCAGAAAAACACCGATGCTGCCATTAAAAACTTGGAGGTTCAAGTCGGACAAATTGCAAAGCACCTAGCAGAACAATCTAGCGGCAGTTTTTCAGGTAATACTCAACTAAATCCTAAAGAGCATTGTAAGGCTATTGTTTTGAGGAGTGGTAAAAGTCTTGAGAAAGTGAGCGGTGAACCTTTGTTGAAAAATCAGAGAGATGCTGAAAAAACTGAGTTGAGTGCTGAAAAAAGAGAGAGAAATGAGGAAAAAGGCAAAGAGGTTGTAGCAGAGGAAGAAGAAAAAGACATTGAAAAAGATAAGAGAGAAAAGCTAGTGGATGAAAATTCAATTTTGAGGAAGAGTAAAAGTCAGATTTTCAAATATGGAGACAAGCCTCAAGAGATCCCCTCTTATGTAAAGTTGCCATATCCTCACTTAAGCAAGAAGAAGGAGAAGGAAGAGCAATTTGCCAAATTTCTTGACATCTTCAAGAGGTTACAAATCAACATACCCTTTGCTGAAGCACTAGAGCAAATGCCAACTTCTGCAAAGTTCATGAAGGAGTTACTAACGAAGAAAAGAAGGTTTAAAGAAGGTGAGACTGTTGCCTTGACGGAAGAATGTAGTGCGATACTTCAAAGGAAGCTACCTCCAAAGCTTAAAGATCCTGGTAGTTTTACAATCCCCTGCACAGTTGGGAGTGTTGCTATTGGGAAGGCCTTATGTGACTTGGGGGAGAGTATCAATTTGATGCCACTTTCAATCTTGAACAAGCTTGGAGGTGGTGAAGTGAAACCAACAAGGATGGCATTGCAACTAGCAGATAGATCAATCAAGCGTCCTCTTGGTATTATGGAAGACGTTTTGGTTAAAGTGGATAAGTTTATCTTCCCAGCGGATTTTGTGACATTAGACATGGAGGAGGATGCAGAAGTTCCACTTATATTAGGGAGACCTTTTCTAGCCACTGGTCATGCTTTGATATATGTACAAAAAGGCCAACTTCGACTCATAGTGCAAGATGAAGAGGTTACTTTCAATGTATTTGAAGCTATGCATCGCCCGAGTGATGAAGAGAATTGTTTCCGCATGGACATTGTGGATGTAGTGGCGAAAGAGGTCTTTGCACATCAGCACTATTCCTCTACTCTTGAGAAGGTAATTGTGAACTCTATTGGAAATCTTGATGAGAAAGAGGAGAAGTAAATAGAGGAGTGTTTGTGTGATTTGGAAGCTCAACCCAATCAACTTGCTGTCAATACTAAGAAAGAAGAGCTCAAAAAGGATGAAGTCCAAGAGAAGCTCAAGTTAGAGCTTAAACCTCTACCTCCCCATTTGAAATATGTGTTTCTTGGTGATAATGATGAAAATCCTGTCATAGTGAGCAAAGTATTATCCAAATTGGAATAGGAGAAACTTGTAAGGGTGCTTAGAGAGCATAAAAGAGCTATTGGATGGTCCATCTTAGATTTGAAAGGTATTAGCCCTACATTTTGTATGCACAAGATCATGATGGAGCCTGAATTTAAACCGGTGGTCCAACCGCAAAGGAGGCTCAATCCTACAATGAAAGAAGTGGTAAGGAAAGAGGTGCTGAAACTCCTTGAAGCCGAAATGATTTATCCGATTTTCGATAGTGCGTGGGTGAGTCCGGTACAAGTGGTTCCCAAGAAAGGTGGCATGACCGTCGTGAACAACGAGAAGAATGAGTTGATCCCAACTAGAACGGTCACCGGTTGGCGAATATGTATAGATTACCGGAAGCTAAATCAAGCTATACTAGGAAAGATCACTTCCCACTTCCATTCATGGACCAAATGTTGGAGAGGTTGGCTGGGCAAGCTTATTATTGTTTCTTGAATGGTTATTCGGGTTATAACCAAATTGCGTTTAACCCTGAAGACCAAGAGAAAACTGCCTTCACATGTCCTTTTGGAGTTTTTGCCTATCGGAAGATGCCTTTCGGTCTTTGTAATGCGCCTGCAACATTTCAAAGGTGCATGCTTTCCATTTTCTCTGATATGGTAGAAAAATACATTGAAGTTTTTTGGATGATTTTTCTGTTTTCAGTTCCTCTTATGATAATTGCTTGTCTAACCTTGCTGCTGTGTTAAAGAGGTGCATGGACACCAATTTAGTCTTAAATTGGGAGAAGTGTCATTTTATGGTGCAGGAGGGCATTGTGCTTGGGCACAAGATTTCAGCTAAAGGGATCGAAGTGGATAAATCCAAGATTGATGTAATTGAGAAACTACCTCCACCAGTGAATGTCAAGGGTGTGAGGAGTTTTCTTTGGCATACAGGCTTTTACCGGCGGTTCATCAAAGACTTCTCAAAGATAGCCAAGCCGTTGTGTAGCCTTTTGAACAAGGACACACCATTTGTGTTTGACACTGCTTGCCTTACTTCTTTTCAGATTTTGAAAGAAAAATTGATCACCGCTCCCATTCTTGTTGCACCAACTGGGAGTCACCGTTTGAATTAATGTGTGATGCGAGTGACTACGCAGTTGGGGAAGTTTTGGGACAACGAAGGGAAAAGTTTTTCCATGCAATTCACTATGCTAGCAAGGTTCTCAATGAGAACCAAATAAATTATGCAACAACTGAAAAAAAGTTGCGAGCCATAGTGTTTGCATTGGAAAAATTTCGTTCATACTTGATTGGGTCACAAGTCACTGTTTTTACTGATCATACTGCAATTAAATATTTGTTGACTAAGTTAGATTCAAAACCAAGACTCATAAGGTGGATTTTATTGTTGCAGGAATTCGACTTAGTCATCAAGGACAAAAAAGGCAGCGAAAATATGGTGGCTGACGACTTATCTCGGTTGGTGAATGAAGAGGTTACTGCAAAAGAAAAGGAAATTCGGGACGAGTTCCCGGATGTGGCCTTATTTCTAGTGCATGGAAGACCATGGTTTGCCGACATGGCAAATTTCAAGGCAGCCAACATTGTTCCAGAGCACCTCATTTGGCAACAAAAGAAAAAATTCTTCCGGGATGCCAACCACTTCATGTGGGATGACCCATTTTTTTTCAAGGTTGGACCGGATGGCTTATGGAGGAGGTGTGTTAATCAAGAGGAAGCGAAGAGTATTTTGTGGCATTGCCATAACTCTCCATATGGTGGACATTACAATGGGGATAAGACAGCTGCAAAGGTCCTCCAATCAGGGCTCTTTTGGCCCTCAATCTTCAAGGACTCTTACAATCATGTGAAGAGTTGTGACAAGTGCCAAAGGACCGGGAACATACCTAAAAGGGATGAGATGCCACTTCAAAACATATTGGAGGTTGAAGTATTTGATTGTTGGGGCATAGATTTTATGGGTCCACTTCCACCTTCATTCTCCAATCAATATATCTTGGTGGCGGTGGACTATGTTTCTAAATGGGTGGAGTCCATTGCAACACCGAAGAATGATGCACAAACAGTGATTAAGTTCATCAAGAAGAACATTTTTTCCTGGTTCGGTGTCCCAAGGGTCCTTATAAGTGATGGAGGATCTCACTTTTGCAACTCACAACTGAAAAATGTGTTGACCAAGTATGATGTGAGGCATAAGGAGGCATCTCCATATCCTCCGCAAACAAATGGGCAAGCGGAGGTCTCTAACCGGGAGATTAAGCGAATTCTGGAAAAAACTGTGGCCACTTCAAGAAAAGATTGGGCAAAGAAGCTTGATGATGCCTTGTGGGCTTACCGGACTGCATTAAAAACTTCTGTGGGGTTATCTCCGTTTCAGATGGTCTATGGGAAGGCACGTCATCTACCCGTAGAGTTGGAGCATCGAGCCTTTTGGGCATTGAAGTTCTTGAATTTTGATGCCAATTTGACGGGTGAGAAAAGAGTCCATTAGCTGCACGAATTAGAGGAGATGCGCCTTAATGCATATGAGAATGCAACTATTTACAAGCAGCGAGTCAAGACTTATCATGACAAGAAGATCGTGATGAAAGCATTCCAGCCGGGACAACAGGTTTTATTATTCAATTCCCGGCTGAGATTGTTTCCGGGTAAGTTGAAGTCTAAGTAGTCGGGACCGTTCATTGTGAAAGAAGTCTCATCTCATGGAGCTATAGAAGTGGAGGATCCTACTTCAAAAAGGACCTTCAAAGTCAATGGCCAAAGGCTCAAGGCCTACTTGGGTGGTGACATCGAGAGATTGACCACAACTGTGCGCCTTCATGATCCTTGAGATCACTGACCCGTCAAGCTAGTGACGTTAAAGAAGCGCTTATTGGGAGGCAACCCAAGTTTTCTTTTCCTTTTCCATTTGTTTTTGAATTTAACTCTTGAATAATTTGAGAAGATCAAGAGTAAAAAGATCATAAATTAATAGATTTGTTAAGTGTTTTCAAGGTAAGAAGGAAGGAGAAGCAAAAAGGGCAGGAACAAATAAAGTCAGCAACCATCACGCCCAGCCCGTGACAGAGGTCACAACCGTGATGAGCCAACCATGAGGAGCAGAAAGGATCACGGTCCAGCCGTGATACCCATCACGGGCGTGATGAGAGGACCCTGAAGATCAGAGAGCATCACGGCCTAGCCGTGATGGAGGTCGCGGCCGTGACAGGCCAGCTCCTATGAACCAGAATTGATCACGGACTGCTCATGATGAGCATCACGGACGTGACACACTTTTCAGTCTCCCTTTGCCTAGGCATGTGAGCCAACACCCGCTACCACCTCGGTAAGTTGTTCCATTTTTCTCTTCTCTCCGACTTGATTATTTACATTCGGGACAATGTAAATTCTTAAGCTTGGGGTAGGGGTACTTTTGCAAATTTTTCAAATTTTTGAAATTTTTTTGAATTTTTCATGTTGCATTCACATAGGCATAGTTTTGCATGATCACATGATTAGATTGCCCCTTGCTTAGATTATGCATCCAAATTGTGAGAACTTAGTGCCAAATAAATTGAGATAGTGAATTTTTGAACCCAATTTTTTATTCTTGTGATAAGGCTACATATAAAAATGTTTGAGATGATCATTGATAGTTGATAATTAGCATATGGTTCCGTAGATTTGTGTTTCTCATTGATTTTTGAACTACTAAATGAGATATTTTGAGCCAAAAAGGGGTACTCACTAAATCTACCTCATTCTTTGTGATAGAGTGTTTTTATTCCTCTTGGATTGTATTCTCTAGAACTTGACTTGAAACCGTTTTGAAGCTTAAAAATTTTTGAAAACATTTTTGAAAATGATTGAGGCACTAGGTATTTTTCCGGCCTTCTGAGCTTTGATTGACCAAATGCTACCCCTTAGTTGCCCAATTTTGAGCCTAAAAAAAATTAAAAAAAATACTTTTCTCGGTACCTTGAATTACTTTGATGAATAATGCTTGGTATGACACCTTTTAAAGTATTACAAAAAGGGTAAAAAGGTAGTTTGAAAAAGTATGGGATGAGAAAGTTAGAAAAATATTTCTCTTGAATTGAAAATCTCCCCTTCGTCAAAAAAAAAAGAGAAAGAAAGAAAGAAATAAAATATATATAGAGAGAAGGGGATGACAAAAGGAAGTGAGAAATAAAATAAAAAGAAAGAAAGAAAGGTGGAAAAATGAATCAAAACCTAAAAAGGTATTTTAGAAGGTGTCATGCTTTGCAATGCTTGATATTTTGTTTAGCCTTCTTGAAATTTCATTTTCTTGATTTCCCCACCTAACGATTAATCCCATGGCCCCGTTACAACCAAAGTAAAAGACCTCTTGATTCTTATGTGTTTTCATTAATAAAGTAGAGATTTGGTTAATAGTCAAGCTTATGGTAGAATTCATTCTTTGAGGAAATTGAGCGAATTGTCATATATCCTTAAGCACTTGAGTAAGGTGAGAAAGAGTGCCCGAATCAGTGAGAATATGAGTCTAGGAAACCTAAGCTTCTAATTGGACTTGAAATTGATTGTCTCTTGGTGAATTATTTGAAAATGCCTGTTACTTGGATTAGTTACTCGGGTTCTTGGTTCACTATCCATGCCCTGATTATTTATATCTTCTGGCCTTGGTAATTGCTTGAGGACAAGCAAAGTCTTAAGCTTGGGGTGATTTGATGAGTGTGATTTCACCACATGTTTCATGTACATTTTTGCATGCATTTTCATATAGTTTAGGCAATTTTTATTTGATTTTTGTTAGTTTTTACCTTGGAACGGGTAAGACGGTTTCGTGGTGTTGTTTTACAGGAATTAAGGGTAAAATGCTCAAGATTGACCATGATGGAGCTTGGATGAAGATAGAGCTTGAAAAGTGAAGAAAATGTCCCAAACAGAGCCCATCACGGCCCAGCCGTGATGACCATCACGGCCCAGCCGTGATGACCATCACGGCCATGATCAAGCAAAACTGGAAAGAAAAGAAGGCAAAAGTCAGAAGCTGTCACGGCCTAGCCGTGATGTCCATCATGGCCATGACATGTTAACTGAGCCAGACCCCTTCTAGGCAGAATCTGTCACGGCCAGGCCATGATGCCCATCACGGCCGTGACAGACCATTTGGTGAAGCAACGTTACAGGCAGAACTGATCACGGCCTAGCCGTGATAAGCATCACGGCCGTGATATTCCAAAAGTTGAAAGCGCGCCCATCGCAGAACCCTTCACGGCTTGGCTGTGATGGCCATCACGGCCGTGACGCGCACCTAATCTATAAATAGGCATCTGGGCAGAACAGAAACGAGACAATTTTTAACCTAAGACATTCTCTCTGAACCAGGGGCTGCTGTGAAGGCTTCTATGGAGTTTCTTCTCTCCCTTATCTTTATTTCTTTGATTTTGGCTTTCTCTATGATCATGAGTAGCTAAATTCCCTTTTTGTTGGGATTATATGTAGCTAAATTGAACTTCATGTAATTGCCTTGATGTATTAATCTATGTTTATGCCTTCTTATTAGTGTTTGATTCCTATGCTTAATGCTTTTTGTGGTCTGATCATCCATGAATTGATTTTGAGATTTGATTTGCAATGGGGACGTTCTTATCAATTCTTGATCTGGAATTAATCACCTAGTAAACCTTGCATCTAGGAATGGATTTTGGTTTATTAGTAATCGTGTAATCCTTACTCTTAATGCAAATTCACTAATTAGGCCACCTAAGGAATTAGGGTTTAATTAGGGGATTTAGGCTCTTGTCATCTAAGGAATTAGGGCTTGAGTAATCTTGTGGGTTGATTTTAATATTTGAAGCATAAACTGGATTGGTGGTCTTGATATTGCATGAGGCTAAGGTTTGGTGAAGTTTAATTCCAACATCTTTCATCTATTTGAAGAATCTCTTTTTCTGCATTCCAAGTGTTTGTCAAAAATCCAAAAAGAACTTTTTCCTTTTATTTTGTTTATTTTAACTCTTGATTGGGCTTGGTATTTAATATTGAGCTCCCTTCCATCCAAATGTTCGCTTAGATAGTAGTTGACTTGGTACGTGCTAGTACTTGTCTCAGTCCTCGTGGGAACGATATCTCTCTTACCTCTTTATTACTTGTACGACTGGGTATACGATGCGTGAGAAAAACTTTTATTCTCGTTTCGTTTTCTTTGTCGTAATAATCTTTCCTTGCCGAAGCACAAAGCTAACGACCATACTTAATTTTTTTATTAAGACTTTCCACTTAAACAAACATAGGACACACAGTCCAAATGTTTTAAACTCAACACAGGACACACAGTCCGAGTGCTTGATCGCAAATCCCTAAACCGATGCACCAGTCTTAGGCTCGCGGATATGGAACTCACATTTTCCACATCAAAATTTAGGACACACAGTCCACAAAATCCCTGCAGGACACTCAGTCCAATGACACAGATACCTGATCTACGTGTCCAAAGAACACTAGAACCCCGACATCTCGGTTCCTAGGTTCATTTATCTGCTTGTAAAACATTTCGCTCAGTGAAAAAAAATACAAAACAAAAGCTCTAAAAACTTATCCAAGTTTAATGGAATAATTTCACTGAATAAAATTCTCTTACAGAAATCCTTTTTCTGTTAAAACGATGATAAAACCTGAAAATCATTGATAAATTCTTTTATTTTTCGATTATTTCATTTCTGAAAATAATTCTCAATAAAAGTCAACTTTTAAAAAATATTCAATAAATAAATTCATAATAATAAAATAACTATATATTTAATCTTTTCCAAAAAATTTAATAAAATTATTTTTATAACTTAAATAACTTTTCTGTCAGAAATAATTGTTCTGGCTGCTAGATAACGTTATTTTCGAAACTTAATCACTTGAAATAACATTTTATAATAAAATTGAATTTATTTTGAAAAAATTAGAGCCTGTGAAAAATTTCACACTTTCGCCCTTACTGTCACTTATTGACATAGTTTTCCACAAAATATTATTAAAATAATAATTTTTTCCACTTTTTCTCAAAATTACCCAAATTAATCACTCTGATTAATTATCCAAGCTTATTAAGCTTTTATCCTTAAATAAAATTTTAAACACTGACCAATGTCAGGTTTCTCAGTCCAACACTCGACAGCAGATAAATTTCAATCACAGAATAGCATGACATATATCAATTCATGACATGCATCACAATTATACTATAACCAAATAATTATAATCATGTAAATCCACATATCACATAAACTCAATTATTCAGGTAAGTATCTAATCAATCCAGCAATTAACAATGTAATATCATAAAATATTTCTACAGAAAATTAACAAATGACTCCAACAATAGGCATGTGATTATCTTAAACTCCTCAGGCATACTCCCCTTACTTCTTGGAGATTCGAATTAACAGTTTCAAGAACTCTCCCGATTTTGTTCCGTTTTTCCTCCTCGGCTTAGATCAAACCACTCGATCGATTCCTTCATAACGAATTGCAACCAAAATAAATAAAATCAAACAACAACATACTTAGATCATGCAAGTTAGGTTTTGACCTCAACAAATTTTTCTAGGTTAGGAAAGTTGAAAATTTGTTAACTTCGGGATTTATGATCCATTAGTAACTTAAACATGATTAAGTACTTAAACCAAGATCATGAACTATGAACGTGGAATAAAACTCATCTAGTTTCAAGAACTAGGGTTTTGGTTTTTCTCAAGATTATAGGCTAGAGGTTTTAAAATTTTCTCAACCCTTGGATTTAATCAACATACAAAACCTAGAGTTGGATTCAAGTGTTACAAGACAACATTTGAATCAAAAATCCATCCAATATTCATAGCTAGGGTTTCGGCCTTTGTGAAACATATAGGGTTTGGTTTTTGATCATCTACTTAGTTACATACAAGAACCATCAAGGTACTTAAGAGATTAAATCATGAATCAAGACATGCAAATGAAACAAAACCCATGAACTCCACTTTTTCATGGATTCGGCCCAGCTCAGAAAATTAGGAAGGAAATTTCTCATGACCACATGCTTCTAGATGATGAAAATAGAGATGATTATGAGATCATAGAAATTGGTTTCATGTCAGATTTTTCTAGAATTAGTTATGAATTTTTGAAGAAAGCTTCATGAATTTGAAACAAAATGAAGAACATGATGATCAAAGGCATAAACTCAAGAATCTTGTGAAGAGAAAAACTTAGAATAGCAAGATTAAGAAAGACTACCTCTTGATGATCAAATAAAATGATGATTTGGATTATGTTCTTCACAAAATCACTTTGATGTTCTAAGTGTTCTTGAGAAGTTTAGAGAGAAAGATGAAGATGATGAAGATTTAGAGCAATTTCAGTAATTTGGACATATCTCTCAATATACTTATCCGTTTTTGATGATCTTTATGCCGTTGGAAAGAATAGAGAAATAGGAACAACTTTCATGTAGAAAGGTTTTCCATATTCATAACAAAAAATGGTCAGAATCTCTATGTAAAATCTGGCGAGTATGAAGTTCTTATGTGTTCTTAAGAAAACATGAACTTTGGAGGAAGAAGATGACATGAAAGAATGAAGAAATTTTCCTAAGTGATGGTGTTTGTTAAAGGGACCGTGGGTTTTGGGGCAATTTGGTCCAAAATTACAATGGCAAGACTTGTAAAAACCAAGTGAAACTAGGGATAAAATGGTCTTTTCTAGGCCAAAATATCTAATTGTCATAAGTGCACCATTATGGCCATTATGACTCGGATATGATCGTTATAAATGCTCGTCACATCAGTCACATCAGTCATCTCAGCTCCGTTGCTGACTCACCGATTCATCTGACTCAGGTTTTCCTAGAGATATCTCGACGTTTTTGCCCGCAGCAAATATAATATTTTAATTTTATGCTAAATTTTTCAAAACTTCCAGTATCGTAGCAAATACGATAAAAAAACATTTTTCATCTCGTTCACGAATTAAAATTAGGTTTTCTGAGCAGTAAACTTTTACTGTCAGTGAAAACACAGAAAACGACATACCAGTTTCCATCTGAATTTTCAACCAAAAACTTTCTTGTAATCCTATGAAAATAAGTATAACATGGAAATGACCTTGATTTATCCAAAATCATTTTCTAAGTCTCGTATAAATATATATATATATATATTTATATATTTATTACCGATATTAGAAAGCAGTAAAAATTGGGGTGTTACACCCCTTTTCTTTAACAATCATCAGAACCGTATACTTCTCCTTTCACACCCACTTCTATCTCTCATCATCTCTACTTTTATTCATTTCATTAATTAAAAAAAAAAAAAAAGGAAACCCTCTTCTAGCATGCGCCAGTAGCATAACCACACCACTCTTTTATTCAAAATCCTCCCTTGCTTTTTCTCTACAACTTGCGTCAATTTTACACATACAAGAAGAGAAAAATTTCTCTTTCTCCCTGAAGTACCTGCGTCAGACCCACAACAACATAAGCCCTCCATTCTTTTTCTCATTTCTTCTTCACTTTAAATTATATGATCACTCTAAAACAAAATTGTTCTTTTACTCTCTTTCCCTGGGTGTTTATTGCGCTAATATCATCACCATCAAGTGTCTCTATTTGATTTTTTCTTGCTCCACTATCAACCTATATCATCAAGAGGTAACTTCTTCTCCTTTTCCACTAAGTTTGTGCCAGACCTTTTCCTTCTTATGTTCATCATCTTTTTTTTATTCAACAATTTCTTGTCTCTTTTCTCTTAGTTCATCAAGGTGTCCCAATTTGTTTCTCAAGAAATCATCACTTAGAGGTAAAATTTCCTCTAACCTTGCTTCATTTAAGTCTATATTAAGTTAATAAATTTTGCATCTTGTTCTTAAAATTATCATAGAAATGAATGAAAACTTACCTAAGAAAGATTGGAAAAATAATAATTAATCTAGGCCATTTTGCCTCTTGGCTGTAAACCTCCTTAAGAGAGGATCATGAAATTTTCTTGCTTGAATTAATTTGTTATTCATTGATTGTTAAAGGTTAAGTGGATTGCGGTTTTGTGACTTGAATTGAGGACAGAAAGGAACTTTTTGTGCTACAACTAAGGTAAAGGGAGCTTACTTGAGGGGTTTTATGATGGCTATATGCTAGTTGTGTGGTGTATGTTTTATGTAAAGTTATCCGTAATAATTTTTGTGGTGTTTTTGTAACGCCTCCCTTGGCGCTACATGTACTTACTCAAATGCGGAAAATAAAATAGAAAAACTTTTGCTGGTTTACTTTCGGAAGATAAAATCATCTCTTACTCTAGTTCGAAAAACGATGTTTAAAAAAACTTTGACTCATACATAAAAAGCACAACCTGCTCATACATACACCTCCATATCATTACACATCATCATACTTTAATTACATCACCAGGACCCTTATTTCGGGTCATTTGTCAGTGGTTGCAAATATTTAGAAAGTAAATACAGACATATAGATACAATACCAAAAGATCAAAGGGGTTAAGTAAAGAACCAGGATTACAAAAAGACATGGCTCTCATCAACCTGATATACAGTAAAATAAGTAAAACACTACCCCTATCAGACAACTCCTAAGCTGGTCAAACTAATGGAAGCCATTAGGGAGACCACCACGATTATCCCTAACTGGAGAAGGATCGGGTGAACATACTCCAACATCCGCATCAACAATGGGATCAACAACATCATCATCTAGGGGGTGATACTCTACCCCCTCCGCAGCATCCTCCACTGGATCGTCTTCAATAGGATCCTCCTCCTCAAGGTTTTATTCAACCATCACCTCATCATCATCGTCCTCTCCTCCCACTAGGACAATGGGTGCTGGTGACTCTGATGTCAGAGAGACGGGTGCTGACCCAAGGATGAAATGAAGTGGTGGAGGCTGACGATAAGTGTTGCCGGTCGCCACCAAAGTCCTCAAGAGAAGCCATATAGGAGGCAATGGCACTTCTACTGTCTTAATACTATGAGTGCACGTCATAGTTCCTACTTCTGTTCCCTTTGTAGTGAGTAAAGGCCCGGTATATATAGCGCTTCGAGCCCCCTGGTGTATGGCCCATGCGCCACCCTCATCTCTGCCCTCAAAAGCCAGCCCCAGGCACCCCGAATGGGTCATGTTGTTCATCGGATCCATTAATAGACATAATGGAAAATACCACAAAAGAGAACCAGACAAAGATAATGCAAAGGTGAGATACCAATATATGAGCAATGTATGGTAGCCACATACACAACACACAAACAATGACATAACAACATGAACATGCATAACATAATTTCATAGTGAGTAAAGATTTCAATCCAACAACCAAATGCAGTTTTGTAAAAACTTTCATGTCACTTCAATCATTTCTCTCCAACTCATAATTTTTAGGAGATCCTAACTTCCCTTCATCGAGCAGGATAGGACGCGATAATGCCTATAACACAATTGTTTCACGTTGGGTTGGCCTCTCAATTTAGGTCTAATCCCCAATTGTTCTAGGGTATTGCGTCTCACCTAAATAATATTGAATAGTTCCTGATTAAGTACATTACGTGCTGGGTAACCGATTTCCACGGCCCGAGGTTGCAAAAGCCCAAGCCTTCCGTTGGTTTTCAAGCCCAACGTCCATAATAGACCCAAAGTCTAAAGGATCTATCTCTGGTCCGTAACTATCCAATTTGTCAGTTCACCCTTTGTGAAACTGTCGCTCGATACATAATGGCACGTCTGCCACAACAAAGATATTAGCGGACTTTGCATGTAAATCAAAGGTTCTCATTTCCGCTTTTCTTTTTCGCATCATTTCTTTCCTTGTCAAGGCTTAAAGCTCCTAACTACTTTTATTCGGGTATTAGATACATTCTAAATACCAACTCAAGATTTTTAAAACAAATGAATGATCTTAAAAATATCTTCCTCAATTCGAACACTAGCCCGACGTCTCAGAAATCTAGGTTCTTCTCCTTACGAACACTAGTCCGGCTTTACCGGCACTCCGAATTCAGCCCCATGTCTCGGCAACCCAAATCCAGCCCGGATTTTTATCGCTTGGAAACCTAGGTCCTTTTCTTTCCTCAAAACTCAAAATAGGAATCATAGCCCGTCATTTCGGTAATCTAGGTCCTTTCCACTTCATTTCTCTCCACACGATTTCCTTTTTCCACTTGATTTCCTTTTTCGTTCAGTGAAAACTAATTTGAAACACCAAAATCCTTGTTTCCTAAACTTCGTAACTTTAATACTTTTTCATGCTTAGAAATACATTTTTCAATAACACTTTTTCTTTTAAAAACAATTCTCCACAATTCATAAACAAAACCACTCAAATTCTTTTCTCAACTTTGGACAAAATTGATAACTCTTCTAAAGAAATTTATCCAAGAGATCCTTTTTGTATAAATCTTTCCATTTTTTAAAAACCACTTTTGAAAGTTTCAAAAGGAAATCTTTGTTTTTCTAAGGATTTCTCCATTTTTAAAATCTTTGTTCCTCAAAACATTTTTCATAGACTTTCTAAAATTTTCCATCTTCTTTCTTCACCTAAGTTTAGTCCATCTCAACCCTTTCTCCATTAGTATTCTCTTTCCACTTTTGTTAAAGAAAACAAAACATCGTTGTTTCAATCTTTCTGCATTATCTCATTTTAAATGTATTAGTCTTTGTTAACAAGCAATGACCGGTGTCATGCCATCAGCCAATCATTGTCAATCAAAATAATAAATATAGTGCAATAATAGCATATTCATTCTTAATAAGTCCAATAGCATATTCATTCTCAATAAGTCCAATAGTATCAACACAGACAATTCCATGAACATTTTTCACATAGATCATTCAATAACATCAACATATATCATCATTCACAAATCATCAATCAATTCTAACACACACATTTAAAACAGTCATGTCACCAAACAATACAAAACAGTGTACATAACTATCCAAGTAGCTCCTCGGGCAAACTCCCTTTACCTCAACTGTGGAATTTTTGCCTGTGAAGAGTTGTCCTTGATTCAGTTTCCTCCCACAATTCCATAAAGTACACTTATGCTATGTTTCCTTCACAAAACATCACAAACAAGTCAATTTTTGAAAATTTCCTTCTATCCCACTAGGAGTGATTTTCGGCCTTAATAGGGAAAAATAGGTTAGGGATTTTTGCTGAACCTTAGCTCTTAGAGCTTGATCATATAGGTCCTAGGGAGCTTAAATCAAGTGTTAGAATTTGAAAATGAAGCAAAAACACCAAACCCTCTTCTCTTCTCATTTTCGATCAAAAAGGGGTATGGGGTTTGGGTTTCATTTTTTTTTTAACAATCATAACACTACTACTTAGGTTCTCATGAAGATTATGAAATGAGTTTAGTCTTACAAGTTTGATCATCACAAAAAAAACCTATGATTCTAGTTCATGAGAAAGAGAAATAATGGGTTTCAATTCAAAGTCATGAAAATGGGTATGATAAATGAAATGAAGAAGAGAAGATTAAGGTTGTGAGGTTACCTTAGTTTGGGAAGGTTGAAGATGATGATAGCTTGAGGATGATCTTGTTGAGCTCCTCCAAATAACTTAGTTCTTCAATTTGTAGTAGGAGAATGAAGAAATGAGAGCGTGAGAGTTGTGGAGCGTGAGCGTGAGCCCAAGTTTGGATTTCGAAAAAGCCCCATACCACAGTCCAATTTTAGAATCAAACTGCTTTGATACCATAAATGTAACACCCTTCGTTATATTAGTAGCCCAAATTAATTTTCTATAAAAATCTTTAAAACATTTAAATTAAATGGTCGAGTCATAAAAAATTTCACAATAAAATTAAGTTTGAAAGTATATCATATATTCAAATTAATTAAATAAAGTAATAGTGTTAAATAAATTATTATATCCAAATAAAAATAAAGTCTCATAAATATTAATTATTAAAAATCACTTAACTCTTTTACAATTGTTTTTGCCTCAAAACACGGGCGTCTAATAAACCCAAAATAAATAAATAAATAAATATAAATAAACTCGAGCTAATATCTTCAAGACTTTCTCAAGACGTTGCGTTATC
Organism: Sophora flavescens; assembly: GCA_030762895.1. Lineage (NCBI taxonomy): Eukaryota > Viridiplantae > Streptophyta > Magnoliopsida > Fabales > Fabaceae > Sophora > Sophora flavescens. Next base: position 63,917,605 of record CM061066.1, on the reverse strand, counting down.
TATCTCAACACCTGTAAGCTCTGGAAGACAACACCACTAATGAGATTTAAAATCCAGTAAGTAAACACAGTTCTAAAAAGTTTTTCAAAAGATGTTGCTTTTAGCCGGCGCAGTAACCGGAAAAACAACCATGGTATCCACTTATTTTTGAAATAAAATAACTCAAAATATTTTATATAAATTAAGGAATATTAAATCAAACTCACAAAATTCATGTAGAAGTCATAACATCATCAAATATAAGTGATTCATCACCAACATAACACATAACATAAATAAAATCATACAAAGAACATCTCTTATGTCCAAATAATATCAACTTATCATCCAAGTCTCTTTTATTTAATTAACCAAATTTAGTCTATGGGCTCATGACCAATGCAATGATGTCCTACTGCCTTCCCCTTCCCAAAAGGAGGTATCTTTAATGGTGGGTCTTCCCCTTCCCTGAAGGAGGTATCTATCTTCCCCTCTAACGAGAAGGTATCTGTCTTCCCCTCTAACGAGGAGGTATCTGCCTTCCCAACAGGAAGTATTTGTCTTCCCCTCTAACGAGGAGGTATCTGTCATCCCCTTCCCAAAAGGAGGTATCTGTCTTCTCCTCGTTTCTATCATCCTCTTCCTAGGATGAGGTATCTGTCTTCCCCTCTAACTAGGAGGTATCTGTCAGCTTCTTCCTAGAATGAGGTATCTGAACAATCACGAATAACAATCCAAATCATATTTTGGGCATATGTCATGACCCCAGGATATGACATATGACCTCATGCATCAATCTCAATGCTATAACTCATATCAAAGCAATTCATAGGCATTACAAAATAATCTCAATGCATAACATCATGTAACATGCATTATATTGTTCATAAAATTCATATGAAACAACTCTAAGACATCACATATCACAAAAAGCATATCAAATAATAATATCACTAAACATGTGAATATTCAATCAAATAATAAATTAATCATCAATAAAACATCAATTTTATTTTGAACACAAAACGCTAAATAATTACTTTTAATTTCATAATCAAACCCTTTAAAATTCTATACCATAAAAGTTTAAGAAAAAAGGTGTTTACTTACTTCTCGTAGACCTCCCAAAACTCAAACATTTTTTTATGCCTATCTACAAAGCTCATGTTTTTTCCACCAACTAGACGCATAACAGCCTGCTGTTTCTCTTCGCTTGCCGGCTGCAGCGCTGCCCAGACCTTTTTATTTTATCAGCTGACGGTATCCCTCTGTTAGGGTGGGTTTTTCTTCTCTTTTATATCTCCTTAATTGCAAATTTTAATAACTTCTTATATCTCTATAAAACCGGCCCAAACAAAATGCTCATCCCTTTCTATTTTCTTTTAATCTCAACCTTGCATTATGGGCCGACTATTTATATTCTCTAAGGTTTTCTTTCTATTATTCACGTCCTAAGCTACATGGTATCTACACTCCAGGGACTCATATTGGGTTAAAAGCCTAATTGATCACCAAATGATAAGAACTTGAAGGTGTGGGCCCTGTTACTTATCTTTTACTAAGAAAGAATTCAATTGGAATTCAAAATGAATTCTATTACACGCGTTATGGACTTGTTGTACTCTTATTCACTTAATGGTAAGAATTTGGCTTTACATAGATAAAAGTAACGTGGATCCCTCCCTCACTTTACTCCTATTATTACTATTATTTTTATTTGTTTATTCTAAAACCAAAAGATATGTACCTGAAATAGTCTAACAATTAATTATTATTATTTTAATTTTTTTTTTCTAAAACTCATAATGGCTTAATCTTTCATAAAAAGATTATATCAAAATTTCAGGATGTTATGTAACACCCTTTGTTACATTAGTAATCCCAAGATAAAATCAATAAAAATCCTTTAAAGCATTTAATTAAGACATATTTCTCATAAAGAAAAATTAAAAAAAAATATTTAAAGTCTGAAAATACATCATATTAAGTAATATAGTAATAAAATATCTATGTAATGAATATAAACGTAAATGAAAATCACGAGCCTCAAAACCGGGCGTCTACTAACAAACCCAACGATAAATAAATAAATAAATGTGTCTAGCCACATACGGCCCCTTATTTAAGAAAGTAGTGACCCAACTAGAAAGAATAACTAATAGAATCCACTAAGTCTTCACGCCTCTTCAGTTTCAATTACGTCCTCCTCGTGCTCTGAAAACAATACTTATAATGAGATATAAAATCCCAGTGACCCAACAATACAGTTTTATAAAAATATTTCCGAAAATAGCATTGTTCTCAGCCGGCGCGGTAACCGGAAAAACTATCCATGGTACCCGCTAATTTTCCAAAATAGTATATATAAAAGAAAATATTTTCAATATCAATAATAATCTCATCTCAATGCATCACATTCCATATACCAGATAAATTCTAGTTTAATCCAAGCGGCCCGAAGGCCTCCTAATTAAATTGGCCTCTGGCCGGCATGCCATATATTCACACATCACACGACAATGGTGTCCCATTGCCCACCCCTACTCACGAGGAGTGTTTCGATGTCACCCTCCTGTCGGGGACATTTCCATTTCGATACCTCCCATGTGCACATGGTGGTATTTCTCCTTTTTCGACACCCCAACCTATGACGGTGTTACTTTCGATACTCCTTTTTAGGTAGTATTACTTATTTTCGACATCCCAATTATATGGGATGTTACTTTGATACCCATTAGGTGGTATTACTTTTCGATACCCCTATCATAGGTGGTATTGCGGCAAACATCATACAATTCATCATAGGGCACAATTTCATGTATCATATGTGTAACAAATCATTTACCAAAAATTAAATATATGATTTTATCATGCATGTCAAATAAACTCACATGGCATAACACACACCAATAAGCACGTCATTCAACTAATAAAAATACCAATCATGTATTTCATGCCATCAGTAACAGGAATAAATACCCAATTTAATAATCCTTTTTATTTTAATTCAAAACCCCAAAAATATTAGTTTATTAACAACATGCATCATTCAATTAAAATCTCAGAATCATATGTAATTCGCTCAACACAACAAAACACATGTACCATGGAAAGGGTTATTAAAAGGTAATGTTACTCACCTCTCAAAGACCTCCAATGTGCTCTAAAAATTATTTATGATAAGAATTCATGCTTCCCTAAAAATTCTTCTCCCGCTTGGTGACGTTCTTGGATCCGTGTTGTTATGATTATACTCACAAGAAGAACGAAAGCAGTCAAAAATACAAAACCTTATATGGCGCACCTTCTTTCTCTCGCTTACTGACCTTTTCGTTGATATATATATATATATATATATATATATATATATATATATATATATATAAAGTCAGCGCCTATATGTTTGTCCCCGCTTCTTTAATTTATTTTTTTTTTTATAAAACTTGTGAGTAATGCGCCCAATTATTATATATATATATATATATATATATATATATATATTAATTCTCCTTTTTTTATATATTTATTTTAATTTAATATTTCTTTGTATTCACTAACCAATTCTAATAAATTTTATATTAGTAAGTTCTCACCACTAAACCTCTTAATCATATTTTATTTTTATTATATCATTATTTTTTTTTTTTAATAACTTAATCCCATTTTTTTTTCAAATTAATTATATTAGAATTTTAGGATGTTACATTTTCTCCCCTCCTTAAAGAATTTCGTCCCCGAAATTCACCTCATACTCACGCACTTATTTTAACATATGGCATATTCAAACTTAAAGGTTACCATACCTTAGATAATAAAATTTGGGTATTGGCGTACGGCGTCCTCCCCCATCTCCCAAGTGACTTCCTCCGAGTCAATCCTTCCCATAACACTTTCACCAATGGAATCGCCTTGTTCCTTAGAGTCTTAGTGCTCTTGTCCAGGATTTGACTAGGCTTTGGCTTATAGATCAAATCACCCTTCAATTGTACAGACTCGGGAGCTATCACATGAGATTCATCAGGCACATATTTTCTGAGTTGCGTCACATGGAAAACATCATGAAGGTTTGCCAATCAGGCGGAAGAGCCAATTGATAAGCAACCGTGCTCGACTCTTTTAAGGATTTGGAAAGGTCCCATGAAACGAAGATTTAGCTTGGACTTTCATCGACCTCCCTACCCCCGTCTTAGGAGTGACTCTCCAAAAATACATGCTCACTTTCCCCGGAATTCTAGAGGCTTTCTCCTTTTGTCGGGCGGAACTCTTTGTCTACTTTGCGCCGTGCGCATCCTCTGCCCAATCATTTTGATTCTCTCTCTTTTGTCTACTTTTTGCCAGGCGCATCCTCCTCCCTAATCATTTTGATTCTCTCAGAGGTTTCTTGGACCAATTCAAGTCCTATCAAGGTTTTCTCACCTACCTCACACCAACATAAAGGGGACCTACACTTCCTCCCATATAGGGCCTCATAGGGTTCCATGCCTATACTAGCGTGATAACTATTGTTATACGCAAACTCAATGAGAGGTAGGAATCTATCCCAACTCCCTCCTTCATCCAAGACACACGCCCTAAGCATGTCCTCAAGGGTCTGAATGGTCCGCTATGACTGACCATCCGTTTGGGGATGATAGGCGTGCTAAGGTTCAACTTAGTCCTAAAGGCTTGCTAAAAAGCTCTCCAAAATCTAGAGGTAAACCTCGGGTCTCTATCTGACACTATAGATGTGGGTATCCCATGAAGCTTGACTATTTCCTTGATATAGAGGTATGCCAACTTATCTAAGCTATAGGTTGCCTTAATTGGCAAGAAGTGGGCAGACTTGATCAACCTATCCACTATCACCCAAATGGCGTCTAAGCCCAAACGTGTCTTAGGTAACCCCATCACAAAGTCCATAGAAATTCTCTCCCACTTCCATTCTGGAATCTCCAAGGACTGCAACAATCCCGAAGGCTTCTGATGTTCTATCTTAACCTTTTGGCATACTAAACACTTGGCTACAAAGCTAGCCACATCCCGTTTCATTCCTGGCCACCAATACATCTTCTTTAGATCTTGATACATCTGGGTTATCCTCGGATGTATGGTGAACTTCCTCTTATGCGCTTCCTCGAAAACTTTCCCTTTAAGGCTCCCCTCCTTAGGAACAACAATTTTATTCTTAAACAGCACTAGACCATCAGTAGACAACACATAATTCTCTTGATCTAAAAGAGATTGTAACTCCTAGTCTAAAAGTCTGCTCTCGCCTAATCATTTCTCTAAGGTCACTGCAAATTCCCAGCCTATTCAACTTCAAGCTTAGAGCACTAAGAGACACATTTAGATTCATGTCCCCTGAACTCCTCTAACATATTCATCTCTCGGACCATTAAACTTGACACATGCAAGGTTTTCCACCGAGTTCATCGCCCACCACATTGGCTTTCCTGGATGGTACTTCAACTCAAAATCATAGTCCTTAAGAAATTCCATCCACCTCCTTTGCCTCATATTCAATTCCTTTTGGTCAAACAAATACTTAAGGC
>CM061066.1:63684095-63911595 GCA_030762895.1 Sophora flavescens | reverse complement strand
AAACATTTTTGAAAATGATTGAGGCACTAGGTATTTTTCCGGCCTTCTGAGCTTTGATTGACCAAATGCTACCCCTTAGTTGCCCAATTTTGAGCCTAAAAAAAATTAAAAAAAATACTTTTCTCGGTACCTTGAATTACTTTGATGAATAATGCTTGGTATGACACCTTTTAAAGTATTACAAAAAGGGTAAAAAGGTAGTTTGAAAAATTATGGGATGAGAAAGTTAGAAAAATATTTCTCTTGAATTGAAAATCTCCCCTTCATCAAAAAAAAAGAGAAAGAAAGAAATAAATAAAATATATATAGAGAGAAGGGGATGACAAAAGGAAGTGAGAAATAAAATAAAAAGAAAGAAAGAAAGGTGGAAAAATGAATCAAAACCTAAAAAGGTATTTTAGAATGTGTCATGCTTTGCAATGCTTGATATTTTGTTTAGCCTTCTTGAAATTTCCTTTTCTTGATTTCCCCACCTAACGATTAATCCCATGGCCCCGTTACAACCAAAGTAAAAGACCTCTTGATTCTTATGTGTTTTCATTAATAAAGTAGAGATTTGGTTAATAGTCAAGCTTATGGTAGAATTCATTCCTTGAGGAAATTGAGCGAATTGTCATATATCCTTAAGCACTTGAGTAAGGTGAGAAAGAGTGCCCGAATCAGTGAGAATATGAGTCTAGGAAACCTAAGCTTCTAATTGGACTTGAAATTGATTGTCTCTTGGTGAATTATTTGAAAATGCCTGTTACTTGGATTAGTTACTCGGGTTCTTGGTTCACTATCCATGCCCTGATTATTTATATCTTCTGGCCTTGGTAATTGCTTGAGGACAAGCAAAGTCTTAAGCTTGGGGTGATTTGATGAGTGTGACTTCACCACATGTTTCATGTACATTTTTGCATGCATTTTCATATAGTTTAGGCAATTTTTATTTGATTTTTGTTAGTTTTTACCTTGGAACGGGTAAGGCGGTTTTGTGGTGTTGTTTTACAGGAATTAAGGGTAAAATGCTCAAGATTGACCATGATGGAGCTTGGATGAAGATAGAGCTTGAAAAGTGAAGAAAATGTACCAAAAAGAGCCCATCACGGCCCAGTCGTGATGACCATCACGGCCATGATCAAGCAAAACTGGAAAGAAAAGAAGGCAAAAGTCAGAAGCTGTCACGGTCGTGACATGTTAACTGAGCCAGACCTCTTCTAGGCAGAATCTGTCACGGCCAGGCCATGATGCCCATCACGGCCGTGACATACCATTTGGTGAAGCAACGTTACAGGAAGAACTGATCACGGCCTAGCCGTGATAAGCATCACGGCCGTGATATTCCAAAAGTTGAAAGTGCCCCCATCGCAGAACCCATCACGGCCTGACCGTGATGGCCATCACGGCCGTGACGCGCACCTAATCTATAAATAGGCATCTGGGCAGAACAGAAACGAGACAATTTTTAACCTAAGACATTCTCTCTGAACCAGGGGCTGCTGTGAAGGCTTCTATGGAGTTTCTTCTCTCCCTTATCTCTATTTCTTTGATTTTGGCTTTCTCTATGATCATGAGTAGCTAAATTCCCTTTTTGTTGGGATTAGATGTAGCTAAATTGAACTTCATGTAATTGCCTTGATGTATTAATCTATGTTTATGCCTTCTTATTAGTGTTTGATTCCCATGCTTAATGCTTTTTGTGGTCTGATCATCCATGAATTGATTTTGAGATTTGATTTGCAATGGGGAAGTTCTTATCAATTCTTGATCTGGAATTAATCACCTAGTAAACCTTGCATCTAGGAATGGATTTTGGTTTATTAGTAATCGTGTAATCCTTACTCTTAATGCAAATTCACTAATTAGGCCACCTAAGGAATTAGGGTTTAATTAGGGGATTTAGGCTCTTGTCATCTAAGGAATTAGGGCTTGAGTAATCTTGTGGGTTGATTTTAATATTTGAAGCATAAACTGGATTGGTGGTCTTGATATTGCATGAGGCTAAGGTTTGGTGAAGTTTAATTCCAACATCTTTCATCTATTTGAAGAATCTCTTTTTCTGCATTCCAAGTGTTTGTCAAAAATCCAAAAAGAACTTTTTCCTTTTATTTTGTTTATTTTAACTCTTGATTGGGCTTGGTATTTAATATTGAGCTCTCTTCCATCCAAATGTTCGCTTAGATAGTAGTTGACTTGGTACGTGCTAGTACTTGTCTCAGTCCTCGTGGGAACAATATCTCTCTTACCTCTTTATTACTTGTACGACTGGGTATACGATGCATGAGAAAAACTTTTATTCTCGTTTCGTTTTCTTTGTCGTAATAATCTTTCCTTGCCGAAGCACAAAGCTAACGACCATACTTAATTTTTTATCAAGACTTTCCACTTCAACAAACATAGGACACACAGTCCAAATGTTTTAAACTCAACACAGGACACACAGTCCGAGTGCTTGATCGCAAAGCCCTAAACCGATGCACCAGTCTTAGTCTCGCGGATATGGAACTCACATTTTCCACATCAAAATTTAGGACACAGTCCACAAAATCCCTGCAGGACACTCAGTCCAATGACACAGATACCTAATCTACGTGTCCAAAGAACACTAGAACCCCGACATCTCGGTTCCTAGGTTCATTTATCTGCTAGTAAAACATTTCGCTCAATGAAAAAAAAATACAAAACAAAAGCTCTGAAAACTTATCCAAGTTTAATGGAATAATTTCACTGAATAAAATTCTCTTACAGAAATCCTTTTTCTGTTAAAACGTTGATAAAACCTGAAAATCATTGATAAATTCTTTTATTTTTTCGATTATTGCATTTCTGAAAATAATTCTCAATAAAAGTCAACTTTTAAAAAATATTCAATAAATAAATTCATAATAATAAAATAACTATATATTTAATCTTTTCCAAAAATTTTAATAAAATTCTTTTTATAACTTAAATAACTTTTCTGTCAGAAATAATTGTTCAGGCTGCTATATAACGTTATTTTCGAAACTTAATCACTTGAAATAACATTTTATAATAAAATTGAATTTATTTTGAAAAAATTAGAGCCTGTGAAAAATTTCACAGTTTCACCCTTACTGTCACTTATTGACATAGTTTTCCACAAAATATTATTAAAATAATAATTTTTTCCACTTTTTCTCAAAATTACCTAAATTAATCACTCTGATTAATTATCCAAGCTTATTAAGCTTTTATCCTCAAATAAAATTTTAAACACTGACCAATGTCAGGTTTCTCAGTCCAACACTCGACAGCAGATAAATTTCAATCACAGAATAGCATGACATATATCAATTCATGACACGCATCACAATTATACTATAACCAAATAATTATAATCATGTAAATCCACATATCACATAAACTCAATTACTCAGGTAAGTATCTAATCAATCCAGCAATTAACAATGTAATATCATAAAATATTTCTACAGAAAATTAACAAATGACTCCAACAATAGGCATGTGATTATCTTAAACTCCTCAGGCATCCTCCCCTTACTTCTTGGAGATTCTAATTAACAGTTTCAAGAACTCTCCCGATTTTGTTCCGTTTTTTCCTCCTCGGCTTAGATCAAACCACTCGATTGATTCCTTCATAACGAATTGCAACCAAAATAAATAAAATCAAACAACAACATACTTAGATCATGCAAGTTAGGTTTTGACCTCAACAAATTTTTCTAGGTTAGGAAAGTTGAAAATTTGTTAACTTCGGGATTTATGATCCATTAGTAACTTAAACATGATTAAGTACTTAAACCAAGATCATGAACTATGAACGTGGAATAAAACTCATCTAGTTTCAAGAACTAGGGTTTTGGTTTTTCTCAAGATTATAGGCTAGAGGTTTTAAAATTTTCTCAACCCTTGGATTTAATCAACATACAAAACCTAGAGTTGGATTCAAGTGTTACAAGACAACATTTGAATCAAAAATCCATCCAATATTCATAGCTAGGGTTTCGGCCTTTGTGAAACAAATAGGGTTTACTTTTTGATCATCTACTTAGTTACATACAAGAACCATCAAGGTACTTAAGAGATTAAATCATGAATCAAGACATGCAAATGAAACAAAACCCATGAACTCCACTTTTTCATGGATTCGGCCCAGCTCAGAAAATTAGGAAGGAAATTTCTCATGGTCACATGCTTCTAGATGATGAAAATAGAGATGATTATAAGATCATAGCAATTGGTTTCATGTCAGATTTTTCTAGAATTAGTTATGAATTTTTGAAGAAAGCTTCATGAATTTGAAACAAAATGAAGAACATGATGATCAAAGGCATAAACTCAAGAATCTTGTGAAGAGAAAAGCTTAGAATATCAAGATTAAGAAAGACTACCTCTTGATGATCAAATAAAATGATGATTTGGATGATGTTCTTCACAAAATCACTTTGATGTTCTAAGTGTTCTTGAGAAGTTTAGAGAGAAAGATGAAGATGATGAAGATTTAGAGCAGTTTCAGTAATTTGGACATATCTCTCAATATACTTATCCGTTTTTGATGATCTTTATGCCGTTGGAAAGAATAGAGAAATAGGAACAACTTTCATGTATAAAGGTTTTCCATATTCATAACAAAAAATGGCCAGAATCTCTATGTAAAATCTGGCGAGTATGAAGTTCTTATGTGTTCTTAAGAAAACATGAACTTTGGAGGAAGAAGATGACATGAAAGAATGAAGAAATTTTCCTAAGTGATGGTGTTTGTTAAAGGGACCGTGGGTTTTGGGGCAATTTGGTCCAAAATTACAATGGCAAGACTTGTAAAAACCAAGTGAAACTAGGGATAAAATGGTCTTTTCCAGGCCAAAATATCTAATTGTCATAAGTGCACCATTATGGCCATTATGGCCATTATGACTCGGATATGATCGTCATAAATGATCGTCACATCAGTCACATCAGTCATCTCAGCTCCGTTGCTGACTCACTGATTCATCTGACTCAGATTTTCCTAGAGATATCTCGACGTTTTTGCCCGCAGCAAATATAATATTTTAATTTTATGCTAAATTTTTCAAAACTTCCAGTATCGTAGCAAATACGATAAAAAAACATTTTTCATCTCGTTCACGAATTAAAATTAGGTTTTCTGAGCAGTAAACTTTTACTGTCAGTGAAAACACAGAAAACGACAGACCGGTTTCCATCTGAATTTTCAACCAAAAACTTTCTTGTAATCCTATGAAAATAAGTATAACATGGAAATGACCTTGATTTATCCAAAATCATTTTCTAAGTCTCGGATAAAAATATATATATATTTATATATTTATTACCGATATTAGAAAGCAGTAAAAATCGGGATGTTACACCCCTTTTCTTTAACAATCATCAGAACCGTATACTTCTCCTTTCACACCCACTTCTATCTCTCATCATCTCTACTTTTATTCATTTCATTAATTAAAAAAAAAAAAAAGGAAACCCTCTTCTAGCATGCGCCAGTAGCATAAGCCCTCCATTGCTTTTTATTCAAAATCCTCTTTTATTCAAAATCCTCCCTTGCTTTTTCTCTACAACTTGCGTCAATTTTACACATACAAGAAGAGAAAAATTTCTCTTTCTCCCTGATGTACCTGCGTCAGACCCACAACAACATAAGCCCTCCATTCTTTTTCTCATTTCTTCTTCACTTTAAATTATATGATCACTCTAAAACAAAATTGTTCTTTTACTCTCTTTCCCTGGGTGTTTATTGCGCTAATATCATCATCATCAAGTGTCTCTATTTGATTTTTTCTTGCTCCACTATCAACCTATATCATCAAGAGGTAACTTCTTCTCCTTTTCCACTAAGTTTGTGCCAGACTTTTTCCTTCTTATGTTCATCATCTTTTTTTTATTCAACAATTTCTTGTCTCTTTTCTCTTAGTTCATCAAGGTGTCCCAATTTGTTTCTCAAGAAATCATCACTTAGAGGTAAAATTTCCTCTAACCTTGCTTCATTTAAGTCTATATTAAGTTAATAAATTTCGCATCTTGTTCTTAAAATTATCAGAGAAATGAATGAAAACTTACCTAAGAAAGATTGGAAAAATAATAATTAATCTAGGCCATTTTGCCTCTTGGCTGTAAACCTCCTTAAGAGAGGATCATGAAATTTTCTTGCTTGAATTAATTTGTTATTCATTGATTGTTAAAGGTTAAGTGGATTGCGGTTTTGTGACTTGAATTGAGGACAGAAAGGAACTTTTTGTGCTACAACTAAGGTAAAGGGAGCTTACCTGAGGGGTTTTATGATGGCTATATGCTAGTTGTGTGGTGTATGTTTTATGTAAAGTTATCCGTAATAATTTTTGTGGTGTTTTTGTAACGCCTCCCTCGGCGCTATATGTACTTACTCAAATGCGGAAAATAAAATAGAAAAACTTTTGCTGGTTTACTTTCGGAAGATAAAATCATCTCTTATTCTAGTTCGAAAAACGATGTTTAAAAAAACTTTGACTCATACATAAAAAGCACAACCTGCTCATACATACACCTCCATATCATTACACATCATCACACTTTAATTACATCACCAGGACCCTTATTTCGGGTCATTTGTCAGTGGTTGCAAATATTTAGAAAGTAAATATAGACATATAGATACAATACCAAAAGATCAAAGGGGTTAAGTAAAGAACCAGGATTACAAAAAGACATGGCTCTCATCAACCTGATATACAGTAAAATAAGTAAAACACTACCCCTATCAGACAACTCCTAAGCTGGTCAAACTAATGGAAGCCATTAGGGAGACCACCACGATCATCCCTAACTGGAGAAGGATCGGGTGAACATACTCCAACATCCGCATCAACAATGGGATCAACAACATCATCATCTAGGGGGTGATACTCTACCCCCTCCGCAGCATCCTCCACTGGATCGTCTTCAATAGGATCCTCCTCCTCAAGGTTTTATTCAACCATCACCTCATCATCATCGTCCTCTCCTCCCACTAGGACAATGGGTGCTGGTGACTCTGATGTCAGAGAGACGGGTGCTGACCCAAGGATGAAATGAAGTGGTGGAGGCTGATGATAAGTGTTGCCGATCGCCACCAAAGTCCTCAAGAGAAGCCATATAGGAGGCAGTGGCACTTCTACTGTCTTAATACTATGAGTGCACGTCATAGTTCCTACTTCTGTTCCCTTTTTAGTGAGTAAAGGCCCGGTATATATAGCGCTTCGAGCCCCCTGGTGTATGGCCCATGCGCCACCCTCATCTCTGCCCTCAAAAGCCAGCCCCAGGCACCCCGAATGGGTCATGTTGTTCATCGGATCCATCAATAGACATAATGGAAAATACCACAAAAGAGAACCAGACAAAGATAATGCAAAGGTGAGATACCAATATATGAGCAATGTATGGTAGCCACATACACAACACACAAACAATGACATAACAACATGAACATGCATAACATAATTTCATAGTGAGTAAAGATTTCGATCCAACAACCAAATGCAGTTTTGTAAAAACTTTCATGTCACTTCAATCATTTCTCTCCAACTCATAATTTTTAGGAGATCCTAACTTCCCTTCATCGAGCAGGATAGGACGCGATAATGCCTATAACACAATTGTTTCACATTGGGTTGGCCTCTCAATTTAGGTCTAATCCCCAATTGTTCTAGGGTATTGCGTCTCACCTAAATAATATTGAATAGTTCCTGATTAAGTACATTACGTGCTGGGTAACCGATTTCCACGGCCCGAGGTTGCAAAAGCCCGAGCCTTCCGTGGGTTTTCAAGCCCAACGTCCATAATAGACCCAAAGTCTAAAGGATCTATCTCTGGTCCGTAACTATCCAATTTGTCAGTTCACCCTTTGTGAAACTGTCACTCGATACATAATGGCACGTCTGCCACAACAGCATATTAGCCAGACTTTGCATGTAAATCAAAGGTTCTCATTTCCGCTTTTATTTTTCGCATCATTTCTTTCCTTGTCAAGGCTTAAAGCTCCTAACTACTTTTATTCGGGTATTAGATACATTCTAAATACCAACTCAAGATTTTTAAAACAAATGAATGATCTTAAAAATATCTTCCTCAATTCGAACACTAGCCCGACGTCTCAGAAATCTAGGTTCTTCTCCTTACGAACACTAGTCCGGCTTTACCGGCACTCCGAATTCAGCCCCATGTCTTGGCAACCCAAATCCAGCCCGGATTTTTATCGCTTGGAAACCTAGGTCCTTTTCTTTCCTCAAAACTCAAAATAGGAATCATAGCCCGTCATTTTCGGTAATCTTGGTCCTTTCCACTTCATTTCTCTCCACACGATTTCCTTTTTCCACTTGATTTCCTTTTTCGTTCAGTGAAAACTAATTTGAAACACCAAAATCCTTGTTTCCTAAACTTCGTACCTTTAATACTTTTTCATGCTTAGAAATACATTTTTCAATAACACTTTTTCTTTTAAAAACAATTCTCCACAATTCATAAACAAAACCACTCAAATTCTTTTCTCAACTTTGGACAAAATTGATAACTCTTCTAAAGAAATTTATCCAAGAGATCCTTTTTGTATAAATCTTTCCATTTTTTAAAAACCACTTTTGAAAGTTTCAAAAGGAAATCTTTGTTTTTCTAAGGATTTCTCCATTTTTAAAATCTTTGTTCCTCAAAACATTTTTCATAGACTTTCTAAAATTTTCCATCTTCTTTCTTCTCCTAAGTTTAGTCCATCTCAACCCTTTCTCCATTAGTATTCTCTTTCCACTTTTGTTAAAGAAAACAAAACATCGTTGTTTCAATCTTTCTGCATTATCTCATTTTAAATGTATTAGTCTTTGTTAACAAGCAATGACCGGTGTCATGCCATCAGCCAATCATTGTCAATCAAAATAATAAATATAGTGCAATAATAGCATATTCATTCTTAATAAGTCCAATAGCATATTCATTCTCAATAAGTCCAATAGTATCAACACAGACAATTCCATGAACATTTTTCACATAGATCATTCAATAACATCAACATATATCATCATTCACAAATCATCAATCAATTCTAACACACACATTTAAAACAGTCATGTCACCAAACAATACAAAACAGTGTACGTAACTATCCAAGTAGCTCCTCAGGCAAACTCCCTTTACCTCAACTGTGAAATTTTTGCCTGTGAAGAGTTGTCCTTGATTCAGTTTCCTTCCACAATTCCATAAAGTACACTTATGCTATGTTTCCTTCACAAAACATCACAAACAAGTCAATTTTTGAAAATTTCCTTCTATCCCACTAGGAGTGATTTTCGGCCTTAATAGGGAAAAATAGGTTAGGGATTTTTGCTGAACCTTAGCTCTTAGAGCTTGATCATATAGGTCCTAGGGAGCTTAAATCAAGTGTTAGAATTTGAAAATGAAGCAAAAACACCAAACCCTCTTCTCTTCTCATTTTCGATCAAAAAGGGGTATGGGGTTTGGGTTTCATTTTTTGTAACAATCATAACACTACTACTTAGGTTCTCATGAAGATTATGAAATGAGTTTAGTCTTACAAGTTTGATCATCACAAAAAAAAACCTATGATTCTAGTTCATGAGAAAGAGAAATAATGGGTTTCAATTCAAAGTCATGAAAATGGGTATGATAAATGAAATGAAGAAGAGAAGATTAAGGTTGTGAGGTTACCTTAGTTTGGGAAGGTTGAAGATGATGATAGCTTGAGGATGATCTTTTTGAGCTCCTCCAAATAACTTAGTTCTTCAATTTGTAGTAGGAGAATGAAGAAATGAGAGCGTGAGAGTTGTGGAGCATGAGCGTGAGCCCAAGTTTGGATTTCAGAAAAAGCCCCATACCACAGTGCAATTTTAGAATCAAACTGCTTTGATACCATAAATGTAACGTCCTTCGTTATATTAGTAGCCCAAATTAATTTTCTATAAAAATCTTTAAAACATTTAAATTAAATGGTCGAGTCATAAAAAATTTCACAATAAAATTAAGTTTGAAAGTATATCATATATTCAAATTAATTAAATAAAGTAATAGTGTTAAATAAATTATTATATCCAAATAAAAATAAAGTCTCATAAATATTAATTATTAAAAATCACTTCACTCTTTTACAATTGTTTTTGCCTCAAAACACGGGCGTCTAATAAACCCAAAATAAATAAATAAATATAAATAAACTCGAGCTAATATCTTCAAGACTTTCTCAAGACGTTGCGTCATCTATCTCAACACCTGTAAGCTCTGGAAGACAACACCACTAATGAGATTTAAAATCTCAGTAAGTAAACACAGTTCTAAAAGTTTTTCGAAAAGATGTTGCTTTTAGCCGGCGCAGTAACCGGAAAAACAACCATGGTATCCACTTATTTTTGAAATAAAATAACTCAAAATATTTTATATAAATTAAGGAATATTAAATCAAACTCACAAAATTCATGTAGAAGTCATAACATCATCAAATATAAGTGATTCATCACCAACATAACACATAACATAAATAAAATCATACAAAGAACATCTCTTATGTCCAAATAATATCAACTTATCATCCAAGTCTCTTTTATTTAATTAACCAAATTTAGTCTATGGGCTCATGACCAATGCAATGATGTCCTACTGCCTTCCCCTTCCCAAAAGGAGGTATCTTTAATGGTGGGTCTTCCCCTTCCCTGAAGGAGGTATCTATCTTCCCCTCTAACGAGAAGGTATCTGTCTTCCCCTCTAACGAGGAGGTATCTGCCTTCCCAACAGGAAGTATTTGTCTACCCCTCTAACGAGGAGGTATCTGTCATCCCCTTCCCAGAAGGAGGTACCTGTCTTCTCCTCGTTTCTATCATCCTCTTCCTAGGATGAGATATCTGTCTTCCCCTCTAACTAGGAGGTATCTGTCAGCTTCTTCCCAGAATGAGGTATCTGAACAATCACGAATAACAATCCAAATCATATTTTGGGCATATGTCATGACCCCAGGATATGACATATGACCTCATGCATCAATCTCAATGCTATAACTCATATCAAAGCAATTCATAGGCATTACAAAATAATCTCAATGCATAACATCATGTAACATGCATTATATTGTTCATAAAATTCATATCAAACAACTCTAAGACATCACATATCACAAAAAGCATATCAAATAATAATATCACTAAACATGTGAATATTCAATCAAATAATAAATTAATCATCAATAAAACATCAATTTTATTTTGAACACAAAACGCTAAATAATTACTTTTAATTTCATAATCAAACCCTTTAAAATTCTATACCATAAAAGTTTAAGAAAAAAGGTGTTTACTTACTTCTCGTAGACCTCCCAAAACTCAAACGTTTTTTATGCCTATCTACAAAGCTCATGTTTTTTCCACCAACTAGATGCATAACGGCCTGCTGTTTCTCTTCGATTCTTGCTGCACATAGCCGCTGCCGGACCTTTTTATTTTATCAGCTGACGGTATCCCTCTGTTAGGGTGGGTTTTTCTTCTCTTTTATATCTCCTTAATTGCAAATTTTAATAATTTCTTATATCTCTATAAAACCGGCCCAAACAAAATTCTCATCCCCTTCTATTTTCTTTTAATCTCAACCTTGCATTATGGGCCGACTATTTATATTCTCTAAGGTTTTCT
Source organism: Sophora flavescens (assembly GCA_030762895.1). Classification (NCBI taxonomy): domain Eukaryota; kingdom Viridiplantae; phylum Streptophyta; class Magnoliopsida; order Fabales; family Fabaceae; genus Sophora; species Sophora flavescens. Next base: position 63,899,983 of record CM061066.1, on the reverse strand, counting down.
TTCTATTATTCACGTCCTAAGCTACATGGTATCTACACTCCAGGGACTCATATTGGGTTAAAAGCCTAATTGATCACCAAATGATAAGAACTTGAAGGTGTGGGCCCTGTTACTTATCTTTTACTAAGAAAGAATTCAATTGGAATTCAAAATGAATTCTATTACACGTTGCGGACTTGCTGTACTCCTTATTCACTTAATGGTAAGAATTTGGCTTTACATAGATAAAAGTAACGTGGATCCCTCCCTCACTTTACTCCTATTATTACTATTATTTTTATTTGTTTATTCTAAAACCAAAAGACATGTACCTGAAATAGTCTAACAATTAATTATTATTATTTAAATTTTTTTTTTTTTTCTAAAACTCATAATGGCTTAATCTTTCATAAAAAGATTATATCAAAATTTCAGGATGTTATGTAACGCCCTTTGTTACATTAGTAATCCCAAGATAAAATCAAAAAAAATCCTTTAAAGCATTTAATTAAGACATATTTCTCATAAATAAAAATTAAAAAAAAATATTTAAAGTCTGAAAATACATCATATTAAGTAATATAGTAATAAAATATCTATGTAATGAATATAAACGTAAATGAAAACCACAAGCCTCAAAACCGGGCGTCTACTAACAAACCCAAAGATAAATAAATAAATGTGTCTAGCCACATACGGCTCCTTATTTAAGAAAGTACTGACCCAACTAGAAAGAATAACTAATAGAATCCACTAAGTCTTCACGCCTCTTCAGTTTCAATTACGTCCTCCTCGTGCTCTGAAAACAATACTTATAATGAGATATAAAATCCCAGTGACCAACAATACAGTTTTATAAAAATATTTCCGAAAATAGCATTGTCCTCACTGGCATGCAGAATGGAAAAACTGTCCATGGTACCCGCTAATTTTCCAAAATAGTATATATAAAAGAAAATATTTTCAATATCAATAATAATCTCATCTCAATGCATCACATTCCATATACCAGATAAATTCTAGTTTAATCTAAGCGGCCCGAAGACCTCCTAATTAAATTGGTCTCTGGCCGGCATGCCATATATTCATACATCACACGACAATGGCGTCCCATTGCCCACCCCTACTCACGAGGAGTGTTTCGATGTCACCCTCCTGTCGGGGACATTTCCATTTCGATACCTCCCATGTGCACATGGTGGTATTTCTCCTTTTTCGACACCCCAACCTGTGACGGTGTTACTTTCGATACTCCTTTTTAGGTAGTATTACTTATTTTCGACATCCCAATTATATGGGATGTTACTTTCGATACCCCATTACGGTGGTATTACTTTTCGATACCCCTATCATAGGTGGTATTGCGGCAAACATCATACAATTCATCATAGGCCACAATTTCATGTATCATATGTGTAACAAATCATTTACCAAAAATTAAATATATGATTTTATCATGCATGTCAAATAAACTCACATGGCATAACACACACCAATAAGCACGTCATTCAACTAATAAAAATACCAATCATGTATTTCATGCCATCAGTAACGGGAATAAATACCCAATTTAATAATCCTTTTTATTTTAATTCAAAACCCCAAAAAAGTTAGTTTATTAACAACATGCATCATTCAATTAAAATCTCTCAGAATCATATGTAATTCGCTCAACACAACAAAACACATGTACCATGGAAAGGGTTATTAAAAGGTAATGTTACTCACCTCTCAAAGACCTCCAATTTGCTCTAAAAATTATTTATGATAAGAATTCATGCTTCCCTAAAAATTCTTCTCCCGTTTGGTGACGTTCTTGGATCTGTGTTGTTACAGTTATACTCACAAGAAGAACGAAAGCAGATTGAAAATACAAAACCTTATGTGGCGCACCTTCTTTCTCTCGCTATCGACCTTTTCGTTGATATATATATATATATATATATATATATATATATATATATATATATATATATATATATATATATATATATATATATATATATATATAAAGTCAGCGCCTATAGGTTTGTCCCCCCTTCTTTCTTTCTTTTTTTTTTTATAAAACTTGTGAGTAATGCGCCCAAGTAATATATATATATATTAATTCTCCTTTTTTTTATATATATTTATTTTAATTTAATATTTCTTTGTATTCACTAATCGATTCTAATAAATTTTATATTAGTAAGTTCTCACCACTAAACCTCTTAATCATATTTTATCTTTATTATATCATTATTATTATTATTTTTAATAACTTAATCCCATTTTTTTCAAATTAATTATATTAGAATTTTATGATGTTACATTTTCTCCCCTCCTTAAAGAATTTCATCCCCGAAATTCGCCTCATACTCACGCACTTATTTTAACATATGGCATATTCAAACTTAAAGGTTACCATACCTTAGATAATAAAATTTGGGTATTGGCGTACGGCGTCCTCCGGAGTCAATCCTTCCGATAACACTTTCACCAATGGAATCGCCTTGTTCCTTAGAGTCTTAGTGCTCTTGTCCAGGATTTGACTAGGCTTTGGCTTATAGATCAAATTACGCTTCAATTGTACAGACTCGGGAGCTATCACATGATATTCATCAGGCACATATTTTGAGTTGCGTCACATGGAAAACATCAAGAAGGTTTGCCAACTGTGGCGGAAGAGCCAATTGATAAGCAACAGGCTCGACTCTTTTAAGGATTTGGAAAGGTCCCATGAAACGAAGATTTAGCTTGCGGACTTTCATCGACCTCCCTACCCCCGTCTTAGGAGTGACTCTCAAAAATACATGCCCACTTTCCTGGAATTCTAGAGGCTTTCTCCTTTTGTCGGCGTAGCTCTTTTGTCTACTTTGCGCAGTGCGCATCCTCTGCCCAATCATTTTGATTCTCTCTCTTTTGTCTACTTTGTGCCGTGCGCATCCTCTCCCTAATCATTTTGATTCTCTCAGAGGTTTCCTGGACCAATTCAAGTCCTATCAAGGTTTTCTCACCTGCCTCACACCAACATAAAGGGGACCTACACTTCCTCCCATATAGGGCCTCATAGAGTGCCATGCCTATACTAGCGTGATAACTATTGCTATACACAAACTCAATGAGAGGTAGGAATCTATCCCAACTCCCTCCTTCATCCAAGAAACACGCCCTAAGCATGTCCTCAAGGGTCTGAATGGTCCGCTATGACTGACCATCCGTTTGGGGATGATAGGTCGTGCTAAGGTTCAACTTAGTCCTAAAGGCTTGCTAAAAAGCTCTCCAAAATCTAGAGGTAAACCTCGGGTCTCTATCTGACACTATAGATGTGGGTATCCCATGAAGCTTGACTATTTCCTTGATATAGAGGTATGCCAACTTATCTAAGCTATAGGCTGCCTTAATTGGCAAGAAGTGGGCAGACTTGATCAACCTATCCATTATCACCCAAATGGCGTCTAAGCCCAAACGTGTCTTAGGTAACCCCATCACAAAGTCCATAGAAATTCTCTCCCACTTCCATTCTGGAATCTCCAAGGACTGCAACAACCCCGAAGGCTTCTGATGTTCTATCTTAACCTTTTGGAATACTAAACACTTGGCTACAAAGCTAGCCACATCCCGTTTCATTCCTGGCCACCAATACATCTTCTTTAGATCTTGATACATCTTGGTTATCCCTGGATGTATGGTGAACTTCCTCTTATGCGCTTCCTCTAAAACTTTCCCTTTAAGGCTCCCCTCCTTAGGAACAACAATTTTATTCTTAAACAGCACTAGACCATCAGTAGACAACACATAATTCTCTTGATCTAAAAGAGATTGTAACTCCTGGTCTAAAAGCTGCTCTCGCCTAATCATTTCTCTAAGGTCACTGCAAATTCCCAGCCTATTCAACTTCAAGCTTAGAGCACTAAGAGACACATTTAGATTCATGTCCCTGAACTCCTCTAACATATTCATCTCTCGGACCATTAAACTTGACACATGCAAGGTTTTCCTACTGAGTTCATCAGCCACCACATTGGCTTTCCCTGGATGGTACTTCAACTCAAAATCATAGTCCTTAAGAAATTCCATCCACCTCCTTTGCCTCATGTTCAATTCCTTTTGGTCAAACAAATACTTAAGGCTCTTATGATCACTAAAAACCTCAAACTCTGCACCATACAAATTGTGCCTCCAAATCTTAAGAGCAAAGACTACTGCTGCTAACTCAAGGTCATGAGTAGGATAATTCACCTCATGTGTCCTAAGCTGCCTAGATGCATAAGCCACTACCTTGCCTTCCTGCATCAACACACAACCTAAACCATTCTTAGAAGCGTCCCAATATACCACAAAACTCACTGAATGACCTGGAATGGTTAAGACCGGTGATGACACCAATCTTCTCTTAAGCTCCTCAAAATTCTCTTCACATTCCTTATCCCACTCAAAAGATTTTCCTTTCCTAGTCAACTTGGTAAGAGGTAAAGCTAGTCTAGAGAACCCCTCTATGAACTTCCTATAGTAACCTGCCAGTCCTAGGAAACTCCTCACTTTCGTCACTGACTTAGGTTGCTCCCATCCAAGCACTGCATCAACCTTACTAGAGTCAACTGCTACACCACTCCTAGATATGGTATGTCCTATAAACTTCACCTCATCAAGCCAAAATTCACACTTTTCTGGCTTTGCATACAGTTGCTCTTCCCTCAGAATCTGCAACACTGACCTCAAATGCTCCTCATGATCCTATGGTGTCCTAGAGTATATCAAAATATCATCTATGAACACCACCACAAAGCTATCCAAGAATGGCCTAAAGATCCGATTCATGTAGTCCATAAAAATGGCTGGGGCATTGGTCACACCAAAGGGCATCACTACATACTCATAGTGCTCATACCTTGTCCTAAAGGCTGTCTTAGGAATGTCCTCATTCTTGACTCTAATTTGATGGTATCCCGATCTTAGATCTATTTTGGAAAACACTGATGCTCCCCTCAACTGGTCTAGGAGGTCATCTATCCTAGGCAAAGGGTATTTATTCTTGATGGTCACTTTGTTCAACTGCCTATAGTCAACACATAGCCTCATGGTCCCATCCTTCTTTTTCACCAAAATGGGAGGGGTGCTCCCTAGGGTGACACACTAGGCCTAATAAACCCCTTCCCTAGCATCTCCTCTAACTGTTTCTTAAGCTCGCTCAACTCTAAAGGTGCCATTCTATAAGGAGCTACCGATACTAGTCCACTCCCTGGCACTAGATCTATGTTAAACTCAACTTCTCTATTCGGAGGCAAACTAGTGACATCCTTAGGGAAAACATCCTGGAACTCACACACCACAGGTATAGCCGTCACATCACTATCAGCCTCTATCTTAGCAGAGAATAAGAGTACACATCCTTGAGCTCCCTCACTAAGCACTTATGACAAGCAACAGCAGAAACAATAGAACTGGGTACGGGGAAAATCATTAGACATTGGACGTGAAGAGATAAGGATATTTTTATCAAAATGCTTATGGCAATGAGTCTAGATGCCAATAAGTCAATACCAAGAATAACATACAATGCATAGATAACAATAAGATTGATGTCATAAGGAGTGTCTTGATGCACAAGGAAACAATTTAAACAATCAATGGAAGAACAAGAATATCCCTATAGGAGTAGAAACATATGAATCAAAGGACAAATGAAGGATTGGTATCTCCAAATTTTCACACATAAAGGATGTATCAAGGAATGCGTTGATCCTGAATCAGACAATATAAATTTTTTCTTTTTTTTTTCAACGAGTAGAAGAAATTCAGCCTCCTTCGGATCTAAGCTACCTCAGAATGATGAGGGATTGTTCTTCTTGAATTCGAAAAGCCCCACGTGTTAAGGGTCCTAGGTTGCCACCACTTCATTAGTGACTGGCCTCCTTTCCCCTTCAGTTGACGGCGAGTCTCCGTCTGCCGTTGCATGGCTTTGGCCATACAATCCAAAGCTGCTGCAAGTGCAACATTCGTCCCTCGCCTATTAGTCGCCATAAATCTGCTCACTACCAATGAAATACCGGGTTGATCAGGTCCAATATCCCAAAGAATAGCATGCAGCATCTATAACCCTAACAAGCATCCTATGCGCCCAAGTTTTATTTTAGAAAAAGTCCCATTACTACAGTCCGATTTAGAATCGAACTGCTCTGATACCATAAATGTAATGCCCTTTGTTACATTAGTAATCCCAAGATAAAATCAATAAAAATCCTTTAAAGCATTTAATTAAGACATATTTCTCATAAAGAAAAATTAAAAAAAAATATTTAAAGTCTGAAAATACCTCATATTAAGTAATATAGTAATAAAATATCTATGTAATGAATATAAACGTAAATGAAAACCACAAGCCTCAAAACCGGGTGTCTACTAACAAACCCAACGATAAATAAATAAATGTGTCTAGCCACATACGGCCCCTTATTTAAGAAAGTACTGACCCAACTAGAAAGAATAACTAATAGAATCCACTAAGTCTTCACGCCTCTTCAGTTTCAATGACGTCCTCCTCGTGCTCTGAAAACAATACTTATAATGAGATATAAAATCCAAGTGACCAACAATACAGTTTTATAAAAATATTTCTGAAAATAGCATTGTTCTCAGCTGGCGCGATAACCGGAAAAACTGTCCGTGGTACCCGCTAATTTTCCAAAATAGTATACATAAAAGAAAATATTTTCAATATCAATAATAATCTCATCTCAATGCATCACATTCCATATACCAGATAAATTCTAGTTTAATCCAAGCGGCCCGAAGACCTCCTAATTAAATTGGCCTCTTGCCGGCATGCCATATATTCACACATCACACGACAATGGCGTCCCATTGCCCACCCCTACTCACGAGGAGTGTTTCGATGTCACCCTCCTGTCGGGGACATTTCCATTTCGATACCTCCCATGTGCACATGGTGGTATTTCTCCTTTTTCGACACCCCAACCTGTGGCGGTGTTACTTTCGATACTCCTTTTTAGGTAGTATTACTTATTTTCGACATCCCAATTATATGGGATGTTACTTTCGATACCCCATTACTTTCATGCATCATATGTGTAACAAATCATTTACCAAAAATTAAATATATGATTTTATCATGCATGTCAAATAAACTCACATGGCATAGCACACACCAATAAGCACGTCATTCAACTAATAAAAATACCAATCATGTATTTCATGCCATCAGTAACAGGAATAAATACCCAATTTAATAATCCTTTTTATTTTAATTCAAAACCCCAAAAAAATTAGTTTATTAACAACATGCATCATTCAATTAAAATCTCTCAGAATCATAGGTAATTCGCTCAACACAACAAAACACATTACCATGGAAAGGGTTATTAAAAGGTACTGTTACTCACCTCTCAAAGACCTCCAATGTGCTCTAAAAATTATTTATGATAAGAATTCATGCTTCCCTAAAAATTCTTCTCCTGTTTGGTGACGTTCTTGGATCTGTGTTGTTACAGTTATACTCACAAGAAGAACGAAACAGACGAAAATACAAAACCTTATGCGGCGCACCTTCTTTCTCTCGCTTACTGACCTTTTCGTTGATATATATATATATATATAAAGTCAGCGCCTATAGGTTTGTCCCCTCTTCTTTTTTTTTTTTTTTATAAAACTTGTGAGTAATGCGCCCAAGTAATATATATATATATATATATATATATATATATATATTAATTCTCCTTTTTTTTATATACATTTATTTTAATTTAATATTTATTTGTATTCACTAATCAATTCTAATAAATTTTATATTAATAAGTTCTCACCACTAAACCTCTTAATCATATTTTATTTTTATTATATCATTATTATTATTTTTTAATAACTTAATCCCCTTTTTTTTCAAATTAATTATATTAGAATTTTAGGATGTTACATGTTACATTACGCGCGTTCCGTTTAGTTATTTCGCCCGAATAAAATATAATATTTTTTTCAGAGCAAAAATATGAAAATGACCCATATCTCTTAAAAAGAGATGAAAATCATTGATCTTTTGTTCATTTTTCAAAATTAGGTTTTCTGATCAGTAATTTATACCGTCAGTGAAAACAAAGACCAGTTTTCATCTGAATTTTCAACCCAAAATTTTACTGGAACTTTATTTCATCAAACTTAATCCTAATATGATTTTGTCTTAGTCAAAATCATTTTCTAGTTTCTCGACTAAAAATATAAACATATTAATATCTTTGCAGATATTGGAAAGCATTGAAAAATCGGGTGCTACAGTTTCAGTGATTGTTATATAATTGTTATGTGATTTTAGTTTTATTTGTGGAAGCATGATTTTAACTGTGATATATGCATATCTGTATGATTGGATAAATTGTTGATTGATGGATTGTTTGAAATCCTGACAGTAGTTAGTGCTCAATTGCGATTAAGGATAAAACTTTGAAAAGATTGAGGAGAAAAATTAAATGTTTTAAATTGTGTAAGTGGAAGAAAATGTTTAAAATAATAATATTTAAAGATGTTTTGGTTAAAGAATAAATCAATGAGTGCTAGTGAGGGCGCAACCATCAAAAAATTTCATTGACGACTTTTTTCCAAAAATGAACTCAAAGAGGAAATAAAGAGTAAATAAAAGAAATTGAGATTAAAAAAATGTTTTAATGTTGATGATGAAAATTTTTTCGAAAAAGAAAGGCTTTTCAATTTATAAATGGAAATATCTTAGAAAGGTGCCTTACGATGGAACGATGAAAAGGAGTCATTTTACTTTGGACAAAAAACGATTTGGAAATAATTTCAATGATTTGATGTTTTTAGAAAAGAAGTTTCAAAGGAAAGGAATGTCTGGAAAAAAAATGCGTTTGAAAAGAGCGAAAATGTTTTCCAGCAAAACATTTTAACCTCGTGAATTTGATCTTCGATTTTGTTTTCACAGAACGAAAATCGTGTTGAAAAATGAAAGAAGGATGAAAGTGAACCTAGTAGCCAAGACGTCAGAATTCTAGTGTTCTGTGAGAAAACATGTAGATCATTGATCTGTGTTATTTGTGGACCTTGTGTCCTGTAAGTTATATGGTGGACTTCGTGTCTCATATCTGTGAACCTAGGACTGGTGTATTAGTCTAGGGTTTCCTGTAACATCCCTGGCTGCTTTATGGATTGACGACTGTCCCCACAGACCAACACGGGTCTTTTCAGCGTGCTTTATCCTCACTCACACGCTTCCCGGGAAAACTTCCCAGGAGGTCACCCATCCCATAATTGCTCCAAGTCAAGCTCGCTTAACTGTGGAGTTCTTAAGTGATGGGCTACCGAAAAGAAGATGCATCTTGTTAGTATAGGTAGTACCAATCAATTCATATAAGCCTTCCTCAACTATATAGTCCCATACCTACACAGTCTCAGGATCCCTCTCATTCGGGTGTGTAATCAGTTCATTCATGTGTCCCTCCGCCTAGAAGCCTGCCAGGAGCCGATCCTTGTCCGTGCCTTCTTGCACCAGCGACCACTCCCCACCCTCGTCGGCACCCGGGTGTTACATGCCCACCAGCTTCCGCTTGGTTCATCCCCGAACCACACCGTACTGGGAGAGATGTCGCTCTGATACCATTTGTAACATCCCTGGCTGCTTTATGGATTGACGACTGTCCCCACAGACCAACACGGCTCTTTTCAGCATGCTTTGTCCTCACTCACACGCTTCCCGGGAAAACTTCCCAGGAGGTCACCCATCTCATAATTGCTCCAAGTCAAGCTCTCTTAACTGTGGAGTTCTTAAGTGATGGGCTAACGAAAAGAAGATGCATCTTGTTAGTATAGGTAGTACCAATCAATTCATATAAGCCTTCCTCAACTGTATAGTCCCATACCTACACAGTCTCAGGATCCCTCTCATTCGGGTGTGTAATCAGTTCATTCATGTGTCCCTCCGCCTAGAAGCCTGCCAGGAGCCGCTCCTTGTCCATGCCTTCTTGCACCGGCGACCACTCCCCGCCCTCGTCGGCACCCGGGTGTTACATTTCCTGGTTGAATTTGTGGACCGTGTGTCCTGTATTAAGAGGATTTGGCTTTATGCCTTTAAGAGTTTTCGTGATTGAATTTGTGGATCGTGTGTCGTGTAATAAGAAAATTTGGCTTTATGCCTTTAAGTCGTGTGCTTTGAGCCTCGACAAAGAAAGATTGAACGAAAAATAAAAGTGGCGAAAATAAATGTTTTACATGCATGAATCGGCAGAGGTGCCTTTGGTGGATTGAACAGTGGGTCCAGGAAAGGCCGGGCTACGCTACGACTATTTCTGGAGCTCTGATATTTGAGATATTTTATAGGCCGAGTTACGTTACGACTATCATTGGAGTTCATGTGAATTACGTTACGATGATGGTTGGAGCTCACGTCCTACCGAGTTACGTTACTTAAATAGTTGGAACTCGGAACCTTGACAGACAAAACAATTGATGTTATTGAATGGAAGTTGGGATCTCCGGAGATTAGGAAATAAATAGTGGATATTGGTATTATCATGCATTTTTTTTTATATACCTATGATGGTTGTCGGGTATGAATCCCCTTGATTAAATAGTATAGATATTATGACTATGAATCATATTGTTTTACATGTCGCTGTTGTCATATGTTGTTGATCTGAGTGTTGCGCATGTAGCTATCGCGATAAAACTCATATGTCAGTATCTCACCCTTGCGTTATTTCTGTTGGACTCTGTGGTGGTTTTTCGACATTCATGTATAGATGATGCAGAGGAGTTTTCTAGCTTCACTCGGGATATTAGTCCCGATTTTGAAGAGGTCGTTGAACATGGTGATGACCACGGGGTTTTCCCAGTAGATAGTTTTTAGGGTGACCAGCTTAGGATTTGCTTTTGGGTTATTTTGTTTTGAGAAGGTTTGTACGTATGTTTCTTTGTGAATTTTCAGTTTGAAATTGTAACACCCCCCTTGGAAATTACTTCCTAATCACGTAGGAAAATAAATTACAAAGAAAGTTTACTGGTTGCTTTCGAAGAAACTCCTATTATTTTCATAAGTCTGAAAATATGGGGTCAAACACAATAGTACAAACTATATCATACTCACCAACATACATAGACTGATTTTTCTCAAAATACACAACCCCAAAGGAAAATCCTAAGATGGTCACTCTACAAGACATCAACTGGAAAGAACTCTGTAGTTCTTACCATTATAATCATCTCCAACCTCTTCAAGGATCGGGATTTATATCCACAAGTGAGGTTAGGAACTTCTCGGCACCACCTTCCATAGTGTACCAGGGTACACCGGCAAGAAACCAAGAAAACCTGATATATTGTAAGGGTGAGATACCAATATAAGGATGAATTATGACGACTACATGTATTACAAACATACAAGCAACAAGAACATATAAGTATACATATTCAACATAAATTTTTTAAATAGAAGCATAGTATCAAGTAAATCATCGCCGTTCTTGAAAACATATGGCACTTGAGACACCGTGTTATGCCCCAGTGTGCCCCGGTGTTTTATTAGATTAAATCCTTCTTAATTAAATTCTTAACCGCGTACGTAACGTGAAAATACATAAAAATTAAAACTTATATAATAATCATATAACTTCTGCAAATTAAACATACCAACATTGTAATATATAAATACACACCTGTTTATTTATTACATTACCAAAACATTGTTGAGGGTAATCCTCTCAGTAGGATCCCTCACAGGCATATACATAAACAAAAGTTATACTAGCGGAAACATGTAAAAATACTTCCATGAGACACACTGGCCATACTATCTAGACCCTAAACACCATGGATCACAGATCGTCCTCCGACCTCCGGTTCATACGGAGTTCCATCCAACTCCTCCTCAAGCAGCTCATCAATAGGGTCTTCTCAAATGATTCCATATAAAGATAAAATACAACATACATAAAGATATAGGGGATAAGAAGCAGTTCTACCATCGAAAAGCGAAAAAAGTCATAGTATATAACATAATAAAAGTCATAGACAATCAACACATATAACTAACAAATCATCCTCGAAATTAAGGTATCATCCCCTACCCTCAACCTCACGCAACTAAACCTTTATGATGACATGGCCACTAATTCCCCATATCCGTTAGGGATGTTAGTCCGTCGTCCAAGCGACACGTCCCCAAAACCGGTGCACACCCTTATTCATGGTGAGAATGCTCATGCAAAGCAATGACACTATAGCTGCACGGTAAAGTCGGTGCACACCCTGGACCAAAGGTGCTCATGCATAGCAATGACACTATAGCTGCACGGTACAGTCGATGCACAACCTCATCCATGGTAAGAATGTTCATGTAATACAATGACACTATAGCTGCACGGTACAGTCGGGGCACACCTTGATTCTCTTTCGAGGGTGCTCAAGCAAAGCACTGACACTATAGCTGCACAAATTAAATCTGACATTGGACGGTCCCACAAGGAATTTGGACCTCGTATGTATCAAACATATGGTTATAAACACAATACAACTTATAAACCTCACTGAAGTACATCAATAACAACCTAGTGCCTCAAGCTTCCATTCTAGCCTTGACTCACATTATATGACACATTTTATCTTTAAAATAATCAATTTATGCTAGGCACTTCTAATTCACCGATACTTTCTCACCCAAACAATTATCTCCCGAACAACATATATCCTCACTTAAAATCAACTAAACATAGTACTAAAAACCAGCAGATCATGTATAACACAATATCATAAAATATTCAAATACCACAAAATATCACATAAACAATTCAATAATAATAATAATAAATTCAATCAACCTTAGATAAGATAAAATCATCCTAACGTCGATAAACCTACAATCCCCGAATCACCATTGGTTTCACAGAAAAGGTTTCCAATGTGATTTTGGTCTTGTCGATTACTCGACTACTAGTAGGGTTTAGGTCGCCCTGCACAATTATTATATAATATACTACTTATCGATTCCGACAATAGGTTGATTCTTTCTCCCACCTGGGTTATCACTGGAATTCCAAAATTGATGTCCCTTGTTATCACGCCACACGTTATCAAATTCACCTTCATCCAAACAACACAACAACAAGTTAATCAACAAACCCTCCCTTAACCAATTTTAGTTAGGTTCCGTCAAGTAATTCAAATTAGGGTTAGGGTTATGTTCTCATTCTAATATTTTGGATTCTAGGTGCTTAGGTCTTGGATAACTAGGATAAATTGTTAGAAGTTGAAAATATGAAACAAAATCCTCTAACCTCCAAGGTTAGGGTTTCGGCCATGAGCACAAAAATAGGTGAGAAAATTTATTTGGATTCAAGCTATTGGATCATAACATCACAGATACCAAAAAGAATAAAAACCATAATCTTAACTCATCAAATACTTTTCTAAACATTTTTACATAATATTTGAATAAATAGATCTAAGACTTGAAATAGATAAAACTTGATGAAACTTGAGATTAGTTGAGGATTAGGAACATAGAACCCTTAAATAGCTTAGATCTAACCTCATCTAAGTTAAAAATTGAACAAAACCTCCTTTGTCCACTTTAACATAGATTCGACCCTGTCTAGAACAATAGGAAGGAAAATGATTTTGCTCACATACTCTTAGATGATGAAAATAGAAGACATATAAGGATCGTAGAAGTTGGTTTCACCTTAAAATGATTTTTCTACAATTTTCTAGAGATTTTCAAAGTTATGAACCCTAATATAAACCTAGTTGAATATGAACTTGGATCATGAAAATAATTGAAGAACATAGGGTTTATTCTTGATGAGGAACAAGGTTTACCTCTTGAAAATGGAAGATGAGCAAGAAATATACTAGTTGCTTCAATACCTTGGTTATGGAGGTTTTGGAGAAAAAGGAAGAAAATGAGAGAAAGTGGAAGAAGATGTAAGAAGGTTGGAGATGAATGAAGAAATGAAGGAGAAGAGATGGAGGGGAGGGGAGGGGCTGTCGTAGGGGGGGTGTTTATAGGTAGGAAATTGACTTAACTTAGGTTAAGTTAATACTAATCATGGTTAATAAATATCTAGATATTTTCACTAAATATATAGGTATTTTCAAATAAATATCTAGATATTTTCAGCTGTTACCGGCTCCGTCGATTTCCCGATTAGGGTTTCACACCCGAATAAAAGCATAATATTTCGTTTTTGGTTGAAAATTTCCAAACTAACCAAACCCGTTGGAAATATGATTTAAATATAAACCATTTCGTTCACGAGTCAAAATTAGGTTTTCTGATCATTAAAATCTTACTATCAGTGAAAACACCGACCGTTTTCCGTTCGAACTTTCACCAAAATTCGTCCGAATAAACATAATATTTTATTTCTGATCATAAATTTGGAAAGTAGGATTCCTCACAGACAAAATATAAAAAATATAAAAATTCCAGTTTCGGGTCAAATTAGGGTTTTCTGCTAGTATAAATTATACTGTCGGTTAAAAACGTAGACCGATTTCCGTCTGAATTTTAAACCCAAATTTTCACCGTAACCTTCTACCATAAGAGAGACTAGGAATATGATTTTATTTTATTTAAAATCACTTTCTAACTCTCATAGTAAAATATAATTAATTATATTTTAACCGGTTAAACAGCGTAATTAAAAATCAGGCTGTTACAACACTTCTATATTTCAACAATCTATCATAATCTCTAGAGATCCCAACTCCATGCAATTTTTAAAAAAAATAGTGAGCTGATCAGGCTCAAATAGCCAACACATGGCACAACATAATTCTCACAGCAACTGTCCAACTCAAGGCACAGTCATCAGTGCATGTGGGTTCCAGAGCACACCGTCCTACACAAGGCACGGTGAACAAGGTTCATGGAAATCATGGTCCATCGAGGCACCAATGATACACCATCGCATAAGATACCTTTCCCTTCAAGGCATTCACACAAAACTTTTTGGGCACGTCAGCCAAATTCATGTAAAAATATTTTATTTTCGCAGCTTTTATTTGTGTTTCATTCTTTACCTGTCGAGGCTAAAGGCTCACAACCATCCATAGACTTTCGACGTTTTTCAAACGTTTATTATCAACACATGACGTTTTAGTCCGAGTGTCCAATCACAACAGTCCTAGAACTGTGCACTAGTCTTAGACTTTGTGGTCGTAGAAAAACAGTTTTCACCTTTTTACCATGTTCACCATGTTTTATCACAACATCTGTAGGACACACAGTCCACAACAAAGTATATAGGACACACAGTCCACAACAACGTGTATAGGACACACAGTCCACAACAACATATATATGACACACTGTCCACAACGTTGTGATATGGATCACCGATCCACGTGCCTTAATAACTCTAGTATCCCGACGTCTCGGTTACTAGGTTCACTTTTCAACGTTATTTTTCGTTCAGTGAAAAACAAATACAAAACCAAAACTTTCTGTAACTTATCCAAGTTATCGGACATTTTCTTTTTGAATAAAACCTTTTGAAGAAAACTATTCCTTTGAAATTCTTTTGTTTAAAACTTTAAGTTATGGAAAAATTCATTCTTTTCAAAAAAATCCATTTTTATTTTTAAAATCTTCTTTTTCTAAAAACATTTGAAACTTCCAAATACATTTTGTTAAAGTTTCAAAATAAATTTTGTTCTCTTCAAATATTTTCAAAAGAAAATTGATTTTTCTTTTAGTGTAAAATCATTTGAATTTTCAAATGAATTTCCTTCATAAAATTTTTATTTTGATACTAATATTCTCATAAATTTTAAAAGAATAAATAAAATTGCTTCTCCTTTTACCAAAACCTTTCTCCAAATAAATATTTATTTTTACTACTCTTCATATGATTTCTTAAGGCTTTTCTCTTGAGAATTTAATTGAGCACTAACCAATGGTTAGGCTTTTCATGCAACTACCAAGACAATATTATGACAAATATAACATGCATCAAGTAATTTTCAAATATCAACTATAAACATATATTCATAAATGATTAATCAAGCATAAAACATTTATATTCAACCAATCAACACACCAATCTCAGTTAAACATTAGATAATCACCACATCAGAATTCTAACAAACACATTAAAATACACAAGTACACATAACCATCATAAATAATTATCCCTCAGGCTTTCTCCCCTTACCTGATTCGACGGGTTGAAAAAGTCTTTGTTTACGTGTTGCCCGGAGCGAACTTCCTTTGCCCACAGCGTGCCGCAAGTCCTTGAGTGGTGAAGAATGAAGAGAAATGCTCCAAAACAAGCTTGGTTAGAAACTTGACAGCTTTGAGGATGTGGTGGTAATATGAGTGTATCTCAAGATCTGCTCACCCAAAAATTACCAACTTGGACTTGTTGGAAAGGTAAGAAAGTGAGGCACAACTTTGATGTTGAAGGTTTTGCTTGATTCAGAACATAAAAAGGGGCATAAAGAGCCTTCTTTCTACTGTTTTCGTGATGCTGAGGGTTTTGAGCTGCTTTGGTGATTTGGGCATATCTCCTAGTATACTTATACGTTTTTGATGATCTTTTGCTCGTTGGAAATAGGAGAGGAAGAGTGACAACTTTCATGTATAAAGTTGTTCGAGTTTCAGAACATAAGAGGGTCAAAATTTCAGTATGGTTTCGGTGAGTCAATGGAGTTCTCATGATTTATGAAGAGAAATGATGAAGAAGATGAGGAAAAGGCCTACATGCTTCATTCACTAGCTTTTATATTAATTAGTTAGGATTATATTATTATTATCTCTATTTTTAGTAGAATACATGTGTCATGCATGCATCTTAGGTGTCATTTAGTTAAGTGTAGTGGAAATCCAAGTGTCCCTTGGTGGCAGCCCTTATCCATACAACCTTCCATCTTTGGACACGTGTCCCATTGTGACATGTGTCATCCACACATTTTTTCTCATGTTTCCCTCTCGGCATGCCCAAGTGTTTTAATTCGCCTCATCCAACGTAACCAACTGTTGGAATATTTTTTCTATATTATTTTAGGCTACTCTCAAAAGCCTATTATACAACCTAATTTAATATCCCAACTCTCAATTAATTAATTGACCAATTGATCTCTTGCTTTCACATTTGTTTGTGTTCAGTCTCGTTTCAACTCCGATCCTCCTCAAACTTGAGACACAAGTTAACTAACACCTAGGGTACATGATTAAGCCTTCAAATATGCTTAATCATTTCCTCATTCACTAATCTAGAAAACGGGATGTTACAAAAATTCATCTTTGTATGTTGAAAACATTTTCCAGAAAATTTGTACGCGGTGGTGGTCTTGTTAGGTATATGATCAGAATTTTTATGATGATGAGTGAAACGTGGTATTACCGCTTTAACGTATGGATTAAATTTTATCTGCAAGAAATTTGTACACCACTTTCATGACTTATAGGGAATTACATGAGTTATTTTCCGAAAACAACCAGCATTTCTTTTTATTTAATATGCTTTTACGAAATTGAGTTAGTCATGTAACGTCCAAGGGGGTGTTACATTAACCCGACCCATGAAAATATTGAAATTTCAAATTAGTCCCTGAAGTAAAACGGTAATCAACTTAGTCCCTCCATTGAAAATCATATAGAGTAAGTTGATTTTAAGTTAGGAGTGTCAGTGACTTAAATGATATTAAGTGAGTAAAATGAAGGATCAAATTGATATTAACTTATCATTCAGGGACGCTTTTAAAATTTCAATAATTTCAAGGATCAGATTGATATTACTTCACAATTTCAAGAATCAAATAGGATGTTTACTCGTTAACTTAGTGAATATCCTTTGCTTAATATCTTTGTCAATAATGATTGTAACGAGGTTTCTACCCACGCTTTGATTCTTAATTAATAATATCTTCCTTTCATATAAAAAAAAAAAATTTAAACTAGCTTGCAGCAAATTCACAATCCACTGGCAAATTCTTAATACACTAGAAGTAGATCTCCTTTATAAAGCGGGATTCGATAAAAAAAAAATGACCATTTGAATTGCACCACAAAACATAATCGATTATGATTATAAGAATTGTTTACTGCTAAGGCAATGAATCAGTGGTCGCAAATATAACCAAGTAAAAATAAATATTTTTAATGTGAACACCTAATTTTATTCCTTTTTACTTTAGTTAATTCTATTTTTATTTTATTTTATTTTTCAGGAAAATAATAAAGCAAAGAGAAGAAATGAAGAGAAAAATAGAAGAGTATCGGGCTCAATTTCCACCCAAACTCCATCGAAAAAAAAAAACACTCCCAGCCCAAACCAGAACCAAAAAACCAAACCGAACTGGGTCATGGCCGACCCGGTTCGAACCCATTTTGTCCCTCCCACACACACGACCCGCGCCCATCGAACCGGGTCACATACGACCCGGTTTGCGCCTCGTTTTCGCCTTATATTTTCCTTTCTTCTGGGCCAGCCCATGCTACATAAGCAGGGTCGTGCGACCTGGTTTCTGCTGACCCGCTCCACCTCTTTTCTTTTCTCCCTTCTCTTCTTCATTCCTAACACTAGCCTCCATCAGATCACTTCATCATCTCTTCTTCCTCCTTGGCGCCGACGCCCCCCTCTCCCTCCACCTTCTCCAAATTTATTCTCCTCTGTCATGAAGACTTTGTCTTGACTCTTATTTTTCCTACTTCATGAAGTTAGAACTTGGATGAAGACATGATTTTAAGGTTGCTGAAGTTTTGTAAGCTTTACGAAACTGATATTGTCCAGATGTTTAAAGGAATGGATTTTCTCCATATACAACATGTAAGTTACTGGAAATAAACAATTTACATTTGCATTTGCATATAATATATGACCAACACTTAATTTCTGGTCTGGACGTGTAAACAAGGGCAAAGCCATTTTTTTTTAATTTACAGCTTTGTGTTGTATAGTTGTAGTCATCACACGGTGTTATAAATGTGTTTATTTTTTTTATTTTTTTATTTCATAAAAAAAGACGTTTTTATTTTTTTTAAGTGATGAATTTGAATCAATTCAATGTGAGTTGTGTGACTTGGGCCATTACTTGTTAAAATCAAGATTT
Source organism: Sophora flavescens (assembly GCA_030762895.1). Lineage (NCBI taxonomy): Eukaryota > Viridiplantae > Streptophyta > Magnoliopsida > Fabales > Fabaceae > Sophora > Sophora flavescens. The sequence continues at coordinate 63,880,951 of CM061066.1, read as the reverse complement.
AATACACACCAATTTCTGTTTACTTGACCCTCATCTTAGATCTATTTTTTTTTAATTGTTCTTGTCTTCTTTGTAACTGTATATGACTAGATAAATAACATCTGTTTAATTCAATGAGCCAAAGTTTTTTTTTTTTTTTATGTTGGTGTTGAATGAGAATTGCTGTGACGCGGGTAAGCTTGATTGTTTACGAAAATTAAGAGTAGGGAATACAAAACTAAAAAGGATGAATTTCTTTTAGCCTTTTTTTTTATATCACTTGTAAATAAAATTCTAGTGACGTCTCTAACTATACGTTGAGCTACACTTCTGCGTAATAAAGGATCAATTTAATTCTAACGATTTCTTGGCTCCAACATTCAAATTCTCCTTCTTCTTTTTTTTGTAAATAGTAACAATCACAGATTCTTTTTTTGGAAAGACAACAATGATAAAAACTAAAGTCCTTTTCTCCGTAAATGATTTGTTTCTCAAAATAAAATTCGATAAAAGGAATCGATCTAAGAATCAATTTAGTATACACTTATTAATTCCGCAACCGCTTGAGAGATGTTTAAGTTTTACAACTTGACATCTCAAAACTTCCTTTCAAAATAAATTTTTGTTTGCATAAGAAAATATTAAAACTTGTTTAGTTCTTTTTTTAATTTACTCTTCAAAAATAAAATAAAGACTTAAAAAATGGAATCAACTTAGTGCACACTTATTATTTTAGTTCTTTTTTATGCAACTTGATTTCTCTCTGCCAATCAAGTTAAGGCTTCTATGAAAGAAGAGGCCCAAGTCTACTTGATGTTGTCTTCCCTGGAAGGAGAGAGCAAGCTTGATGTTGGAAATGTGTCAATAGTGAGAGAGTTTCCTGACATTTTCCCTGGAGATGTTTATGAGTTACCCGTTGGAGAGATGTTGAGTTTACCATAGACTTAGTACGGGAACGAGATCCATAGCCATAGAACCTTATAGGATGTCACCTCTAGAACTAGCCGAGTTGAAGAAACAGTTGTTGGTGAAGAAGAAAGATGGCAACAAGAGGTTGTGTGTCGACTATTGACAACTCAACAAAGTAACCGTTAAGAATAGGTATCCCCTACCTAGGATTGATGATCTTATGGACCAGTTGATAGGAGCTTGTGTCTTCTCCAAGATAGATCTGAGGTCAGGATACCATCAAATTCGGGTTAAGTCTGAGGACATCCCAAAGACTGCGTTTAGAATGTGTTATGGTCACTATGAGTATTTGGTTATGCCCTTTGGTGTGACTAATGCTCCTATTGTGTTCATGGATTATATGAACAAGACCTTTCACCCTTACTTGGATAAGTTTGTGGTGGTTTTCATAGATGACATCTTAGAGTACTCCAAGACCAAGGAGGAACATGAGGAACACTTGAGGGTTGTCTAGCAGAACCATAAAGAGAAGCAGTTGTATGCTAAGTTGTCAAAATGTGAGTTTTGGTTAGAATAGGTGAGTTTCTTAGGACATGTCATCTCTAAAGGTGGGATAGCCGTGAATCCGGCTAAGGTAGAGACGTGCTCCACTGGGAAGCACCAAAGTCAGTGACCGAGATTAGGAGTTTCTTGGGTTTAGCAGGGTACTATATAAGGTTTATAGAGGGTTTCTCAAAGATAGCTTTACCCTTGACTCGTCTCACCAAGAAATGATGAAGTTGACACAGGCAAACACAAGAAGGGGGGTTGAATTGTGTTTATTAATAATTTTTGAAAACAACCTTTAGAACAAATTTTTGCACTTAAGAAGATTAGAAACAGAAGCAAGCACATGGACAAAGATATTTTTTAAAAGAGTTTAACAAAAGCAATATCAAAACCCCACAGTTAGTGTAAGCAAATATAACTGAAGAGTTTAGGGATAGAAGATTCACGCAAGAGATTTTATCCTGGTTCACTTGTTGGAAATTTGCATATAAAAAAAAATAACGCAGCGGAAAAATTCCCATCGAAGGATCCTTGCGAATGGTCACGATTCATGGTTAGAAGATTTACCTCTTGAAGCGATGACAGTTGATTAAAAATCGTCTATCACGAACACCGCACGAACGATGTCTCTAAGGTATCCACACGAGCAGATTCCATGAACGTCCAACGTCACGAACCCGAAGCGTCTCTGTCTCACAGTGCTAGCTTCGAAAACCGAGACCTGCTGCTCACTATCACTCTCTATGTGCGGCTAGGGTAAAACAAAACCGTGTAGGCACAATAGCTTAAGTGGTCTACTTATAGCAGCACCTCCTTAATTGAGTTAGTAAGCAGCGTTTGACCTAAGCCCCGTGTACTATGTGCTAGGCCCAATAGAAAAGTCCAACTCTCCTTTTAATGCTTCTTTTAATCCGCTCTTATGTGTGTGACCCTATAGGTTCCCAAAACGTTAGTAGTAATATTAAATCCCATTTAATATTACAAACGATGAAGTGGTATCTAGCAATACATCACTGCTACCTAAGTAGTGAGAAAGTCAGTGATTTGACGAAACCTTTCTGTGACAAATATTCATGTGCATTATTATCCCTTTGTCCATATATCTATATTGAACACAAGACATGGAATGTGTCACCCTTGTATGGTTCAATATCATGTTCCCTGATACCCGAGTAGACTTAACAACAAATGAGGTCAATATCTCATATTGACTCATTTCAGCACGGCCATGCATTTTACAGTCTCACTCTATCAGGGGGCCCACGGATATTACTCCTGTTATGTAGGAGGGACAAATTCCATCTAGGTCACTCACATCCCTCTGCATGGCTCGTGGTATGCCCAATGACCGTCTTTATTATCATCCTATTACAGATGATGTTTGACGATATTAAAGCACACGACTCCTCATGTAGGGATCGTAGCGATTTCAGCTCGAAGGATTGCATACACCATTGTCACTATGAGAACTACTTATGACACTCACACAACGCTCCATGTAGTGTTCTCATGGTGGGTCAATCCAGTACATCATTACTCTAATGTGTACCTATGTGACGACTCGATATCTCATATCCATGACCCGTGAGATATGGTCATCAGTCTGCACACATAATAGTCTCAATGTATTATTATTGTCCTTATTAATAAAATACTTGACTACGGATATTTAAGAATAGGATTTCATTGTTCAATAGTGTCTCACAATCAAGTCATATACTTGATATTCTATTAAACTGAATTTTTTTTCTAAGGACTTTATTATGTTTAAACAAGTAACACAATAAACTAGAATGCCTCATATCATATATATATATATATATATATATATATATATATATATATATATATATAATAGCAAGATACAAATGTAAGTATAAGAAATACACTGGCCTATAGGGCTTACACCAACCTCATATCTCAAATGTAGCTCTCTTCCAACCAAGAGCTACGTCCAGTCCCTTCGACTTGAAGGATTTATCCATTATTTCTCCAAATAGATTACAACCAAGTCTTCAACACCTCTCCAGGCTACAAGTATTCATTTCTTGCCAAGTCTCTTCATGCTCTAACTCTAACAAAGAGATTTAATGTTTGATCTTCTTAACTCACTATGTGTGAGAATATGACAGTTTAAGATCAATTGAATATTACAACAATATTCAAACTAAAGAATACAGACTCTTGCTCTTGAAAGAATAATGGAATGAGTGATCATCAATTGACAAAAGTTCAGCTAGCAAGATTGTGCAGGTAAGAGTGTTCTTCTTCAGTATCTGAGGTCTTCAATTTATAGTGACCTTCTTCTGCACTTGTATTTCTTCAACGGTTACTTTGAATAATTCCGTTTAGAGATAGAATCTAATGCATGATATCCGTTACGATTGGTAGCTTGATTGTAGCAATGCTGAATAGTACTCTTGGTTATCGAGGTAGCATGAATTTGAAGGTTCATTCCTCTGAGTATTGCAGCTTGAGCACTTGTTGTTCCTTCTTTGTGTATAATCTAGCTTTTTCAGTCATAAAGTTGTCATCGTACATATCGTTCTGTAGTATCTTATTGTACGATTTTGCTTTTTGCATTTCTTGATTGTACTATGTTTCTTTTACAACAAGGTGAAACATTCAAGCAGATTAAACAAATTTGAAGAACAAATATTCTATTGAAATAAATATCAATCATTTGAAATAAATTTAAGAGATTCAGATTGCATTTAATTCATTACAAGAATAGAGCTCGTCTAAAAAGAAACTCCTTCTATTCAGTTATATGAGAATCTAAGTCTATTTTATATTTTACTTAGCTCGTCTGATAACGTGACATATCCTTTTTAATATCAAGTCTTCGGACTTGCTGTTTTTTTGATGAGTTATAAAGATCTATGTCTAGTAACGTGACGGTTGGAGATCGTCTATTAGATTACTCCCGTCTGCTTACGTGGCAAGATGAATGCGCTTATTATCAAGTCTTTGAATTTGTTGTACCTAACAAGTTATTTAGGTACTTATCTAGTAAATATTTACAGTCTCATCTACCTAAGAAAACCAGTCTACTTAATTAAATGACTAAGTAACTTTACCAAAGTATTTGAGCAGCCCGACTACAGGGGTGGACGCGTATTTTTCAATTTGAACTTATCCAAAGTTTCTTTTACTTATCTTAAAGTATTCTTGCATAACTGAAAACACATGTTAGATCTCAACTAACACTTTGCCATACAAATTTAATCCTTAGAGATTATTAAATCCAAAATTACTTTGGTTCCAACAAAGGACAACTCTTTGTATGGGACTCAAAGTGTGAGTAAAATTTCCAAACTTTGAAGAAAAGGTTAACATCAGCACCAATGTTAGTTTTACCCAAGGTAGTTAAAACTGGACTGACTTGTCGGAACGGGAACCAGACCCCAGGCCAGTTGCCCCCAGAACTGGCCATGCGAGGAACCAGTAGAAAAACCGTCGAACCGGTTCAAAACCGGCTTGAGCCCGGTCTGAACCATCGTGAGATGAGATATGGACGCACACAGAGGAGACGCTGGAGCAAGGAGCAGTGCACGGCAGAGCGGCAAAGTGGGCACGCCGGAGTGGCAGATCAAGAAGCGCGCGACAGTGTGTGTGAGAGAGATAAGAAGAAGGGGAAACAGGAAAAAGAAAGTAGGAACGTGACAATGTGTGAGCGGCGCTAGGGTTTTTCCACTACAATTCATTCATAAAGAAAATAAATGGGCCGTCCTTTGCACTTTGCAGAACTAAATAGTAGCATCACGTCTTCTAGTCTAGGTTACAAAAAGTTGGGCCATCCATCTTTAATTAGCTCAGCCCACATATCTTAAATGAAAGGTATCTTGCCGAGCCAATATATATATATATATATATATATATATATATATATCTATATATATATCGTTTGATTTTAAATTTTTATAATATGTATCTTTAATAATTATTTATGTTATGTATTTGATTTTATTTTATGTGTAATTTTGCATGCTTAATGTTATGAGTTATGACATTTTTAAGTGAAGTTTAGCTTTTAATGTGGTAGAGTTTTGAATATCATGTTATTTTTGGTTTTATATTGTTATATATAATATTAATAATTATTTTTAATTAATACCGGTTCAACCACGGTTCAATTATGATTGAACCACTGAACCTTGTCTGGTTTTGAAAACCTTGGTTTTACCCGATCCTAGTTAGCCCTTCGTAGTATATTGTCATGCTTCCAAGCAATGTTTAGGTGGTGTGTTGATGGAAAATGGTAAAGTAGTGGCCTATGCCTCTAGGCAGTTAAAAACCCATGAGAAGAATTACCCTACTCATGATTTGGAACTAGGAGCCATAGTGTTTGCCTTAAAGATTTGGAGGCATTATCTGTATGGGGTAAAGTTTGAGGTTTTTAGTGATCATAAGAGTTTAAAATACCTGTTTGACCAGAAAGAGCTCAATATGAGGCAACGCAGATGGATGAAATTTCTTAAGGATTATGATTTTGAGTTGACCCACCACCCAGGAAAGGTCAATGTAGTGGTCGATGCCTTAAGTAGAAAAACCTTGCATGTCTCAGTTTTGATGGTTAGGGAGATGGATCTTGTAATATCCTAAAATTTAAATATAGTTTTTTTATAAGAGATTAAGCTATTAGGAAGTTTAGTATATACAAGGATTAATTTATTAGAATTGTTTAAAAAAATGCAAAGTTGAAAATTAAAAATAACACCAAAATAATATATATATATATATATATATATATATATATATATATTAAAAAAAAGAAAAAAAGAAAAAGTGGAGGTGCCCACAAAATTAAGTAACTCACGTTGATGGGTACTAGTAACTTCAAAGAATTCAAAGTGAATTCTTTAGGAATGTGGGCCATGGGGTGGAATGGTAATGAGATGTAAAAGGGGAAGAACGAGCCGCCACAGTAAGGAAAATAAAGGAAAGATTGCGTAAAAAGAATTGGTTCCGACTAAGGAGACACACATATCACAGAGTATTGGTAAAAAGAAAAAAGATTTTTGGTGAAAGAATCGGTTTTGTCATGGATAATTTTTAGAGTTGTTTGGATTTCTACGAAAAGTAAATAAATATCTTTTTTTTTTCTTAAACTTCTACTGTATAGATTTTAAAGGATTTGATTATGAAATTAAAGAGTAATTATTTGAGGTTTTGTCTTTAAAATAAAATTGATGTTCTATTGGTGATTAATTATTATTAAATTGAATATTTACATGTTGAGTGATATTGTTATTATTATTTGATATATTTTTTATGATATGTGATGTCTCGGTGTTGTTTTGATATGAACTTGATGAATATTAATGCATGTAACATGATGTTATGTATTGAGGATATTGTGGAATGACTGTTTGGTAATATGTGTTTGGTTATCTCCCTTGAGGAGATAATCGTTTGAGATACCTCCTTTGAGGATATGGCAAAGGGCCTAACTCGTAGCGATAACAGATTGGCCTAATGCGAGGCAATGGCAAAGGGCCTCCCTCAAGGAGAAGGCAATAATAATTATTGGAAGGGTATGGGTACCTCCTTCGTAGAGATGGCAAAAGGTCTAACTCGTAGCGATGACAGATTGGCCTAATGCTAGGCGAAGGCAAAGGGCCTCCTACATGGAGAAGGCAATATTGGATATTGCAAGGCTGTGGATACTTCCTTCGTAGAGATGGCAAAGGGCCTAACTCGTAGCGATGGTGTAACGCCCGGGTGCCGACAAGGGCGGGGAGTGGTTGCCAGTGCAAGAAGGAACGGACAAGGAGCGGCTCCTGGCAGGCTTCTAGGCGGATGGACACATGAATGAACCGATTACACATCCGAATGAGAGGAATCCTGAGACTGTGTAGGTATGGGACTATACAGTTGAGGAAGGCTTATATGAATTGATTGGTATTACCTATACCAATAAGATGCATCTTCTTTTCGGTAGCCCATCACTTAAGAACTCCACAGTTAAGCATGCTTGACTGTGACCTCCTGGGAATGGTTTGTGGGGACAGTCGTCAATCCATAAAGCAGCCAAGGACGTTATAAATGGTATCAGAGCGGCACCTCTCCCAGTACGGTGTGGTTGTGCAAGAAGGCGCGAACAAGGAGCGGCTCCTGGCAGGCAATGAGATGTCATTGTACTCATATGTTTGTTGTATCGACATTATTGTATGTGTTGTGGTTTATTTATGTTATTATTTGAAATACTTTGAGGTTATATTATTTTGGAAATGACAGATTACCATGGTTTTTTTTCCGGTTACCGTGCCTGCTGGAAGCAACATCTTTTCGAAAACCTTTTAGAACTGTGTTTACTTACTGGGATTATAAATCTCATTAGTGGTGTTGTCTTTCAGAGTTTACAGGTGTTGAGATAGATGATACAGCATCTTGAGAAAGTCTTGAAGATATTAGCTCGAGTTTATTTTCATTTATTTATTTCTTTTGGGTTAATTAGACGCCCGCATTTTGAGGCAAAAACAATTGTAAAAGAGATATGTGGTTTTTATTAATTATTATTTATGAGGCTTTATTTTATTTCGATATATAATGGTTTATTTGGAACTAATACTTATTTAATTATTTTCAATATACGAGATACTTTTAGACTTAAATAATTTGTGAAAATTTTTATGATTCGATTATTTAATTTAAATATTTTGAAGGTTTTTTATAGAAAATTAACTTGAGCTACTAATGTAACGAAGGGTGTTACAGATCTGATAGAAAATTTTAGAGACCTGAGCCTAGCATGGGAAGTTACCCCTAAGAGTATTAGGCTTGGAACGTTGAAGATTACAAACAGCTTGATGGGTCATATTAGAGAAGGTCGGAAGATAGATGTGTACCTCTTATGTCAAAGAGAGTTGCTTGCTTAGGGTAGAGACCTTAGCTTTAAGGAAGGAAGTGATGGGGTCTTGAGGTTTCAAAATAGAATTTGTATACTCGATGTTCCGGAGCTTAGGAAATTGATCCTTGTCGCAACCGAAAATCGCGGCAGGGACGGTGATAAAAATTAGATAAAAAAAAGTAAAGTCGCCACCAATTTTATTTATTTAGGATAAAAATTGGAAAACCTAAAAAATGGTCTTTGGAACCAAAATGAGTTCGGAAATCGTTTACGAGTAGGGAAGGTGCGAAGCATCCTACATCGCCCATTCTAAGAATGGTACCTTCAATAAATTGCGCGAAATTAAATTATTTATTTTTTACCCCAAAAATATTTATAAGGAAGAATTTATTTATTTATTTATTAACATTTTTTATTTTATGTTTCTTTATTGGTTTTTTTTTTGCATTTTAAAAGTTTTTAAAAAATATTATTGATAAATCCTAAATGAGGTTGAACGTGGCACGTAAGTTCATAGAGTAACCACAAAGCTAAGGAATTGAGCATGACACTTGTCATAGAGCAACCCAAAAATATTAAATAAATTATTAACTAATTATCTACATTAAAAAGAACACAAAAATAAAGGAAAAATTAATTTTGGCCTGACGGGATGATTAATCTCGCTCCTACGTATTCCTTGCTGCGATAGGAAACTTAAAGCCACGTAATTCTTGTAGAAAATATCTTGTTTGTTCGTTGATTTTATTTTTTTATGAAAAGTTTTTTTTTATGTTTATTTAAAAAGGTTTTTCCTTTTATTTATTTTTCGTTTTTGTTTTTTATTTTATTTTTTATTTATTGAAAACTCCTAAGTGAGATAGAACATGGCAGATACGTCCATAGAGCTATCCCGCATTTAAGGAATTGAGTGTGAAACCTCTCATAAAGCAATCCCAAAATTTTTTTTCAATAATTCCCATTTTACATCATCTTATTTATCTATTTCAACATAAATATTTCAACACAAATGTTTTTTTTTATCAGCCCAATTCTTTATAGTTTTTAGTTCATCAAACCATTTGACTTGGTCCAACAAGCTAACCCACTAGCCCAACAATCAACTTTTAAGTTAACTACAGAAATAAAAATAATAAAAAGGATAACAGAGAAAACAAAATAACCAAGACAAGTCATAACGTTACAGAACGTGATCGAAGGAAGGAGGCACGGAAGTCTTTCCATCTTCACCCGTGCAAGACCATAAGAGAAGAGTGTAGGCTAGTGGAGCGGCGCGGCGGCAGCACCAGCGAAGCGGCGGATCTGGGTCTGTACGCGCGACTCGGGCTTGCGTCTTCGAAGGAAACGGTAGCGGCGATCTGGGTTCGTGCCGAGGCGGCTTGGCACAGAACAACGGTGGTCCGAGGGCTTATGGTGGAGGTCGTGGTAGAGACGCTTCAGTGGTCACGGAGGAGACAGCGGGATAATGACTAGGGTGTGTTGTTCTGGGCTAGTTGCGGCGGAGCTCAGAGCTCATGGTGGTGAGACGATGTCGCCGCCGCGACAGCGGCTACGAAGAACAGGGGCATAGGTACTTTTTGTCTTTTTTTTTTGTTTGAGTGTTTGAATTTGGGTTGGTTTGGATGGAATAGGGATTATGGATTGATAGGGAAGATGACAGGTTTTGAGGTTGAAGATGGTTATGGATTGATACCATAGGTATGGAGAGAAATGGCGATGAAAAAAAAATGTTGGGTGACTATGGTGGGAATGAAGGAGAAGAGTGCATCTGATTTTTGTTGTTTCTATTTAGAAATCCCCCCCCCCCTTCTCCCCCCATTCTTAGCCCTTATTGTGATTTTATAATGCCAATTCGCTCTGATTTGGATCCAAAAAATCTGCCAAGATTAAAATTTCTATCTCTGATTTAAAATAGAATCAAAACTGGTGAGCCTCATTTGCAAAAATTAAGGGATTTGCCAACTAGATTCAAATTCAAAATAAGGTGGCTGCTAGGGTTTGTTGGAGGAGGATGAAATGGGTTTGAGTAATGGGTTTAACTGGTCTGGCCTAATAAAATTAAACTCTTTTTTTTAATTTTTTTTATTTTCTTTGCATTTTTTTATTTTCTTGAAATTTTTAGTGAAAACTAAAAGACCCGGTCAAAATAGGGTGTTCACAGTTGCCCCTATTTACTTGTTCATTACTATAATACATGAAGAAAGAATGATTTTTCGTGTGATAGTAGTAAGGAACTAGTAAAGAAAATGAACTCGCATTTTGTCCGGGACCGAAACATGCCGGAGAAAATTAAGCTTCAGAACTCGAAAAATAAAAATGACAGCGGGTCTCAGATCCAGAAAATAAAATTAGTGGTGAGCCTCAGAACTCGAAGAATACATTTGCAACAGGTCTCAGATCCCAAATATAAAATTAGCAGTGAGCCTCAAAGCTCAAAAAAATAGATTTGCAGCGGGCCTCAGATCCCAAAAATAAATTTGCAGTGAGCCTCGGAGCTCAAAAAATAAACTGCAGTGGACCTCATATCCCAAATATAAAACTAGCAGTGAGCCTCAAAGCTCGAAAAATAAATTTGCAGCGGGCCTCAGATCCCAAAAATAAATTTACAGTGACCCTCAGTGCTCGAAAAATAAACTGCAGTGGGCCTCAGATCCCAAATATAAAATTAGCAGTGAGCCTCAGAGCCCGAAAAATAAATTTACAGTGGGCCTCAGATCTCGAATATAAAATTAGTAGTGAGCCTTAGAGCTCGAAAAATAAATTTGAAGCGGGCCTCATATCCCAAAAGCAAATTTGCAGTGAGCCTCAGAGCTTGAAAAATAAATTACAGTGGGTCTCAGATCCCTAAAGTAAATTTGCAATGAGCCTTAGAGCTCGAAAAATAAATTGTAATGGGCCTCAGATCCCAGAAATAAAAAGATGGTAACTTGCTTTCTCTTTTCTATCTTTTTCTTATTATTATTTTCTTTTCTTTACCTTTGTTTCAATTACAGCTGAACCACACGCTCCATGGAAAAACTTCGACCAATCAAACCCTTGTTTACCAACAACTCTGAGTCAAGGTCTTATTAGTTCCTTTTGATAGGAGGGGTTTCTTTTTCAAAGCGGTGGAGGCATGTAGAGCGATCGTTTCCTTCAAGACTAGGACTCGTGGAGACTTTCATTATTGCTTTTCTTTTATCCTCATTGTGCACCGTTATCTCCCTTATTGACTTTGAAATACTGGGCTTTCTTTGGTTCAAACCATTCATTGAAGTAACCATTATAATTATCAAATCATACTATTAAACTTAAATTTACTTAAATTGAGACATGATTTCAATGCATAAACATGATTTAAGCACAATAGGGAAAAATGGATGAATAAAATCCTTGACTTGATATGAGAACTTACATTGCACATAAAGAAATTGGAAAGAAAGAGGGGAAATACAAAGGGGTGTATGGGAATTGTATGAAAAGGGATAATGGAACAAAAGAAAACCGCATAAACATTTGCCCTAGTTTTGGTTCCTTGATCCTCTTAACTGATTCCCAACAACTGTTTGACGTTGCAGATCCTGGTCTCAGCTTCCACATACATCCTTTCAGTAACATTTCAATGATTTTCTTTACCCTATTGTAGCCGGTCACAAACTAAATTGCCCCAGTGTAGCAAGTCATGAGCAAAATTTCCATAGTGTGGTGAACATTGAGATATCGCTTAAACTGCCCTTGCCGGTTTTCAGCCTAAGATTCAGTTTCTTTGTCCTAATTTTTGCTTAGGTCGCCCTTTCGGGTTTTTAACCTAACGGACTTCTCTTTTTTTTTTTTAATGCCCTAACTTTTGCTTAGGCCACCCTTGCTGGTTTTCGACCTAACGGGCTACTCTTTTTTTTTTTTTATTTATGCCCTAACTTTTGCTTAGGCCGCCCTTGCGGGTTTTCAACCTAACGGGCTCTCCCTTTTTTTTCTTTCTTTCTTTCTATCAGGCATAGAACTTTTTCATGGCATCAGAGTTTACAGGTCTCGGTAGCTCTCGTCCGTTTTCATCTGTTAAGACCAAGGCTCTGCCTGAGTATGTCTGTTTTACTATATATGGCCCTTCATAATTGGGTGCCCATTTTCCTCGGGCATCTTCTTGGTTGGGAAGTACTTTCTTTAACACCAAATCACCTGGTTGAAACTCTCTATGGCGGACTTTCTTATTAAAGGCTTTAGCCATTCTTCTTTGATATAGTTGTCCATTACAAAGGGCCACCAGTCTTTTTTCCTCAATCATGTTTAACTGATCATATCGAGCTTTTACCCATTCTGATTCTTCCAAGTCAGCTTCCATCAGCATTCTTAATGAAGGGACTTCAACTTTTATAGGGGAAACAACTTCCATTCCATAAACCAATGAGAAAGGCGTTGCCCCAGTACTTGATTGTATATTGGTATGATACGCGTACAAAGCGTATGGCACCATTTCATGCCAATCCTTATAATTTACGACCATTTTAGCAACAATTTTCTTGATATTCTTGTTGGCGGCTTCTACCGCCCCATTCACCTAAGGTCTATATGGGGCGGAATTATGGTGCTTGATTTTAAAAGTCTCTAATAACTTCTTCACATCCGCCCCATTAAGATTGGCAGCATTATCTGTAATGATTCTTTATGGTATTCCATAGCGACAAATAATATCCCTTTTCAAGAACTTGGTAAACACCTTTTGAGTTATATTGGCATATGATGCTGCTTCCACCCACTTAGTGAAGTAATCTATTGCAACCAGAATGAAGCGATGTCCGTTTGAAGCCTTGGGATTGATTGGTCCAATGACGTCTATCCCCCACATAGAAAATGGCCATGGAGACACCAAATTGTGTAGTTGGAATGGTGGAGCTTTGATCTGATCTGCATATATTTGGCATTTACGGCATTTTCGGACATACTCCAGACAATCAGCTTCCATTGTTAGCCAATAGTGACCATTCCATAGGATCTTGCGTGCCATCATGTGACCATTGGCATGTGTTCCACATATCCCTTCATGAACTTCTATCATGATAGTCCGAGCTTCACGAGCATCAACACATCTTATGAGGACCCCATCATAGTTCCTCTTATATAGAATTTCACCATCTAAGTAAAAAGACATTGATAATATATGAATCGTACCCTTATTCACTTCATTTGCTCCAGCTAGGTATGTTCTACTCTTCATATATTGCTTGATGTCGTGATACCAAGGATTACCATCGAGCTCTTCTTCCACATGTGCACAATATGCTGGCTCATCTTGTACCTTCACTTGAATAGGCTAGATGGTGGTATGGAGACCCAGCTTGGTCATAGCGGCTAATGTGGCTAAATCATCCGCAAATTGATTCTTGTCTCGAGTCAAGTGCGAGAAAGTAATCTCATCAAACTTCGCAACTAACCGAGTCAAGTATTTCTGATATGGAATAAGCTTGGGATCTTTAGTTTGCCATTTGCCGTTGACTTGATAAATGATTAGGGCTGCATCTCCAAAGACCTTTAACTGTTTTATTCCAAGATCAATTGCCGCTTGTAATCCACGTGCACATGCTTCATATTCAGCAATATTGTTGGTGCATTCAAATTTAAGCTTAACAGCCACCGGGTATTGCTTGCCTTCCGGAGAAACAACCACTGCTCCTATGTCGCTTCCATGCATATTAACTGCTCCATAAAAATACATCTTCCACATATCATTTTCCTCTGTTTCACCTTCTTCCAATGACAGTATCTCTCCATCAGGGAACTCGGATATAATTGGTTGTCCTCCCTCAAAAGGGTTTTCAGCTAAGTGATCAGCAATTGCACTTCCCTTAATGGATTTTCGAGTCATATACTTAATATCGAATTCTGATAATATCATTTGCCACTTTGAGACCCTTAATGATATGTGAGGACTTTCAAAGATGTACTCCAAAGGATCCATTCGAGAGATTGAACAAGTGGTGTAGTATAACATGTATTGCCTGAGTCTCTTAGAGGTCCATACCAATGCACAACAAGTCTTCTCAATTGTCGTGTATTGGGCTTCGCAATCATTAAACTTCTTGCTCAGATAGTAAATTGCATGTTCCCTCTTGCCAGACTCATCATGTTGCCCCAACATTGCCCCCATTGAGGTTGGTAAGATAGTGAGATACAGTATCAAGGGACGACCTTGAGTGGGCGGCACCAACACTGGTGGGCTTAATAAGTATGCCTTTATTTTGTCAAAGGCTTCCTGACATTCCTCATTCCATCTCCCCGGATTATTCTTCTTTAATAGCTTAAAAATAGGCTCACACGTGCTAGTCAAGTTAGCAATGAATCGGGCAATGTAATTTAATCTCCCTAGAAAACCCTTTACTTCTCGTTCATTCTTGGGAGTTGGCATGTCTCTGATCGCCTTTGCCTTTTCCGGCTGCAGCTGGATTCCTTCCCCGTTGACCACAAATCCCAGCAATTTCCCAGTTGAGGCTCCAAACATACATTTTGTGGGATTGAGTCTCAGATTGTACTTCCTTAATCTCTCAAATAGCTTATGCAAAGCCACTACATGACTTTCCCCCTCCTTAGACTTAGCCACTATGTCATCCACATATACCTCTATTTCCTTGTGCATCATATCATGGAACAATGCTACCATAGCACGCTGGTAGGTAGTTCAGGCATTCTTCAACCCAAAAGGCATTACTCTGTAACAAAAAGTTCCCCAAGGGGTGATGAAAGTCGTCTTCTCTTTGTCATCAACGTCCATGAGAATCTGATTGTATCCCGAATACCCATCCATGAAGGAGAACCTGTGGTTTCTTGCTGTGCTGGCTACGAGGACATCAATATGAGGCAATGGGAAGTCATCCTTACTTACTTTTTTTCAGATCTCTGTAATCCACACATATTCTTACTTTCCCATCCTTATTTGGTAGTGGTACAACATTAGCAACCCACTCCGGGTGTCTCGACACGTCCACAAACCCAGCTTCTAACTGCTTAGTTACCTCTTCTTTGATCTTTAGTGACATATCTGGATGCATCCTCCTCAATCTTTGTTTCTTCACCACCGTATCTGGGTACTATGGGATTTTATGTGATGCTATCTCTGGATCCAATCCTGGCATATCTTTGTAGGACCATGCAAACACATCAAGGTACTCCTTAAATAGCGCGACCATTTCTGCACACTCTGGATTATCCACTATTTTCAACTCCTTCTTGTCTTCCTCAGTCCCCATATTAATCACTTCTATAACTTCATCATTTGAAGTGAACCCATTTTCTGAGCGCTCCATCGACTTTGTAAATTCCTCAATGGCTTATTCTTCCTCACTAATCCCAGAATCGTCTTCGTCAACAGCCGCAAGGGAATCAGTAAATGAGGTTTCAAGGTTCCTTTTGTGAGACAAACCTTCGACGGTGGTGAGGTTCCTGAAAGAAGATGTTTGCAACAAGAGAAATATAGGCGAGGATATTATTCAATAAATAAAGCGCGATTGGTATAAGATAAAGGGTAGAGAAAGGAAGACACCAAGAAAAATAGTAAAAAATCATACTAACTCATTTTATTCATTTCTCAACTAAAGTAAACATCAGTTTATACGAGATTCAAAAAGGTAATTACTTTATGGAAATAACATCAACAAATGGTTCAGAACGCCAATTACCAAGGACCTCATTGTCAGCAGAGAGATAAATAATAGGGTTTCTTTCTTGCTCCACTTCAAGTGCACTAATAGTGAAATGAGGGAAAATCAACTTTTCTGGCGAGATCACTTCAGTTGATGCTAAGAAAGTATCTGTCAAGTGGGGGACATAATTAAATTCCTTGCATTCTTCTTTCTTTCCTCTGAGAGTCGGGTACTTCATCTTTTCTGCTAGAGAAGGATCGTATCCTAGTCCATGTCTTCCATCTCTTGTATCTGCTACAAACGGTTGAGGGATCCCTTGGAGGCTTGCCCCTACGTCTCTTCCTTTATGATACCCATTCCTTTTCATTATACGGACTGCCACTTCATTCACATTCTACATTGGCAGCTCCTTCTTCTTGCTCTCTGGCTTCAGGATTTCAAAACTACGCAGGGAATCATCCTCGACTTACTCTGCACTTTCTACGTAAGGTACCGAAACAGGCTTTGAAAGCATGATTTCCTCTTAACCACAGATGGTAATCACAGCCCCATCCTGAATATACTTCAGACACTGATGCAATGTTGATGGAACAACACCAGCTTCATGAATCCAAGGCCTTCCTAGAAGTATAGTATAAGCTGGCTGGATCTCCATGACTTGAAATAGAACATGAAAACAACTAGGCCCTACTTCGAGGGGAAGAGTTATTTCCCCTAAGATCCCTATTGTTGTCCCATCAAAGGCTCGTACAATCATCTCTTGGGGTGTCAAATCCGTCAAGCCTATATTTAGCTGCTTTAGAGTGGACAACGGAACCACATTCAATACCGAGCCACCATCTATAAGCACCTTCGCAATCACAAATCCTTTGCACCTTAGGGTAATGTGGAGTGCCTTAGGACTACCTCTAAACTTCAAAAACACCTCATCTTCTGAGAAATTGATCATGTTGACCCGCCTCACCGGATCCACCATGTTTACTAAATTCTCTGGCGTGACGTCGGGATTAACATAATCTTCATTCAACACATTCAATAATGCCTTACGATGCATCTCTAATGTAAGGACAAGTGACAAAAGGGATATTCTTGCCGGTGTTTTCTTCAACTGCTCCATCACATCATATTCACTTTGCTTCATGATCTTCAGAAACTCTTTTTCTTCTTCTTCCTTCTCCTTTCCTTCATCTTTGGCAATCTTCCTTGCTTCTTCTTATACAGGGTCGTAGTATCGCCCACTCCTTGTGATGCCTCCAATTCTCACAACATTAGTAACCTGGGCCTTTGACGTTTCTCCTGCCCCTCCTACTAGCTCAAATTTATGTTCATAATTCCATGGTACAGCGTGTGTATTATTATAAGCAAAAGGAGTTGGATTTTTCACCTTTATAATCACTTTTTCTGGCGCCGGGGCGTCATTCATAGGTGGTATTCGGAGCATAACTTTTTCAACCACATTAACTTCTTCAGTCGTACCTCGCCTAGCTTGGATCACCCCTAAGGTAAGCAATACTTGGACTCGGACCTTAAAGTCCCAACATGTTTCAATATCATGCCCTACCTGCCCATGATGATAATCACAACTTAAATCACCATCATACTTCTCTTTTTCCCCGATCAGCTTCACCGGTGCAACAATATCATATCCTGTTTTCTTGAGCCCCGCAAATACTTCTCGCATCGGGGTTCGCAATTCCAAAACCTTCTTGACTTGGGGCCCTTTCACTTCCAAGTTATTCACACTATTTCCTGCATTATGGTTTGGGATTGGGATTGGGTTATTAACAATGCTAGGCCCAGAATCTTCTTCGAAACCCAATCTTCCACAAGCAATCAATTTTCTTACTGCTGTCTTGAAGGTCTCACATTCTTCAATGGAATGCCCCAGGGCATCCATGTTATACTTGCAAGTCAAGTTTGGATTGTAGCAAGCATGGAAAGGTGGTTCCATAGGCCGTATAAGGTTTCCAGTGATTAGGTGACGATCAAATAGTTGTTTGAACAAATCTACATTAGAGATAGACAGTCTTGGGAAAGGTGGCAGATTTTGAGATTGGAAGTGTCCCTGATTTGGAAAATTTGGGCAAGGTTGAAGGTTGCTTAGATGGTTTTGTTGAGGTGCAGGTGGATAATGAGTATATGTTGGGTGAGTGGGGTTGTATGGTTGAGGGGTGGGGATGTTATTTATTTGGTTTTGTGGCTGGGTGATGGTTGGTGAGGCCTGTTGAGGTGGGTAATATGGTGTTTGGGTCTAATATGGTGCTTGGTACCTTGGGTATGAAGGGACATGGCGAGGTCCAAAGTTCTGGTGGTGTTGCACATAATTTGCTTCTGCTTCCTTCTTCTTGGGCTGAAACCCCTTCTTGGATGCACTGCCTTCCATGTCAATTGGCAACTTCCCGGCTCTGGCTAGGATTTCAGTTCTTTCCCCTGCAGCAATCAAGTCGGAGAAATCCCTATAAGCTACTCCTGCCATTCCTCCGATAAAGGGGGATCCCAAGGTTCCCAAAAAGTATGAGCACATTTCGGACAACATCAACGGCGGCTGAACCTAGCAGCCAAACTCCTCCACCTTTGTGCACACTGTTAAAAGGATTCATCACTTTTCTTCTGCATTGTAGTCAATTGTTCAGGGGTTGGAGCTACGTCCAAATTAAATTTGTATTGATCCATGAACAAATCGGCTAATTCTGTCCACCGAGAGATCTTAGAATGGTCTAACTGAAGGTAACACTCTAGTGTGATTCCGGTCAAACTTTCGTAGAAAAAACCAATGAGGAACTTGTCATCCTTAGACTAGATGGCCATTTTGGTGGCATAGCTAATCAAATGGAATCGTGGGTTCCCACTTCTGTCATACTTGGAAAAATCAGGAATTTTGAAATCCTTAGGAATCACGACATTTGTGGCAGGACAAAGTTCTTCAATCTTGAGAGGGCCATAAGTATTTGAGCCCTTGATCTCTTTTATTTGTTCTTCTGCCTTCTCCATCCACTCTTCCTTCATCTTATCAAGTCCAAACTGAACTCCCCTTGATTGTTCAGGAATGGATGCATGGGGTTTTTCCCATGTAAGTCCTGCATAGCCAGCAGCCTCATGATACACATTCTTGATGGGGCGATATCCTTCCCCGATGGGGATTACTATGGGCTCTGTGTAACCCGACATTCCTTGAGTAAGGTTGTGGTTTATGTTTGAAAACATTGGCGCCGTTACCATGGAGAGGGCCGGCTGTACACTCACATGTGGGTCATCTTCATTTCCAATTCTATTTGCACCAAGCCTGCTAAGAGATTCCCTCATATCCTGTAGTATAGCCTCCAACCTTGCTTGAGTTTCAGATATTTCAGTCACCCTTTCCCCCACTTTGTCTACTTCTAAACTCAAGTTCCTTCCTGTCTCAGGATTGTTGGCAGCCATCATGATCCGAGACCTTGTGTTGTGAACTCGAGTTTGATCGGTATTGTCTTTCTTAGGTCACGCAATGGTTCTCGAACCCTCAGATTTGCGTTTTTAGCTCTGTGTGAAAAATCGTCAATTATTCTAATCAGTAACCCCCTTTTTATACATATACATATATATATATATATGTATATATTTTGTCATTATTATTATTATTAAAAAATAAAGATAAAAGTATGCTTCGAAAGGAAAAACCCATGAATTCTCTCTTTTGCAAAGGAAAGACCACTTTTGTAGCAAGCAACTTCACCCCGATACATAACTCTAGGGGTACATCCCCCTTAGGTTAATGTGTGGTTGATGACAAATCCATGGGAACATGTGTCTCTCAATAGACAACATCATTCACTAGCAATGCAATCATACAGGCCTACTTGTAACACACCATAAGATAGAGCAGAATTCATTGATGGACGTAAACAAAAAAAAAAGGCTTTTATTTCTTTGAAGAGAAAATACAATGTCTCCCATCTAACAAAATTACATCAAAAGTTTTAAAGTCTTCCTTTTGAATCCGCTAGCAAGACCCCTATAATACTTCATGAAGCGAGCTATTTTTGGAGGTATTGTAGATCCGTCATTCATGCGAGTTTGGACTAATGCTTCCTCAAGGTGACCCACAAACTGATAGGTATGGTATTGCAAACTTCCTGAGAGGTGTTCATATCTTTTCTTCCAAGCATCTTTGTCAGCCTTCAAATCTTTTGCCACAGATTCCCAGTTCTCTAGTCGTTCTTCCTGTTGTCTGATCTCATACTCATACTGTTTTTTCTCCCTTTCGAACATCCGAACCCTCATCCATAATTGTTGCTCTTTCTCTTAAGATTTTTTCAATGATTCGTGCATAGTTGCAGCTGAATTCCAACCTTTATCAGAGTAGCGCTCAGTATGAGTTAAGGCTTCTTGTAGAGATCCAATGCTTTCCTCCAACATCCGGATTCTCTGAACGTGCACTTCGTTTCCCCCCCCCCCCCCCAAGTCTTCTTTTTCTTTGAAGATTTGTGCCAATGTTTTTTTTTATCTTCAATCCTTGCTAGTAATCCTCGAACTTCCGACTCTTTCATATTCCACTTCCTGGCTCTCTTTGCTGGACCTGCGACTTCATATGCATCGGCACATTCATCTTTCAAATGTTCTATCCTCATGTTTAACTTTTGGATTTGGTGTTGGAGTGTGACGATGGTGATCTGATCTGTTTCATTATTTTCCTCTAGCACTCCCATCTGGGCCATCATAATCTCGATCTTCTTTAACATTTCTGCTTCTGTTTGCGGCTTTTCATCTTCATGTGGGATTGGTTTCAAAATAACAGGGTTGTCTTTCCTTGATTTCCTCCATGCCTCATAGTTTTCAGTATGATAAATAATCTGTCTCCCTAACTCACTTGATCCCAGTACCCGGATGTTGCTCCAGGCGGATTTAACAGCTATTGTTGTATTCTTGACAACCTCGCATTCTTGATATAAGAACTAAATTCCACCTAACACCTCTTCAAGTGGTTCCTGTTGAGTCCATTTCAATTGTCGAATCACAAGTGTCGGAGAATATGATACACAACCCCTTGGTCCCATCAAAGGAATATTTGAGAAATTCCCACAACTGAAGATAGTATTTCCTTTATACCAAGGACACATCCAGCAAAAAGCTTTTGAATCAACCTCATCAAATTCTTGTCTCCATTCGTTGGGTTTACGGGGCTTTATCGGAATGTGATAGAATCTCCTCAAAGGGTCATCAATGCCACTAACATAATTTTGAGCATACATGTGAGTCACGATCCAAACATACAACATTTGTGCACAACATCGTAATTTGCCTTGTTGACTTTCATGGCAAACTTGCAATGATAGGAATGTTTCTGCCAAAATTACGGGAACAGGGTTCACAGTATATTCTTCGACCTTGTAGTAGACAGCCATGGCTGCGTAATCCACCATGTCTGGTATAAAGGGAATAATCACCAACCCATAAATGGTTAAAGCTAACACCCGCTTGAAGATAACCCAATTATTTTGCAGTGTCATTTCCTGGAGATAAACTTCAAGAAATCTTTGCCTCAGACCTCTGACAGCTCCCTTTTCCATTTTGTCTGATGGCTTCGGTAGAACTCCCAACAACTCTGCTACCTTCCCATCACTAACATGCTGGCCATAATAGAAATAAACACGAAACTCCCTTGGAAGAGGCATCCGTAGCATATAAGCATATTCTTCTATATTGGGCCAAAGCACTCAAGACCAAAGCATCTACATGTATGTGTAATAAGTCCAAAATCTTCCCATACTTGCTTGCAAACTCAGAACATACTTCGTTTGGCATCAAGCGACTGATTTCCATTAAAGTCTTCACATTATTGATTTTCACGTCAACTCTAATATTCTTCTTCAGGTCAATTGCATTGCTAGAGGTAGACATTTTCATTCCTTGCTACACAGATAGTGTCTTTCCTCCACAAAAGAGAATCACCTAAAAAAAAGATATTATTTTACAAACAAATAAAATATAAATATATATATATATATATATATATATACAATATGTATTTTATTTATTTATTATTCATTTATTAAAACACAAGGGGAAATGAAGTAAAAATAAATAAATAAGTAAATGGATAGAAAAACACAAGGGAGATATGGTACACCTCCAATTGTCTTAAGAGGTAGGGCCTAATGAAGGGTACCTATGATGGCAACTTCTAAGTCAAGCGGCCACTAAGTCAATTTAAGAGTGTAAACTTTAGGACGTGTCTAGACTTCTAAAGGTCATGGTCCCCAGATTGCCCTTGTCAAGGACCTAGTTCATGAACCTAATCACAAGTAGGGATAAACCGTCCAGGATGACTAGTCCATGACACTAGTAACAATCCGAGTGGTGAGTCAACAAATATCAGAGAGGCACTAGGCCTTCAATGATAATGCTGAGTCACCGCCTAATCCTTAAGCTCCCACAAGCTCGGGTATAGAGCTGAAAGTGTGTGAAAATGAGTGTCGGTGTTGTGTGTGCTGGAGGCATACAAACCTGTACAATCCTAAAACAAAACTACTTGAACCTGTAAGACAAGCAAACAACAAATATCATGGTCTTCTATCCTAATGTAAAAATAATTATTAAAGCAAAAAGGAATCATATATATACAAAAATAAAAGAAAACAATTAAAAGGGGTAAACTATAAATACCAAAATGAGTAACGCATTACTTAGGCCTGACTCTCGAAATTTCCCTGTTGGAGTTGCCATCTGTCGCAACCGAAAATCGCCGCAGGGACGGTGATAAAACTTAGATAAAAAAAAAAGTAGAGTCGCCACCAATTTTATTTATTTAGGATAAAAATTGGAAACCCTAAAAAATGGTCTTTAGAACCAAAATGAGTGCGGAAATCGGTCACGAGTAGGGAAGGTGTTAAGCACCCTACATCGCCCATTCTAAGAATGGTACCTTAAATAAATTACGCGAAATTAAATTATTTATTTTTTACCCCAAAAATATTTACAAGGAAGAATTTATTTATTAACATTTTTTTATTTTATGTTACTTTATTGGTTTTTTTTTGCATTTTAAAAGTTTTTAAAAAATATTATTGATAAATGCTAAATGAGGTTGAACGTGGCACGTAAGTCCATAGGGCAACCACAAAGTTAAGGGATTGAGCATGACAATTGTCATAGAGCAACTCAAAAACATTAAATAAATTAGTAACTAATTATCTACATTAAAAATAACACAAAAATAAAGGAAAATTTAATTTTGGCCTGACGGGATAATTAATCCCGCTCCTACATATTACCTATTGCGATAAGAAACTCAAAGCCACGTAGTTCTTGTAGAAAATATCTTGTTTGTTGGTTGATTTTATTTTTTTATGAAAAGTTTTTTTTATGTTTATTTAAAAAGGTTTTTCCTTTTATTTATTTTTCGTTTTCGTTTTTATATTTTATTTTTTATTTTTTGAAAACTCCTAAGTGAGATAGAACATGACAGATACGTCCACAGAGTTATTCCGCATTTAAGGAATTGATTGTGAAACCTCTCACAAAGTAATCCCAAAATTATTTTTCAATAATTCACTTTTTACATCATCTTATTTATCTATTTCAACATAAATATTTCAACACAAATGTTTTTTTATTATCAGTCCAATTCTTTTTAGTTTATAGTTCATCAAACCATTTGACTTGGTCCAACAAGCTAACCCACTAGCCCAACAATCAACTTTTAAGTTAACTACAGAAATAAAAATAAAAATAATAAAAAGGACAACAGATAAAACAAAATAACCAAGACAAGTCATAACGTTACAGAACATGATCGAAGGAAGGAGGCACATAAGTCTTTCCATCTTCACCTGCGGAACACCAGAAGAGAAGAGTGGAAGTTGGCGGAGCGGAGCGGCGGCAGCAGCAGCGAAGTGACGGATTGAGGTCTTTACGCGTGACTCAGGCTTGCGCCTTCGAAGGAAACGGTAGTGGCGATCTGGGTTAGTGCCGAGGCGGCTTCGCACACAACAACGGTGGTCCGACGACTTATGGTGGACGTCGTGTCGGAGACGCTTCAGTGGCCAGAGAGGAGACAGCGGGATAACGAATGGGGCGTGTTGTCTGGGCTAGACGTGGCAGAGATCGGAGCTCATGGTGGTGAGACGGTGTCACCGTCACGGTAGCGGCTACGAAGAACAGGGGTAGAGGCACTTTTTGTCTCTTTTTTTTGTTAGATTCAATGACTTTAAGATTTTGATATATGACAAATACAACTTAATGCGTATGCAAGTGTTTAGTGTCAAATTGTAAAGACAGGTATCAAGCAATATTCAACAAGTTCAGTGAGCAATCAAAGGAGAATATTCAAGGAAGAACATGCAAGAATCAAAGAGAAAAGACGAAGATCAAGGAATCATCAAGACAAGAGCTTAAACGAATAAATTAGTGTTAAGTCTTAGATGATTTGTACGAGATGAAATCTCTTATTCACAAATAGCTCAATTAAGAAAGATGCATGAAGAAAATCATTTTTGATAACATGCATTAAAAGGAATAAGTTATCGTTAATGAAAATGATTTTTGGAAATAAGATTTCATAAGAAGCGCTCATCCAACACAAGGAATAGAAGCGCATGTCCAACACAAGTGATAGAAGCGCATGTCCAAACAGAAGTGATAGAAGCGCTCATCCAACACAAGTGACAGAAGCGCACGTCCACTAAACTAACACAAGCGCTCGTCTACTAAAGTGACAGAAGCGCTCATCCACTAAAGTGATACAAGCACTCGTCCACTAAAGTGACAGAAGTGCTCTTCCACTAAAGTGACAGAAGTGCTCGTCCACTAAAGTGACAGAAGCGCTCGTCCACTAAAGTGATACAAGCACTCATCCACTAAAGTGATACAAGCGCTCGTCCACACATGTCTTTGGACTTGCTAAGTTCTTAGAGGAGTATCCGTCCATTGACGTGGCATATGGAGCTCGTCTACTAGCCCATCCGAATGTAAAATCTTAATGACTAGATGGACGCGGCTATTTTTTAAGATGGACTCGTTATTTTATGGACGCGAATTCTATAAGAACTATCAGAATCTTATCTCAAGAACGAGAATCAAGCAAACATATTCTGTAAATTAGATCCAAATCTCTTTTAATTGATCCCAACGACTATAACTTGTTTTCTATATAAAGAGGGATCAAAGGAACACTTTAAGAAGAATCATAACGAATAACAAAAGAATTATAACGATACACATAGCATTCATCATCTTCATTGAGCTTTCTGTAAAAAGAGTGTTTCAATACTCATAAGTGCTTCAATTTGTTTTATCTGACTATTGAGAGCTAGGAATCAACTTTTGTTTTTACTTTTCGATTGTAAAGAGAGAGGGAGTCTCTCTGAGTGATTAGGGTGAGGTATCCCTAAGGTTGAACATTGAGGCTCTTCACAAGAGTGTGGTATCTCGAGGTGAAGGAGTGCTCTGTGATGTGAAGGTTTTTCAAGCTACCTGGCAAAGCTTGTGTGTTAGTGTGTGAAATCCCACAGGTGGAGTGGGGACTGGATGTAGGTCACAGTGGTGGTGACTGAACCAGGATAAATCTGGTTGTGTAGTATCTCTAAACTCAGACTCTTTAATTTTTGTTTATGATCAAGAACCTGTGATTTTGATGTTTAAAGTTCAAATATAATTTTTGTTCTTGATCTGTATAAACTGTATTTTGTTATTACTGAGTTATTGAACCTGAACCTATTCGTTATTAATCTTTCTTATCCTCATCATCTTCTATTCAAGATTTTGTAAAAACCCTTCATCGATTTTATAAAAGATCATGAGAACACAAATCTGCAACTCTGATTAATAAAGCTTTGTGAAAAAGTTTTAAGAGGGAAATATTTTCTTTGAAAACTCAATTCCCCCCCCCTCTTGAGTCGTTGAAGCCAAAACAACAATTGGCATCAGAGCTAAACTCTTAAGGTTAGCTTAACAGCTATAAGAGCATGGCTTACAATGACTATTTAAATGAAGGGGCTTCCCTTGCACGCCCGCCTGCCTTCAATGGATCTGAGTATATCTATTGGAAGGAAAGAATGGTAATCTTTCTTGAGGCAGTAGGTGTTGACATATGGGATGCAGTAGAAAATGGACCATTTGTCCCCTCTACTGTAGATGCTATTGGTGCTCCAAGAAATAAGCCTAAAACTGAATGGAATGATGATGATAAGAAAATAATTCAATATAATGCATGTACTAAGAATATTATAACATCTGGTTTAAGTCGTGATGAGTTTTTCAAGGTTTCAAATTGCAAATCAGCAAAGGAGATGTGGGATACATTGCAAGTAACACATGAAGGAACCTCAGATGTCAAAAAATCAAGGATGAACACCCTCACACATGAATATGAGCTGTTAAGAATGAATCGAGGAGATAGCAAGAACTATGTTGAACGACTCTAGCTTGCCAAAACATTTTTGGGCAGATGCTGTCAATACAGCTTGCTATGTGCTAAATAGAGTCTTGATAAGACCAATCTTAAAGAAAACCCCTTATGAGCTTTACAAAGGAAGAAAACCAAATATAGCACATTTTCAAGTTTTTGGGTGCAAATGCTTTGTTCTTAACAATGGAAAGAATAATCTTGGAAAATTTGATGCAAAGGGTGATGAAGGAATTTTCCTAGGCTACTCCCTATCTAGTAAAGCATTTAGAATATATAATAAGAGAACACAAACTATTGAGGAATCTGTGCATGTGACATTTGATGAGTCTAACCCCAAAAGGTTGGGAAAGGATTGTGTTGTTGATGATCTTGCAGATTCAATTGAGAAAACTCTCCTAGAAGAGAAACAGGACAATGAAGAAGATGAAAGCTTAAAGAATGAATCGCTGCAGTAGGAGCAAACAAAACAACAGCCTGACCTACCAAAGGAATGAAGGACTGTCAGAAATCATCCAATTGATAACATCATCGGTGAAATTACAAAGGGGGTAACTACTAGACAATCTCTTAGAAATGTTTGTAGTCATATGGTATTTTTGTCTCAAGTAGAACCTAAGAACACAGATGATGCTATAATTTATGAACATTGGATGATGGCTATGCAAGATGAGTTAAACCAGTTTGAAAGAAACCAAGTTTGGAAACTAGTGCCTAAACCCAAGAACTGTCAAGTAATAGGTACAAAATGGGTTTTTAGGAATAAACTAGATGAAAATGGTATAATTGTAAGAAACAAGGCTAGATTGGTAGCCAAAGGGTATAACCAAGAAGAAGACATAGATTATGATGAAACATATGCACCAGTAGCAAGATTAGAAGCTATAAGAATGCTACTTGCTTATGCTTGAATATATGGGATTCAAATTGTATCAAATGGATGTTAAGAGTGCTTTCTTAAATGGATTTATACAAGAGGAAGTGTATATTGGTCAACCACCTGGTTTTGAGAATAATGAATTGCCTAACCATGTTTATAAACTGTCTAAAGCACTATATGGCTTAAAGCAAGCTCCTAGAGCTTGGTATGAAAGGTTAAGTAATTTTCTCATTGAAAAAGGATTTAAAAGAGGTAAATTTGACACTACTTTGTTCACTAATAAAAAGGCACACAACACTTTACTTGTAAAATATATGTGGATGATATAATTTTTGGTGTTACTAATGAGCAGTTGTGCAATGAGTTTGCAAGTCTTATGCAGAGTGAGTTTGAAATGTCAATGATGGGTGAGCTAAACTTTTTCCTTGGACTGCAAATAAAGCAAACTGAAAATGGAATCTTTGTTAGCCAATCCAAGTACTGCAATGAGTTGATCAAGAAGTTTGGCATGGAAAAAGCTAAGGAGATGGCTACTCCAATGAGTACCTCCTGTTATCTGGACAAGGATGAGCGAGGTAAACCTGTTGATATTTCTAAATTCAGAGGTATGATAGGCTCACTACTTTATCTTACTGCTAGTAGGCCAGATATCATGTTTAGTCTATGCATGTGTGCTAGGTATCAAGAAAATCCAAAAGAATCACACTTAACAGCAGTTAAAAGGATCATTAAGTATCTGTTAGGAACAAAAGACATGGGATTATGGTATCCCAAGGGAGCTACATGTACGTTAATTAGCTATTCAGACTCTGATTTTGCTGGTTGTAAACTAGACAGAAAGAGTATTGGTGGAACTTGCCATTTACTAGGAAACTCATTAGTATCATGGTTCAGTAAGAAACAATCTAGTGTGGCTTTATCTACTGCAGAGGCTGAATATGTAGCAGCTGGTAGCTATTGTGCACAGGTTTTATGGATGAAACAACAATTAGTATTATGGTGTGCAACTAAACCAAGTTTTTATTAGATGTGACAATACAAGTGCAATTAATCTGACTAAGAATCCCATAATCCACTCTAGAACTAAACATATAGAAATCGGACATCATTTCATTAGAGATCAGATACAAAGTAGAGAAATTGATATTGAATATGTTCATACAACTATGCAACTTGCTGATATCTTTACCAAGCCTTTGAACAAGGAAAGTTTCTTCTTCATTAGAAGAGAATTGGGCATAATCGATCAATCCTATATCTAATCTCTAAAGAAACAGGAGAAAATCTAAAAGGGGAGGAAAATTAATGGACGCACATATTCTTTGATTTGTCCCTGCACCTATCCCTCTATCATGAACAATTTTATATGCTATGTTTGAATGTTTAAAATGCTTACCTTCTCTATTGCTTTGAATGTTTCTTTTCTTTACCTTTTTTAAGATGCCAAACGGGGGAGGAGAAACTAAGATATAGAGAAAGGAGAAAATAACAAATTATACATGCATATGTTGAGGGGGAGCTAAGGAGTTTATAAGCTTACATGATTAATAGGGAGTAAATCAAATAGGAGTTTATAAGCTTACATGATTAATATGGAGTAAATCAAACTCTGCTCTGTCAATACTCTGTTAATATTTTTTTTTTTTTTTGCTCTGATTTACTACTGCTCTGACTACTTTGATACCATGATATAAATCTGTCAAAACACTTAGCGTCTGCTACACTTATACACTGATCTTATAATTTGTTAAAAGGTTTTTCATAATCAAAGAGGGGGAGATTGTTAGATTCAATGACTTAAAGATTTTGATATATGACAAATACAACTTAATGTGTATGCAAGTGTTTAGTGTCAAATTGTAAAGACAGGTATCAAGCAATATTCAACAAGTTCAGTGAGCAATCAAAGGAGAATATTCAAGGAAGAACTTGGAGGAATCAAAGAGCAAGGACGAAGATCAAGGAATCATCAAGACAAGAACTTAAACGAAGAAATTAGTGTTAAGTCTTAGATGATTTGTAAGAGATGAAATCTCTTATTCACAAATAGCTCAATTAAGAAAGATGCATGAAGAAAATCATTTTTGATAACCTGCATTAAAAGGAATAAGTTATCGTTAATGAAAATGATTTTTGGAAATAAGATTTCATAAGAAGCTCTAGTTTAACACAAGGAATAGAAGTGCACGTTCAAACAGAAGTGATAGAAGCACTCGTCCAACACAAGTGACAGAAGCGCACGTCCACTAAAGTGACATAAGCGCTCGTCCACTAAAGTGATAGAAGTGCTCGTCCACTAAAGTGATACAAGCACTCGTCCACTAAAGTGACAGAAGTGCTTGTCCACTAAAGTGACAGAAGCGCTCGTCCACTAAAGTGACAGAAGCGTTCGTCCACTAAAGTGATACAAGCGCTCGTCCACACGTGTCTTTGGACTTGCTAAGTTCTTAAAGGAGTACATTGACGTGGCATATGGAGCGCGTCTACAAGCCCATCCGAATGTAAAACCTTAATGGCTAGATGGACGCGGATTTTTTTTAAAGATAGATACGGCTATTTTCCAAATGGACTCGTTATTTTATGGACGCGAATTCTATAAGAACTATCAGAATCTTATCTCAAGAACGAGAATCAAGAGAACAGATTCTGTTAAATCAGATCCAAATCTATTTTAATTGATCCCAACGACTATAACTTGTTTTCTATATTAAAAGGGATCAAAGGAACACTTTAAGAAGAATCATAACGAATAACAAAAGAATTATAATGATACACATATCATTCATCATCTTCATTGAGCTTACTATGAAAAGAGTGTTTCAATACTCATAAGTGCTTCAATTTGTTTTATCTGACTATTGAGAGCTAGGAATCAACTTTTGTTTTTACTTTTTGATTGTAAAGAGAGAGGGAGTCTCTCTGAGTGATTAGGGTGAGGTATCCCTAAGGTTGAACATTGAGGCTCTTCACAAGAGTGTGGTATCTCGAGGTGAAGGAGTGCTCTGTGGTGTGAAGGTTTTTCAAGCTACCTGGCAAAGCTTGTGTGTTAGTGTGTGAAATCCCACTGGTGGAGTGGGGACTGGATGTAGGTCACAGTGGTGGTGACTGAACCAGGATAAATCTGGTTGTGTAGTATCTCTAAACTCAGACTCTTTAATTTCTGTTTATGATCAATAACCTGTGATTTTGATGTTTAAAGTTCAAATATAATTTCTGTTCTTGATCTGTATAAACAGTATTTTGTTATTATTGAGTTATTGAAATGAACCTATTTGTTATTAATCTTTCTTATCCTCATCACCTTCTATTCAAGATTTTGTAAAAACCTTTCATCGATTTTATAAAAGATCCTGAGAACACAAATCCGTAACTCTGATTTATAAAGCTTTGTGAAAAAGTTTTAAGAGGGAAATATTTTCTTTGAAAACTTAATTCACCCCCCTATTGAGTCGTTGAAGCCAAAACAACATTTTTTTTGTTTGAGTGTTTGAATTTGGGTTGGTTTAGATGGAATATGGTTTATGGATTGATAGGGAAGATGATAGGTTTTGAGGTTGAAGATGGTTATGGATTGATACTGTAGGTATGGAGAGAAATGGCGATGAAAAAAAAAGTAGGGTGACTATGGTGGGAATGGAGGAGAAAAGTGCATCTGATTTTTGCTGTTTCTATTTAGAAATTTTTCTCACCCCCGGACCCCGCCCCTCGATCCCCTTATTCTTAGCCCTTATTGTGATTTTATAATGTCAATTCGCTCTGATTTTGATCCTAAAAATCTGCCAAGATTAAAATTTCTATCTCTGATTTAAAATAGAATCAAAACTGTTGAGCCTCATCTGCAAATATTAAGGGATTTGCCAACTGGATTCAAATTCAAAATAAGGTGGCTGCTAGGGTTTGTTGGAGGTGGATGAAATGGGTTTGAGTAATGGGTTTAACTGTTCTGGCCCAATAAATTTAAAATCTTTTTATTTTTTTTTATTTTTTAATTTTTAAATTTTTTTTTCTTTGCATTTTTTATTTTTTTGAAATTTTTAGTGAAAACTGAAAGACCCGGTCAAAATAGGGTGTTCACAATCCTTATAGAAGGACATAGGAGTGGACTGAGTGTGCACCCAGGTGCCACTAAGATGTATCAGGACTTGAAGCGTATGTTTTGGTGGCCTAGCATGAAAAAGGATGTGGCTTAGTTTGTTTAAGCATGCTTAATATGCCAAAAGGCTAAGATAGAACACCAAAAGCCATCAGGTAAGATGCAACCTTTAAGTATCCCAGAATAGAAATGTGATAGTATCTCTATGGACTTTGTGTCTGGACTCCCTAGGACTCCAGCTGGTTATGAAGCTATATGGGTTGTTGTGGATAGATTGACTAAGTCTGCCCATTTCATCCCTATGAATATGGAATATCCCTTTGAGAAGTTGATCAAGTTGTACATCAAGGAAATAGTTAGGTTGCATGGTGTGTCCTCTAGCATAGTATCAGATAGAGACCCTAGATTTACCTGTAGGTTTTGGAATAATTTGCATGAGGCCTTAGGGACAAAGCATAGACTAAGTTCGGTTTATCACCCGCAGACTGATGGTTAGTCTGAGAGAACCATCCAGCCCTTAGAGGACTTGTTGAGAGTTTGTGTGTTAGAACAATCAGGTAGTTGGGACAAGTTTTGGCCCCAAATAGAGTTCACCTACAACAATAGCTTCCATTCCAATATAGGGATGACACCCTATGAAACGTTGTATAAGAGGAGATGTAGAACACCCTTGTGTTGGAATGAACCCGGTGAGAATGTTGTGCTAGGACTCGAGATAGTGCAGGAAACCACAGAGAATGTAAGGATGATCCAGGAAAAGATAAGAGTGAGACAAAGAAGTTAAAAGATCTATCATGATAAGAGAAGGAAAGCTCTCGAATTCCAGGAGGGTGATCATGTATTCTTGAGAGTTACACCAACAACTAGGGTCGGTAAAGTGATGAAAGTGATGAAACTTACTCCCAAATTCATTGTCCATTACCAAATTCTAAAAAGAGTCGGTGATATTGCTTACCAAATCGCGTTATCACCTTTCTTGTCCAATCTTCATAATGTGTTTCATGTGTCACAACTTAGAAAATACATTCATGATCCTAGCCATGAATTTTTATAAGGGGGGTGGAGTTGTAGTACCTCGTTTTTCGTATAAAGTCTTTAAACGATGTTATATGTTTTGTATATGTTAAAATGGGGCTAAGTGGGATTTTGAGGCTTAAAATCCTTTTATGGTGCATGAGCACGACCGTGCTCATGTATTAGCACGCCCGTGCTTAGGCACGTGTTCTGTGGCTGCCTGAGCCAGAAGCACGGCAGTGCTCAGAGGGAGCATGACCGTGTCGGAAATGAGCGTTTTGACACTAAAGTTGTGAGCCCGTGCTTAAACAAGCACGACCCCGTGCTCGGGGTCTGATGCTTATATAAGAGAGTTTGAGGGAGGGTTACAAGTTAACCCTCATTGTGGCACTTTTAGGAATCCTAGTGCGGCAGAAAACCTCCGTTTACCCTTTTCCTTCGAACTCATCATAGTTCTTGGGTTTCTTGTCGTTGTTTGGGTGAGAAAGTGCAAGTTAGTGTCAATAAAGGTAAACTGGTTATCCCTCTCTTTAATCTCTTTTTCCTTTTTGTTATTTTGGATTAATTGGTTACCCTTTGTGTTGGCCAAG
Organism: Sophora flavescens; assembly: GCA_030762895.1. Classification (NCBI taxonomy): domain Eukaryota; kingdom Viridiplantae; phylum Streptophyta; class Magnoliopsida; order Fabales; family Fabaceae; genus Sophora; species Sophora flavescens. The sequence continues at coordinate 63,848,093 of CM061066.1, read as the reverse complement.
GCTTGGGAAGTTCCTCGAGCCACTCAAGGGAAACTGAGTAGAGTCGCTTAGGTTGGCGTTAAGGGGAATCTTCATACTAGGTATGGGTAAAAGGGATAGTATGAACATGTAGGCATTGGGGGTAGTGTAAGATGAAGGGTTAACCCATGCCCCTATTGTTTGCTATTTGCTATCATGTTTATGATTATACATGTTTAATTGTTATTGGTATGCCTATTGTTATTATGAATTGTATTTGATGATGCCATGTTTGGATTGATGGTGTCATGAATGATGTTTTTAGTTTGGTTATTCTATTCATGATTATGGATAAATGTTGATGATGCTATTGTCATAAATGAATGACTTGGTTGTTGGTTGACGTTATAAGACAATGACGATGTTAATAAGACATTAAAAGATGTTAATAATGACAGATGAAATTAAGGGATAAATTCTCAATTGTTCATAAGACTCGAACCGTAGTAAAGAGAAGCGAGATTTTGCTCAAAGGTTTAGTCCAAACCCTAGGATTGATTCTTGAGCGTTTTAGGGACATTAATAATGAAGTTGGAATAAAAGGATTAATTCCCCAATAAGTACAAGACATGGAGATTAATTAAGAGTAATGAAACTGATGTTGATGGTTAGTAAAAGCCAATGTGATTGATCTTTGAATGCCCTAGGAAGCCTAGCAAGGGTTCCCAACCCTTTTGCCAAGAAACAGTATGGCCATGCTCCAGTAAGCACGCCCATGCTCAATAGTCAGCACGCTTGTGCTTGACTTGAAAGTCAGTACGCCCGTGCTGGGAGAAGCACGACCGTGCTCCCCTATACAGAATAGAACGCTAAAACAGAACATGGGTGTCTTTCCCCAATTCTTCTTAATGATAAAATAAGATACTAAATGAAGTAAAGACAAGTTAGATAATTTAATGTAGACTTAACAAATATAATTAAACAGGAACGTTAAAGGTGGTTAAGTCGGTAACGATGTTTACCGCACGTTGTTGTACCTTGGTGCTTATTGGCTAAGGGGGTCTTGATTCTTAATGGCCAAGGTGTTGTTAACGTCGAACCTTGGTGCTATCAGGCCGTGGTATGAGTCTGTTATGAGTCTTTTGTGTGCTCTTGTTTGAATCATCTATAATTTGCTATAGATAATGATGCGTAGTATTAAGAACCTTTAGTTCTTCCTGCTTGGTTGTGTTTAATAGTTGTCTTGGGCAAGTGCAGGAACCAATGGCAGGAAGTGTAACACCCCGTTTTTCGTAAATAAGTTTAGTGCTTTCATATATGTTATATATATGTTTGTATCTGCTTGTTATGTTTGTTTTTTATGCCTAAGTTCATGTTTGGGGAAGTTTAGCCTTAGAAAGGTTCAATCCTTTTAGAGTCCAAGTAACCTGTTTTACCATTTTGGCCATATATTGAATTCTAGATATCCGATCGAGGTGATATTTGTGGCGTTGAAAAGCTAAGGGAATTATATACAAGTCTTATTTATTGAGTTTTGGCCAATTCGATCATTTAGATGGTATCACAGTACAATCGTTGAGTGCCCCATGCTCAAGAATTGAGCACGGCCGTGCTCAACAGGGAGCAAGGTTGTGCTCAAGTCTCAGAGTCTATAAGTAGAGCAGTTCCGTGAGTGTTGCAACCCAAACCCTCTTTTTGGCACTTTGGGCAATTCTAGTGCGACAGAAACCTCTTCCCTTCCCTTCCCTTGAACCCCTTAAAGTTCTTAGTGTTCTTGCTCTAGATGTGGGAGAGAAGTAGCGTGATAGTGTCGTTTAAGGTAATGTTGTCTTCCCTCTCTCTTAGTCTCTTTTTTATTATTAGATCTAGAGACTGATTGGTTATCCTCTTCTTGTTTGGCCAAGGCTTGGGGAACTCGTCGAGCCGCTCGAGGGAACGTGTCTAGTTTGTCAACATTATCATTTTGGGAATCTTCATACCAGGTATGGGGAGAAGAAATTAAATAGTATGAGTATGTAGGCTTGGGGGTAGCGTAAGATGAAGGGTTACCCGTGACCCTTTCCTTGTTAACATGTTTATATGATTAATTGTTATTTGATGATTATCCGTTGTGATGATAATATTGGTATTAATGTTCTTACTATTAATTGATGTTGTCTGTTATGAATATGTTAATGTGTTGATGCCATGATTATGATGGGTATGATGCTATTGATTGTTGTTTGTGTTGTACTCTTTATGAGTGTTGATTGTTGAGGATGTTAATGCCAACAATGATGTTAAGACGTTAAAATACGTTACCGATAATAATGAGAATTAAAGGATGTTTCTCCCAATTGTTCATAAGACATGAATATAGTGCGAGAGTTAAGGTTATGTTAATAACGAAGCTATGATTAAAGGATTAATTCCCCATGATGATAAGACATGAATATTAATGAAGAACAGTTAAGATTAATGAAGTTGATGATCAATGGATTAGTAAAAGCCAGTAGGTTGAATCTATGAACTGTCTCAAGGATTTGGGAAAGGGTTTCTGACCCTTTCCTCCAAGATTAGTACGGCCACGCTCCGTTGAGCATGGTCTTGCTTAACAAGGAGCACGCCCGTGCTCCAGTTTGAAACCCAGAGCAGGGCGCGCATTTAAGCACACACGTGCTCAGCAGGCAGCACGGTCGTGCTTGCCTGCAGATCCAGCATGCCCATGCTGAGGGTGAGCATGCTCGTGCTCACTTGACAAGAACATAAACCAGAATGTTGAAGTAGGGGTTTTCACCCCCAAACACTTACAATACTTAATAAGATTCCAACGAAACATGAAGACCAAAGACAAGTGATAAGATGTTGTACCTTGGTAGCCTAGTGTTTGCTCCAAGTGATAAGATGTTGTACCTTGGTAGCCTAGTGTTCACTCCAAAGGGGCTTGATGCTTGATGATTGTTGATGATTTCTAGGCAAGTATACCTAGTCGTACAAGTAATATGGTGGTGAGACCGATATCGTTCCCACGAGGACTGAGACAAGTACTAGCACATACTGAGTCAATTACTATCTAAGCGATTTTTTGGATTGAAGGGAGTTCTATACTAATTATCAAGCTCAAAACAAACAAAAGAAAAGCAACAAACTCTTTTTGGTTTTTTATCAAATACTTGGAGAGCAGAAAAAGGTGGTTTTCAAATATGATAAAGATGTTGGGACTAGACTTCACTGAACCTTAGCTTCATGCAATTATCAAGAACACCAATCCAGTTTATGCATTCAAATATTAAAATCAACCCACGAAATTACTCAAGCCCTGATTCCTCAGATGACAATAGCCTAAATCCACTAATAGACCATAATTCCTTAGGTGGCCTAGATTCATGAATTTGCATTAAGATTAAGGATTACGCGATTACGAATAAACCAAACCCCATTCCTAGATGCGAGGTTTACTAGGTGAATAATTGCAGATCAAGAATCAATAAGAACGTCCCCATTGCAAATCAATTCTCAAAATCAGTTCATGGGTAGCTAAGCCACAAAAAGCATTAAGCAAAGGAATTAAACACTAATATGAAGGCATAAGAACATATTGATAATTAAAAGCAATTACATGATATTCGGTTCAGTTACATCTAATCCCAACAAGGAGGGATTTAGCTACTCATGATTACAGAGAAAACTAAAACTAGAGAAATAGAAATAAAGGGAAGAAGGAACTCCATGGGAGCACTCCACAGCAGCCACAACAGCCCCATGGTGCAGAGAAGATGTCTCTTTTTGGGTAGAAGTTGTTCTAGGGTTCAAGTCTGGTCCAGAGATCTCTCTTTTCGTTCTGCCCTAATGCCTTTTTATAAATCAGATGCGCGTCACGACCGTGATGGCCATCACGGCCAGGCCGTGACAGGTTCTGCCTTGGGCGCGCTTTCAAAATATGTTTGTCATGGCCGTGACACACATCACGGCTAGGACGTGATCGCTTCTGCCTTCACCAACTGGTCTGTCACGGCCGTGATGGGCATCACGGCCTGGCCGTGACAGATTCTGCCTAGAAAGGGTCCGACTCAATTAACATGTCACGGCCGTGATGGGCATCATGGCTAGGCCGTGACAGCTTCTGACTTTTGCCTTCTTTCTTCTTCAGTTTTGCTCGATCATGGCCGTGATGGTCATCACGGCTAGGCCGTGATGGACTCTGTTTGGATCATTTTCTTCACCTTTCAAGCTCTATCTTCATCCAAGCTCCATCATGGTCAATCTTGAGCATTTTTCCTTAAATTCCTGCAAAACAACACCAAGAAACCGCTTCACCCGTTCCAAGGTAAAAACTAATAAAAATCAATTTAAATATACCTAAACTATATTAAAATGCATGCAGAAATGTACAAGAATTATGATGTGAAATCACACTATCAAATCACCCCAAGCTTATTCATTTGCTTGTCCTCAAGCAATCACCAAGGCCAGAAGAGATAAATAATCAGAGCATGGATAATGAACCAAGAACCCGAGTAACTAATCCTAGTAACAGGCATTTCAAATAATTCAGCGAGAGACAATCAATTCAAGTCCAATTAGAAGCTTAGGTCTCCTAGACTCATATTCTCACTGATTCGGGCACTCGTTCTCACCTCACTCAAGTGTTTAAGGATATATGACAATTCGCTCAATTTCCTCAAGGAATGAATCCTACCATAAGCTTGACTATCAACCAAATCTCTACTTTATTAATGAAAACAATTAAGAATCAAGAGGTCTTTTGCTTTGGTTGTAACGGGGCCATGGGATTAATCGTTAGGTGGGGAAATCAAGAAAAGGAAATTTCAAGAAGGCTAAGCAAAATATCAAGCATTGCAAAGCATGACACTTTCTAAAATACCTTTTTGGGTTTCAATTCACTTTTCCACCTTTCTTTCTTTCTTTTCATTTTATTTCTCATTTTCTTTTGTCATCCCCTTCTCTATATTCTTCTTTCTAATTTTTTATTTATTTATTTATTTATTTGAAGAAGGGAAGATTTTCAATTCAAGAGAATTATTTTCTGATTTTCTCATCCCATACTTTTTCAACTACCTTTCTACCCTTTTTGTAATACTTTAAAAGGTGCCATACCAATCATATTCATCAAAGTAATTCAAGGTACCAAGAAAAGTATTTTATTCTTTCAGGCTCAAAATTGGGCAACTAAGGGGTAGCATTTAGTCAATCAAAGCTCAGAAGGCCGGAAAAATACCAAGTGCCTCAATCATTTTCAAAAATGTTTTCAAAAATTTTTAAGCTTCAAAACGGTTTCAAGTCAAGTTCTAGAGAATACAATCCAAGAGGAATACAACACTCTATCACAAGGAATGAGGTAGATTTAGTGAGTGCCCCTTTTCGGCTCAAAAATCTCACATTTTAGTAGTTCAAAAATCAATGAGAAACACAAATCTACAGAACCACATGCTAATTATCAACTATCAAAGATCGTCTCAAGCATTTTTATTTGTAGCCTTATCACAAGAATAAAAAATTGGGTTCAACAAATCACTATCCCAATTTATTTGGCACTAAGTTCTCACAATTGGATGCATAATCTAAGCAAGGGGCAATCTAATCGTGTGATCATGCAAAACTATGCCTATATGAATGCAACATGCAAAAATACCCCTACCCCAAGCTTAAAAACTTACATTGTCCCCAATGTAAATGATCAAGTCGGAGAGAGGAGAAAAATGGAACAACTCGCCGAGGTGGTAGCGGGTGTTGGCTCACATGCCTAGGCAAAAGGATGCTGAAAAGTGTGTCACGGCCATGATGCTCCTCACGGGCAGGCCGTGATCAATTCTGGTCCTTGGGAGCTGGCATGTCACGGCCGTGATACTCTCTGTTCTTCAGGGTCCTCTCATCACGCCCGTGATGGGTATCACGGCTGGGCCGTGATCCTTTCTGATCTTCATGGCTGGCTCATCACGGCCGTGACCAGTGTCACAGCCTGGGCGTGATGGTTGCTGACTTTGTTGTCTCTGCCCTTTTTGCTTCTCCTTCCTCCTTACCCTGAAAATACTTAACAAAACTATGAATTTATGATCTTTTTCCTCTTGATCTTCTCAAATTATTCAAGAGTTAAAAATCAAAAACAAAAGGAAAATGAAAAGAAAACATGGGTTGCCTCCCAATAAGCGCTTCTTTAACGTCACTAGCTTGACGGGTAGTTGATCTCAAGGATCATGAAGGTGCACAGCTGTGATCAATCTCTCAATGTCACCACCCAAGTAGGTCTTGAGCCTTTGGCCATTGACTTTGAAGGTCCTTTTTGATGTAGGATCCTCCACTTCTACAGGTCCATCAGATGAGACTTCTTTGACAATGAACGGTCCCGACCACTTAGACTTCAACTTGCCCGGAAACAATCTCAGCCGGGAATTGAATAATAGAACTTGTTGTCCCGGCCAAAAAGTTTTCATCACGATCTTCTTGTCATGATAAGTCTTGACTCGCTGCTTGTAAATAACTGCATTCTCATATGCATTAAGGCGCATCTCCTCTAATTCATGCAGCTGATTGACTCTTTTCTCACCCGCCCGAGTGGCATCAAAATTCAAGAACTTCAATGCCCAAAAGGCTCGATGCTCCAACTCTACGGGTAGATGACATGCCTTCCCATAGACCATCTGAAACGGAGATAACCCCACAGAAGTTTTCAATGCAGTCCGGTAAGCCCACAAGGCATCGTCAAGCTTCCTTTCCCAATCTTTTCTTGAAGTGGCCACGGTTTTTTCCAGAATTCTCTTAATCTCTCAGTTAGAGACCTCCGCTTGCCCATTTGTTTGCGGATGATAGGGAGATGTCACCTTATGCCTCACATCATACTTGGTCAACACATTTTTCAGTTGTGAGTTGCAAAAGTGAGATCCCCCATCACTTATAAGGACCCTTGGGACACCGAACCGGGCAAAAATGTTCTTCTTGATGAACTTAATCACTGTCTGGGCATCATTCTTCGGTGTTGCAATGGCCTCCACCCATTTAGAAACATAGTCCACCGCCACCAAGATATATTGATTGGAGAATGAAGGTGGAAGTGGACCCATAAAGTCTATGCCCCAACAATCAAATACCTCAACTTCCAATATGTTTTGCAGTGGCATCTCATCCCTTTTTGAAATGTTCCCGATCCTTTGGCACTTGTCACAACTCTTCACATGATTGTAAGAGTCCTTGAAGATTGAGGGCCAAAAGAGCCCAGATTAGAGGACCTTTGCAGCTGTTTTATCCCCATTGTAATGCCCACCATATGGAGAGTTATGGCAATGCCATAAAATATTCCTTGCTTCCTCCTGACTAACACACCTCCTCCATAAGCCATCCAGTCCAACCTTGAACAGAAATGGGTCATCCCACATGAAATGGTTGGCATCCCGGAAGAATTTTTTCTATTGTTGCCAAGTGAGGTGCTCTGGAACAATGTTGGCTGCCTTGAAGTTTGCCATGTCGGAAAACCATGGTCTTTCATGCACCAGAAATAATGCCTCATCCGGGAACTCATCCCGAATGTCTTTTTTTTCCGTAGTAACCTCTTCATTCACCAACCGAGATAAGTGGTCAGCCACCAAATTTTCGCTGCCCTTTTTGTCCTTAATGACTAAGTCAAATTCCTGCAACAATAGAATCCACCTTATGAGTCTTGGTTTTGAATCTAACTTAGTCAACAAATATTTAATTGCAGCATGATCAGTAAAAACAGTGACTTGTGAACCAATCAAGTATGAACGAAATTTTTCCAATGCAAACACTATGGCCAGCAACTCTTTTTCAGTTGTTGCATAATTTATTTGGTTCTCATTGAGAACCTTGCTAGCATATTGAATGTCATGGAAAAACTTGTCCCTCCGCTGGCCTAAAATTGCCCCAACTGCGTAGTCACTCAAATGGTGACTCCCAGTTAAGTGCAACAAGGATGGGAGCGGTGATCAACTTTTCTTTCAAAATTTGAAAAGAGACAAGGCAAGCAGTATCAAACACAAATGGTGTGTCCTGGTTCAAAAGGCTACACAAAGGCTTGGCTATCTTTGAGAAGTCTTGGATGAACCGTCGGTAAAAGCCTGCATGCCCAAGAAAACTCCTCACACCCTTGACATCCACTGGTGGAGGTAGTTTCTCAATCACATCAATCTTGGATCTATCCACTTCGATCCCCTTAGCTTAAATTTTGTGCCCAAGCACAATGCCTTCCTGTATCATAAAATGACACTTCTCCCAATTTAAGACTAAATTGGTGTCCATGCACCTTTTTAACACAGCAGCTAGGTTAGACAAGCAATTATCATAAGATGAACCGAAAACAGAAAAATCATCCATGAAAACTTCAATGTATTTTTCTACCATATAAAAGAAAATGGAAAGTATGCACCTTTGAAATGTCGCAGGTGCATTACAAAGACCGAAAGGCATCTTCCGATAGGCAAAAACTCCAAAAGGGCATGTGAAGGCAGTTTTCTCTTGGTCCTCCGGGTTAACCACAATTTGGTTATAACCCAAATAACCATCCAAGAAACAATAATAAGCTTGCCCGGTCAACCTCTCCAACTTCTGGTCCATGAATGGAAGTGGGAAGTGATCCTTCCTAGTGGCTTGATTTAGCTTCCGGTAATCTATACGCATTCACCAACGGGTGACCGTTCTAGTTGGGATCAACTCATTCTTCTCATTGTGCACGACGGTCATGCCACCTTTCTTTGGAACCACTTGTACCGGACTCACCCAAGCACTATCGGAAATCAGATATATCATTCCAGCTTCAAAGAGTTTCAGCACCTCCTTCCTTACCACTTCCTTCATTGTAGGATTGAGCCTCCTTTGCGGTTGGACCACCGGTTTAAATTCAGCCTCCATCATGATCTTGTGCATACAAAATGTAGGACTAATACCATTCAAATCTGAGACGGACCATCCAATTACTGTTTTATGCTCTCTAAGCACCCTTACAAGTTTCTCCTCTTCCAACTTGGATAATACATTGCTCACTATGACAGGATTTTCATCATTCTCACCAAGGAACACATATTTCAAATGGGGAGGTAGAGGTTTAAGCTCTAACTCGAGCTTCTCTTGGACTTCATCCTTTTTGAGCTCTTCTTTCTTAGTGTTGACAACATGTTGAATGGGTTGAGCTTCCAAATCACACAAACAGTCTTCTATTTCCTTCTCCCCTTTCTCATCAAGATTTTCAATAGAGTTCATCATTACCTTCTCAAGAGTAGAGGAATGGTGCTGTTGTGCCAAGACTTCTTTAGCCACTACATCCACAATGTCCATGCGGAAGCAATTCTCTTCATCACTCGGGCGATGCATAGCTTCAAATACATTGAAAGTAACCTCTTCATCTTGCACTCTGAGTCGAAGTTGGCCTTTTTGTACATCTATCAAAGCACGACCAGTTGCTAGAAAAGGTCTCCCTAATATAAGTGGAACTTCTGCATCCTCCTCCATGTCCAATATCACAAAATCCGTCGGGAAGATAAGCTTCTCCACTTTGACCAAAACATCTTCCATAATACCATAAGGACGCTTGATTGATCTATCTGCTAGTTGCAATGCCATCCTTGTTGGTTTTACTTCACCACCTCCAAGCTTGTTCAAGATTGAAAGCGGCATCAAATTGATACTCTCCCCCAAGTCACATAAGGCCTTCCCAATAGCAACACTCCCAATTGTGCAAGGGATTGTAAAACTACCAGGATCTTTAAGCTTTGGAGGTAGCTTCCTTTGAAGTATCGCACTACACTCTTCTGTCAAGGCAACAGTCTCACCTTCTTTAAACCTTCTTTTCTTTGTAAGCAACTCCTTCATGAACTTTGCAAAGGTTGGCATTTGCTCTAGTGCTTCAGCAAAGGGTATGTTGATTTGTAGCCTCTTGAAGATGTCAAGAAACTTGGCAAACTGCTCTTCCTTTTCCTTCTTCTTGCTCAAGTGAGGATATGGCAACTTTACATAAGAGGGGATCTCTTGAGGCTTGTCTCCATCTTTCAAAATCTGACTTTTAGTCTTCCTCAAGATTGAGTTTTCATCCACCAACTTTTCCTTCTTGTCTTTTTCACTGCATTTTTCTTCTTCCTCTATTACAACCTCTTTGCCTTTTTACTCATTCAACTAAGTTTTTTCAGCATTCATCTCTATTTTTTCAGCATCTCTCTGATTTTTCAACAAAGGCTCACCGCTCTCTTGCTCAAGACTTTTGTCACTCCTCAAAACAATAGCCTTACAATGCTCTTTAGGATTTGTTTGAGTATTACCTAAAAAACTGCTGCTGGATTGTTCCGCTAGGTGCTTTGCAATTTGTCCAACTTGAACCTCCAAGTTCTTTATGGCAGCATCGATGTTTTTCTGGTTTGACATGGACATTTGCATGAATTGATTGAGAGTGTTCTCCAAGATTGAAGTCCGGTCTTGAGGCGGTTGTGTGGGAAGAGGCTTGATTGCTTGTCCGACATCTTGTTTCCAACCAAAACTTGCTTGATTCCTCCACCCTTGATTGTAATTGTTGGAGTATTGGTTGTTACCTTGACGCCCATAATTCCCCATATAATTAGCTTCTTCATGGGAACTAGGTGGGCCTCACAATTCCCATTATCATGATCTCCTCCACAAAAATCACATCTCATTACCTGTTGAGGTGGCATGGTTGTCCCTTTAACAGTTTGGAGTTGTTGTGGGAGTTGAGCTAGTTGCTTGGTGATGGACTCAAGTTGTTGTGTCATAATCTTATTCTGAGCCAAAAGTACAGTTTGTGAGTCTAACTCCAACACTCCCCTTCTTGATGTGGGACCCCGATCATGATGCATCAAATAGTCATTAGATGCCATAGCTTCTATCAAAATCAATGCTTCCTCCGGTGTCTTTGTGTTCATGGAACCTCCAGCTGAGGCATCCAACATATACCTGGTTGACGATCTCAATCCATTGCAAAATGTTTGCATTTGGGTATGATCATCAAACCCATGATTTGGGCATCTTTGGAGCAAGTCTTTGAACCTTTCCCATGTGTCATGAAGAGTCTCACCCTCTTGTTGAGCAAAGCTTATGATATCACCCCTTGTCTTCACAAATCTTGAGGTGGGAAAGAACCTTGCATGAAATTTCGCCTCTAAGTCATCCCATGTAGTGATGCTCCCCCTTGGTTGAGATCGGAGCCAAGACTTGGCTTTATCTCTTAGAGAGAAATGAAACAACCTTAGGCGAAGTGAATCATAGGAAACAACATCCATCTTCATCATATCACATAACTCCAGGAAGTGGGAGACATGATTATTAGGACCCTCCTTCTCCAACCGGGCAAATTGATTTTGCGAAACCATATTGATGAAAGCTGGCTTGATTTCAAAATTGTTGCAGTTAATTGGAGGCCTCATTATGCTAGTGACATGCCGGTTGACATTTGTATTGGCATAATCACCAAGTGTCCTCCGTGGAGCACCTTCACAATTGCCTGTCATCTTAAGTGGTTCTTGATGAACTTGAGAAGTGGGGGTCTCTTGTTCTTCTTCTTGTTGTTCTAACAGTTTCTGTTGTCTTGCTTGCCTCCGATTCTCCCTAGCTATTCTTTCTATTTCAGGGTCGTAGAGAAGTTGATCAGCTGGGATAGTACCTCGCATGCACAAAAGCCTAGACACCAAGAGTGTTGGCAGTAAATGACAGCACACAAACAGCAAATAAAACAGAAAAAAGTATGACAGCAAACAGATAATGAAACAAATTTTTTTGCTTAAATTAGTAATCGAAATGGGTATGCTAATATTGAAACTCAGTCCCCGGCAACGGCGCCAAAAACTTGTTGACGATTTCTAGGCAAGTATACCTAGTCGTACAAGTAATACGGTGGTGAGACCGATATCGTTCCCACAAGGACTGAGACAAGTACTAGCACGTACCGAGTCAATTACTATCTAAGCGAATTTTTGGATTGAAGGGAGTTCTATACTAATTATCAAGCTCAAAACAAACAAAAGAAAAGGAACAAACTCTTTTTGGTTTTTTATCAAATACTTGGAAAGCAGAAAAAGGTGGTTTTCAAATATGATAAAGATGTTGGGACTAGACTTCACTGAACCTTAGCTTCATGCAATTATCAAGAACACCAATCCAGTTTATGCATTCAAATATTAAAATCAACCCACGAAATTACTCAAGCCCTGATTCCTCAGATGACAAGAGCCTAAATCCACTAATAGACCCTAATTCCTTAGGTGGCCTAGATTAATGAATTTGCATTAAGATTAAGGATTACGCGATTACGAATAAACCAAACCCCATTCCTTGATGCGAGGTTTACTAGGTGAATAATTCCGGATCAAGAATCAATAAGAACATCCCCATTGCAAATCAATTCTCAAAATCAGTTCATGGGTAGCTAAGCCACAAGCAAAGGAATTAAACACTAATATGAAGGCATAAACACAAATTGATAATTCAAATCAATTACATGATATTCGGTTCAGTTACATCTAATCCAAACAAGGAGGGATTTATCTACTCATGATTACAGAGAAAACTAAAACCAGAGAAATAGAGATAAGGGGAAGAAGGAACTCCATGGGAGTACTCCACAACAGCCACAGCAGCCCCCTGGTGCAGAGAAGATATCTCTTTTTGGGTAGAAGTTTTTCTAGGGTTCAAGTCTGGTCCAGAGATCTCTCTTTTCGTTCTGCCCTGATGCCTTTTTATAAATCAGATGCGCGTCACGGCCGTGATGGCCATCACGGCCAGGCCGTGACAGGTTCTACCTTGGGCGCGCTTTCAAAATATATTTGTCACGGTCGTGACACTCATCACGGCTAGGCTGTGATCGCTTATGCCTTCACCAATTGGTCTGTCACGACCGTGATGGGCATCACGGCCTGGCCGTGACAGATTCTGCCTAGAAGGGGTCCGACTCAATTAACATGTCACGACCGTGATGGGCATCACGGCTAGGCCGTGACAGCTTCTGACTTTTGCCTTCTTTCTTCTTCAGTTTTGCTCGATCATGGCCGTGATGGTCATCACGGCTAGGTCATGATGGTCTCTGTTTGGCTCATTTTCTTCACCTTTCAAGCTCTATCTTCATCCAAGCTCCATCATGGTCAATCTTGAGCATTTTTCCTTAAATTCCTGCAAAACAACACCAAGAAACCGCCTCACCCGTTCCAAGGTAAAAACTAATAAAAATCAATTTAAATATGCCTAAACTATATGAAAATGCATGCAGAAATGTACAAGAATTATGATGTGAAATCACACTATCAGTGATCAAGGTGTTGAGCTCTGGTGCTTAATGGCCAGAGTGTTGTTAATGCTTAAAAGAATTAACGATGAACGTTACAAGATAATCCGTGATAGCCTAGTGCTTGAGGTGTTGATGATGATAAAACTTGGGTAGCCTATGGGTCCAAGTGGAGGTGGTGGTTGTGGTTGTTTGTTGTTTGCCATACATTCACGCATCAGAGATGTTGATTGGAGGTTGTGCAACGTAGGGGAGGTTATCTGAGAGTAAGACGACCTGACCATCCGCGGGATTAGTCCGAAAGGGAATCAAGTATACACCGTGGTGGCGCATCCGAGAATAAGACGTGTCGGCTGTCCTAGGGGTCCACCCATGGTTTGGTGGATTGCCCCAGCGTTGGTGCTTATTGTCCAATGTTGAAATGTAACCCCAAAGTTGGCATCCTGAGTTAGTTTGGATCTAAGTGCATAGTAGAGGAGTGGAGCAGAACTGTATTGTATAGCATACACGTTATATGATGATGATTGTTATGATATTTCTGTTTGATATAACATGCTTGTTTGATGTATGCTCGTCTTGCTAACTGTTTCCTTGCCGTTATATTCATATATATGTTTCTTACTCCCTATCTCTAGGTTTCTTGTCTGTGGCATGTATCGTTTATGCAGAGGTCGATGTGTAGCCAATTGAGGAGTGACTCTGAGGAGCCGCGACTCGTAGATAGGATTTCCTGTTTTTAGTAGTTGTTTAGTCATTTCCAGTTGTATCCGAGTAGTTTTATCGGATTGGTTATACTAGCTCTGTAGTGTGACATCGGGGTTGGGTTCGTTTATGGTTTTGTTTTATGTTATGTTTTTTTTATAAACATATTTTGGTTCTTTTCGCGTTATGTTACAATGCGGCAGTCTCTGTCCGGTTTGATAATTATATATATTTGCATGTGTTCTCTCTCTTTTATATATGTGTTATCGCTTTTGAATGCATGTGGGGTACAGGGTGTCACATTTAGTGGTATCAAAGCAGTTCGGTCCTGTCCGGACGTGGTATGAGTTTGTTGCGAGTCTTCTACGTGTTTTGTTTGAATTATATATACTTGTTATAGATAATGATGCTTTAGTATTAAGAACCGTTAGACCTTCCTGCTTGGTTCCCTGTGTTTAACTGTTGTCTCTTAGAAATGCAGGAACCAATGACAGGAAGAGGTAAGAACGACCAAGCGATCGCTGATGCTTTAGCACTGCTCGCCAATGCCATAGGCCAGAACCAGAACAATAACAATGATGGACCAGTTGAGTTTCATGGATTGGAAAAGTTATAGCGAAACAACCCGTCATCTTTTAAGAGAGCTTACAACCCGGAGGGAGCTTTGTTGTGGCTAAGGGAGATTGAGAAGATCTTCTGGGCTATGGGATGCAACGAACAGCAGATCAGGTCATCTTTAGGACCTTTATGCTGACAGAGGAGGCTAAACATTGGTGGGAGAACTGTCGTCAGCGTATCCAGGTCGAAGGTACTATGATCACATGGACGGTATTTAAGGATAGGTTTCTCGAGAAGTACTTTCCGACGGACATCAAGGACAAAAACGAGATGGAGTTTCTGACACTAAAGAAGGGAAACATGTTAGTAGGAGAGTATGCGACTAAGTTTGAGGAGCTCGTCCATTACTATACATTGTACCAGTATGTGACGGACGATCGCTCCAAGTGCGTAAAGTTTGAGGCCGATCTGCGACCAGAAATCAAGCAGGCTATCAGCTACCAGGAGATCTGAGTCTTTTCCACCTTGGTGAATAAGTGTCGAATCTTCGAGGATTATTACAAGTCCAGGATCGCAAGCCATAAGAGTTCATATGTATAGAGCAGTAAGGATGATAATCAAAAGGAAGAAGAAAGACAACGTCTGGCTCCGATCGGTCGGGACTTCAAAAGGAGTGGAAAGGAGTAGCGATTCTCAGCAGGTAAGCCTAAGGATTGGGATTCCTCTAGGTCTATAAGGTGCGGTAAATGTGGAGAAGGTCACCATACCCATCAATGCAAGGAGCTGGAAATCATTTGTTTCAAGTGTGGCAAGTATGACCACTTCCATCGAGACTGCGAAGAAGAGAAGTCAGAGGCACAGAATGTTAGCAGGAATCAGAAGTCTCAAGTCAATCGGCTGAAGACCACTGGAGGGTCTACTCTCTTAGTGGAGCTGGAGTCTCCGAGTCCAAGGACTCAACCCAAGGTACGAGCTTAATTGGTGAAAGTTAACCAGTTGAGGTGATATAAATTTCGAGGGTGAAATTTTTATAAGGGGGGTGGAATTGTAACACCCCGTTTTTCGTAAATAAGCTTAGTGATTTCATATATGTTATATATATGTTTGTATATGCTTGTTATGTTTGTTTTTGATGCCTAAGTTCATGTTTGGGAAAATTTAGCCTTAGAAAGGTTCAATCCTTTTAGCGTCCAAGTAACCTGTTTTACTGTTTTGGCCATATCTTGAGTTATAGAAGTCCGATCGAGGTGATATTTGTGGAGTTGGGAAGCTAAGAGAATTAGTTACAAGTATTGTATTATGTGTTTTGACCAATTCAATCGTTTAGATGGTATCACAGTGTAATCTTTGAGTGCCCCATGCTTAGGAATTGAGCACGACCGTGCTCAACAGGGAGCAAGGTCGTGCTCTAGTCTCAAAGTCTATAAATAGAGCAGTTCCATGAGGGTTATGACCCAAAACCTCTTTTTGACACTTTGGGTAATCCTAGTGCAACAGAAACCTCTTCCCTTCCCTCCCCTTGAACTCCTTGAAGTTCTTGGTGTTCTTGCTCTAGTTGTGGGAGAGAATTAGCGCGATAGTGTCATTTAAGGTAATGTTGTCTTCCCTCTCTCGTAGTCTCTTTTCTATTATTAGATCTAGAGACTAATTCGTTATCCTCTTCTTGTTTGGCCAAGGCTTGGGGAACTCGTCGAGCCGCTCGAGGGAACGTGTCTAGTTTGTCAACGTTATCGTTTTAGGAATTTTCATACTAGGTATGGGGAGAATAAATTAAATAGTATGAGTATGTAGGCTTGGGGGTAGCGTAAGACTAAGGGTTACCCAAGACCCTTTCCTTGTTAACATGTTTATATGATTAATTGTTATTTGATGATTATCTGTTTTGATGATAATATTGGTATCAATGCTCTTACTATTAATTGATGTTGTCTGTTATGAATATGTTAATGTTGTGATGCCATGATTATGATGGGTATGATGCTATTGACTGTTGTTTGTGTTGTACTCTTCATGAATGTTGATTGTTGAGGATGTTAATGACAACAATGATGTTAAGACATTAAAATACATTAATGATAATAATGAGAATTAAGGGATGTTTCTCCCAGTTGTTCATAAGACATGAATATAGTGCGAGAGTTAAGGTAATGTTCATAGGGCTTTGTTAAAGACCCTAGGATTGATTAGTGAGTGTTCTAGGAACATTAATAACGAAGCTATGATTAAAGGATTAATTCCCAATGATGATAAGACATGAATATTAACGAAAAACAGTTAAGATTAATGAAGTTGATGATTAATGGATTAGTAAAAGCCAATAGGTTGAATCTGTGAATTGTCCCAAGGATTTGGGAAAGGGTTTCTGACCCTTTCTTCCCAGATTATTACGGTCACGCTCCATTGAGCATGGCCGTGCTTAACAAGGAGCACACTCGTGCTCCGGTTTGAAACCCAGAGCAGGGCACGCATTTAAGCACGCCCGTGCTCAGCAGGTAGCACGGTCATGCTTGCCTGCTGGTCCAACACGTCCGTCCTGAGGGTGAGCACGCTCGTGCTCACCTGACCAGAACAGAAACTAGAATGTTGAAATAGGGGTTTTCACCACCCAAACACTTAAAAGACTTAATAAGATACCAACGGAACATGAAGACCAAAGACAAGTGATATGATGTTGTACCTTGGTAGCCTAGTGTTCAGTCTAGTGATAAGATGTTGTACCTTGGTAGCCTAGTGTTCGCTCCAAGGGGGCCTTGATGCTTGATGATCAAGGTGTTGAGCTCTGGTGCTTAATGGTCAGAGTGTTGTTAATGCTTAAAAGACTTGACGATGAACGTTAAACGATAATCCTCGATAGCATAGTGGTCGAGGTGTTGATGATGATAAAACTTGGGTAGCCTGTGGGCCCAAGTGGAGGTGGTGGTTGTGGTTGTGTGTTGTTTGCCATGCATTCACGCATCAGAGATGTTGATTGGAGGTTGTGCAACGTAAGGGAGGTTGTTCGAGAGTAAGATGATCTGGCTGTCCGCGGGATTCGTCCGAAAAGAAATCAAGTATACACCGTGGTGGCGCATCCGAGAATAAGTTGTGTCTGCTATCCTAGGGGTCCACCTATGGTTTGGTGGATTGCCCCGGCGTTGGTGCTTATTGGCCAATGTGGAAATGTAACCCCAAAGTTGGCATCCTGAGTTAGCTTGGATCCAAGTGCATAGTAGAGGAGTGAAGCAGAACTACATTGCATAGCATACACGTTATATGATGATGATCGTTATGATATTGCTATTTGATATAACATGCTTGTTTGATGTATGCTCGTCTTGCTAACTGCTTCCTTGCCGTTATATTCATATATATGTTTCTTACTCCCTATCTCTATGTTTCTTGTTTGTGGCATGTATCGTTTATGCAGAGGTCGATGTGCAGCCAATTGAGGAGTGACTCTGAGGAGTCACGACTCGTAAATAGTATTTCCCATTTTCTGTAGTATGACGTCGTGGGTTTTATGGTTTTGTTTTATGTTATGTTTTCTTTATAAACATTTTTTGGTTATTTCCGCATTATGTTACAATGCGGCAATCTCTGCCCGGATTTGATAATTATATATATTTGCATGTGTTCTCTCTCTTTTATATATGTGCTATCGCTTTTGAATGCATGCGGGGTAGAAGGTGTCACAGGAAGAGGTAGGAACGATAAAGCTATCGCTGATGCATTGGCACTGCTTGCCAATGTTATAGGACAGAACCAGAACAACAACAATGGAGGACAAGCTGAGTTTCAGGGTCTGGATAAGTTCCAGCGGAACAAGCCGCCCTCGTTCAAGGGAGCTTATGACCCTAAAGGTGCTTTATTGTGGATGTGGGAGATTGAGAAGATCTTTCAGGCATTGGGATGCAATGACATTCAGAAGGTCATCTTTGGGACCTTCATGGTGACAGAGGAAGCTAAGCACTGGTGGGTGAATTATCGCCAGCATATGGAAGTTGTGGGTACAGTGGTTACTTGGAATGTCTTCAAGGACAGATTCTTGTAGAAGTATTTCTAGATGACATCCGTGACAAGAAGGAGATTGAGTTCTTGGCTCTAAATCAAGGGAGTATGTCCGTGGGAGAGTATGCTACAAAGTTTGAGGAGCTTGCTCGTTATTACACATTGTATTAGTATGTAACTGACGACCGCTCTAAGTGTGTGAAGTTCGAGGATGGTCTGCGTCCAGAGATCAAGCAAGCCGTAAGTTATCAGGAGATCCGCATCTTTCCAGTTTTGGTGAACAAGTGTAGGATCTTAAAGGATGCCTACAAATCCAGAGTGTCAGGCTACAAGAGTTCAGATGCCCAGGGCAGCAAGAAGAATGATCAGAAGGACAACGGAAAGCAGCGTCTAGCTCTAGTCAGCCGGGACTTCAAGTAGGGTGGCAAGAGGCCACAGTTCTTTTCAAACAGGTTTACGAGTTGGGATTCTTCTGTTCCTAGGCCCATCCAATGCGACAAGCGTGGACAGGATCATTACATCGCTCAATGCAAGGAGACAGACGTCATTGATGAGTGTGATTACACCTCATATTTCATTGTCATTTTGCATGCATTTTCATATAGTTTATCCATTTTTAATTTGATTTTTGTTAGTTTTTACCTTGGAACGGGTAAGGCGGTCTTTGTGGTGTTGTTTTGCAGAAATTAAGGATTAAATGCTCAGGATCAACCATGATGGAGCTTGGATGAAGATGGGGCTTGAAAAGTGAAGAAAATGAGCCAGACAGAGCCCATCACGGCCTAGCCGTGATGACCATCAAGGCCATGATCGAGCAATAACTGAAAAGAAAGAAGGCAAAAGTCAGAACTGGTCACGGCCTTCCCGTGATGCCCATCATGGCCGTGACATGTCAGCTGAACCAGACCCTCAACAGGCAGAACTGATCACGGCCTAGCCGTGATGAGCATCACGGTCGTGACAGACCAATCACTGAAGAAGCGCCCAAGGCAGAATCCGTCATGGCCTGGCCGTGATGGCCATCACGACCGTGACGCGAATTACTTGGATCTGAAGTAATTGATTTGGATCTGAATTTGTGTTAGATTGGGATTCAAACTTCCCAAATCTATAAATAAGGCATCTAGGCAGAGATGAAAAAAAGACTTTTGGCTGCTACTCTTAGGCTATAATTTAGGATCTCTCTTCTTCTTCCCCTTCTCTTCTCTTCTCTTATTTTTATTTTCATGTTGTTGTTAACCAAGCTTGTCATCACCATGGCAAGGCTTGAGTAGTAGTTTAATTTCTAGGGATTGGGGCTATGCCCAAGGTTTGTTTATGGTAATGAATTGATGTTTTATCTTTGTTAATTGCAATTTTGCTTTAGATCTGATTTCTAGTGTTTTAATTACTCATAAATTCGGCGGCCGCTTATTTGCGCGACGTAGATATTCTAAGGAGGAACCTGGTGGTGAACTTAGGTATCGGATCTATAGAATCAGACTTAGGACTTAAATCACGAGAGTTAGAAGCGGTCCTTCGAGGATTAACGAATTGCCACGAAACGTAAAGGGTCCAATCTAAATTCGACTACCACGAGAGTAGGGGTTGGTTTAATTGGGCACGGTTTTTGTAACCCGAGAGGGAGCATTAACTATTTGAGGATAAATTCACCTTCAAAGCAATTTCTGATAATTAACAAAGGGTCATCAATTTAGTAACATAAACAATCTTGTTGGTAACCCAAATTCCTAGGAATCCATTTAGATCTGAAAAACCATAAATTAATTTACTTTCTGTTTTACTTGATTGCATTCCTTATCTGATTTTCCAAGTCATCTCTTATTTCAAACATCAAAACCTTTTCAAAAATCTTTTTATATAGTCCATTTTAATCGATTTGATCGTTAGTTGCGATTTGAGATCACGGTCTCTGTGGGATCGATATCTTTTTATTACTTGGCGACAAATCCAGTACACTTGCCGGATCGCACGACGTGCATCGCATGACCATCAAGTTTTTGGCGCCGTTGCCGGGGACTGTGCTTTCTCGAATCTCAATTTAATTTTTAAATTGATTTTTCTGGACTTTTTCTTTTTATTTAATTTTTATATTTTTTTTAAAAAAATAATATTTTCTTTTTTCCTTCTAGAGTATCTATCTCTCTGTGTTTTTTATGCAAAGATCCCTAAGTCTTGGAAACCTAAGTCAGGTCGACCCCGAAGTCGAAAGGACCTTTCATAGACGTAGGAGACTATAAAGAGAGAGAGAGAGGTTGATCCCCATTCCACTAATGGTGAATCTACCGGATACGAAACCATTGAAGGACTATGCAGCCCTAAATGCGAGGGGTTTGCGAACTGGGATTGCTAGGCCAGAGATTGAGGCGGAGAA
The DNA here is from genome assembly GCA_030762895.1 of Sophora flavescens. Classification (NCBI taxonomy): domain Eukaryota; kingdom Viridiplantae; phylum Streptophyta; class Magnoliopsida; order Fabales; family Fabaceae; genus Sophora; species Sophora flavescens. Next base: position 63,827,289 of record CM061066.1, on the reverse strand, counting down.
CTACACTATACCGCCTATGCTGATTAACATGATTAGGCAACATCAATTCGGAGGATTGCCCTCGGAGGACCCGATTGATCACGTGGAGACATTCTTGGAGTTCACCGATGCAGTTAGAATTCACGGCGCCCCGGTTGATGCTATTCGCTTGAGGTTATTCCCCTCCTCTCTGACTGGAAAAGCGAAAGCTTGGCTGAAGCAAGTGTCCGCTAATACCTTGTCGACTTGGGACCAACTGGAGCAAGCATTCTTGGAAAAATTCTTCCCTCCATCCAAGACGGCTTACATACGAACCCAGATCACCGGCTTCTTCCAAAAAGACGGAGAATGCTTATCAGAATCTTGGGATCGCTACAAGGGATTGTTGGAGTCTTGCCCGCATCATGGACTCGAGAGGTGGTTGATAGTGCACACCTTCTACAACGGATTGGACTACTCTTCGAAGGTGTCACTTGACTCGGCGGCTGGTGGAGCCTTTATGAATAGGCCTCTGATTGAGGCATTCGACATCATTGAAAACGTGGCCACAAACTACCACTAGTGGGGTTCAAAAAGAGGTAATAACCTGAAAAAGATTTCGGGGGGTAAGTTTGAAATGAATAGCACTGATCTTATTATGTCTAAAATAGACTCACTGAATAAACGCTTTGATCAGCTTGAAAGGGCTAACGTGAGTGCAATAGGTGCTACTAACATTGTTTGTGAGATTTGTGGAATGCAGGGACATGACATAATGGAGTGCCCACGTGGTATTACTCATGGATCTGGCGCTTCGAGGGAACAAGTGAACTCTTGTCACAACTTCTACGACACGAACCCGAAGTTGCCCAATTATGCTCCCCCAAATCCTTACAACCAAGGAAAGAAGAACAACCCTTACATATCCTACGGGAACTACAGTAACACGCTAAACCACGAGTTCCAAGAAGGCCAAGGTAATAGGAAACCCGCACCGGGGTATCCTCAGGTACAGAAGTCTAAACTCGAGTCTTTATTGGAAAGTTTTGTTGAAACTCAAACAAAACAAAATGAAGAGTTTAGACAACAAGGTAGGGCAGTAAACGAGGCAATAAAAGAGCTAGCATCTAAGGTAGATAACTTAGCCATCCATAACAAGATGCTAGAAACTCAGATTTCCCAACAAGCCAGCACATACTCTAGACCTAAGGGTACGTTCCCGGGGCAACCCGAAGCAAATCCCAATGAACATTGTAATGCCATATACTTGAGGGATGATAAGCTTGGGGTGGTTGAAAAAGATGTGGAACGTGAGGAGGACATGAGCGAAGATGAAGATACAGAGCCAAAGTATGTCCCTCCACCACCGTACCAACCCCCAATACCATTCCCACAAAGGTTGGTCAAGAGAAAGCAAGTAGATATAGAAACTAATATGCCTCCTAAACTAAAAGACCCAGGTAGTTTCTCTATTGCTTGCTCAATTGAAGAAGTGCAAATAGACCAAGCCTTATGTGACTTAGGGGCTAGTGCGAGCTTGATGCCACTTACTATCTTGGAAAGGTTGGGAACCAAAGAGTTGAGTCCATTCAAATTCTCCTTACAATTTACGGATGGCTCAATTAGAACTCCTCTAGGCATACTAGAGAATGTTCCCGTAAAGGTAGGGAAATTTTTCATCCTTACCGATTTCCTGGTATTGGATATGAGCGGGAATTCTGAATTCCCCATCATTTAAGGAAGGCCATTCTTGGCCACCGCTAGAGCGATAATAGACGTAAAGAATGGCAAACTCTCTCTGAATCTAGAGGAAGGTAGGGTAGATTTTGAATTGACTAACTCATATAACAACCCTCCTTTTGAGAGCCATGTGTGCAGGATCGATATAACGTCTCCAGTGGTAAGGAAGAGCTCAACATGGAAGCAACCCCGAAGATTTGCATGGCAAATGATGCACCCAGTAGTGATGAAGTTGGAGTTGCTCATCATGTGGAAACAAAACTTCCACCAGGAGGGAGAAAGGCCATGAAGCTCAGAGTGAAAAGAGCAAAGCGGAAGTGCAATTGGCCATATGAGCAGAATCAACTCTTTGAAGGAGTTCCATGGAAGAGAAGTGTTCCTGCACTTCTACGTCCATTTGACCCCGGTTGATTGAAAGAAGTATGGTCAAGCTTAAGACCATAAATAAGCGCTTTTTGGGAGGCAACCCAAGTTTTCTTTCCCTTTTCCATTTATTTTTATTTTGTTTTTGAATAATTTGAGAAGATAAGAAAAGAAAGATCACTAACTAATGGATTTGCCAAAGTTTTTCAGGTTATGAAAGCAGGAAGAGCAAAAAGGGCAAGGACAATCAAAGTCAGCAAACCTCACGCCCAGGCCGTGACGGTGGTCACGGCCGTGATGAACTAACCAGAGAAGTCAGAAAGGATAACGGCCCAGCCGTGATATCCATCACAGGCGTGATGAGAAGGACCCTAAAGCTCAGAATATATCACGGCCTAGCCTTGATGCAGGTCACGGTCGTGACAGGCCAGCTCCTGAAGAGCAGAATTGGTCACGGCCTAGCCGTGATGAGCATCACGGTCGTGACACATTTTCCAGCATCTTTTTGACAGGCATGTGAGCCAGCACCCGCTACCACCTCGGTGAGTTGTTCCATTTTTCTCCTCTCTCCAACTTGATTATTTACATTGGGGACAATGTAAGTTTTTAAGCTTGGGGTAGGGGTATTTTTGCATTTTTGCATTTTTTTCATGTTGCATTCATATAGGCATAGTTTTGCATGATCACATGATTAGATTGCCCCTTTGCTTAGATTATGCATCCAATTGTGAGAACTTGGTGCCAAATAAATTGAGATAGTGAATTTTTGAACCCAATTTTTTTTTTATTCTTGTGATAAGGCTAAAAATAAAAATGCTTGAGATGATCTTTTGATAGTTGATAATTAGCATGTGGTTCCTTAGATTTGTGTTTCTCATTGATTTTAAACTACTAAATGTGAGATTTTTGAGCCAAAATGGGTACTCACTAAATCTACCCCATTCTTTGTGATAGAGTGTTTTATTCATCTTGGATTGTATTTTCTAGAACTTGACTTGAAACCGTTTTGAAACTTAAAAAATTTTTGAAATTTTTTTTGAAAATGATTGAGGCACTGGGTATTTTTCTGGCCTTCTGAGCTTTGATTGACTAAATGCTACCCCTTAGTTGCCCAATTTTGAGCCTAAAAAAAATAAAATGGTTTTCTTGGTACCTTGAAATATTTTGTTGAATGATGCTTGGTATGGCACCTTTTAAAGTATTACAAAAAGGGTAAAAAGATAGTTTGAAAAATAAATTGTGGGATGAGAATTAAAAAAATATTTCTCTTGAATTGAAAATCTCCCATTCTCCAAATAAATAAAATAAAATAAACAAAAAAAGAAAAGGGGAGAAGGGAAGACAAAAAGAAAGTGAGAAATAAAATAAAAAGAAGGAAAGAAAGGTGGAGAAATGAATCAAAGCCCAAAAAGGTATTTTAGAATATGTCATGCTTTGCAATGTTTGATATTTTGTTTAGCCTTCTTGAAATTTCCTTTTCTTGATTTCTCCACCTAACGATTAATCCCATGGCCTCGTTACAACCAAAGTAAAAGACCTCTTGATTCTTATGTGTTTTCATTAATAAAGTAGATATTTGGTTGATAGTCAAGCTTATGGTAGAGTACCTTCCTTGAGGAAATTGAGCGAATTGTCATATACCCCTAAACACTTGAGTGAGGTGGGAAGAGTGCCCGAATCAGTGAGAATATGAATTTAGGAAACCTAAGCTTCTAATTGGATTTGAATTTGATTGTCTCTTGGGTGCTTATTGAATATGCTTGTTACTTGGATTAGTTAGTCGAGTTCTTGGTTCACTATCCATGCTCTGATTATTTATATCTTCTGGCCCTAGTGATTGCTTGAGGACAAGCAAAATATTAAGCTTAGGGTGATTTGATGAGTGTGATTACACCTCATATTTCATTGTCATTTTGCATGCATTTTCATATAGTTTAGGCATTTTTAATTTGATTTTTGTTAGTTTTTACCTTGGAACGGGTAAGGCGGTCTTTGTGGTGTTGTTTTGCAGAAATTAAGAATTAAATGCTCAGGATCAACCATGATGGAGCTTGGATGAAGATGGGGCTTGAAGAGTGATAAACTGAGCCAGACAGAGCCCATCACGACCTAGCCGTGATGACCATCACAGCCATGATCGAGCAATAACTGAAAAGAAATAAGGCAAAAGTCAGAACTGGTCACGGTCTGCCCGTGATGCCCATCACGGCCGTGACATATCAGCTGAACCAGACCCTCAACAGGCAGAACTGATCACGGCCTAGCCGTGATAAGAATCACGGCCGTGACAGACCAATCACTGAAGAAGCGCACATGGCCAGGCCGTGACGGATTCTGCCTTGGGCGCTTCTTCAGTGATTGGCCTGTCACGGCCGTGATTCTCATCACGGCTAGGCCGTGATCAGTTCTGCCTGTTGAGGGTTTGGTTCAGCTAACATATCATGGCCGTGATGGGCATCACGGGCAGGCCGTGACCAGTTCTGACTTTTGCCTTCTTTCTTTTCAGTTATTGCTCGATCATGGCCGTGATGGTCATCACGGCTAGGCCGTGATGGGCTCTATCTGGCTCATTTTCTTTACTTTTCAAGCCCCATCTTCATCCAAGCTCCATCATGGTTGATCCTGAGCATTTAATCCTTAATTTCTACAAAACAACACCACAAAGACCGCCTTACCCGTTCCAAGGTAAAAACTAACAAAAATCAAATTAAAAATGCCTAAACTATATGAAAATGCATGCAAAATGACATTGAAATATGAGGTGTAATCACACTCATCAGTCATTTGCTTCAAGTGTGGCAACTATGGCCACATCAGTCGCGAGTGTAGAGGAGCAAAGTCAGAACCACAGAGTGCTAGCAAGAATTAGAAACCCCAAGCCAATCGACTGAAGACCAGTGGGAGAGTCTTTACTCTTAGTGGAGCTGAGGCCTCCGAGTCCAAGGACTTGATCCAAGGTATGTGTCTCATTGATGGAACTCCTTTAGCTGTTTTGTTTGATTCGGGTGCTACTCAGTCGTTTATGTCACATGAATGTGTCAAAGACCTTAAATTGCCTGTGACCCTTCTTGAGTGTGATTTAATTGTTGCCATACCCACAAATAAACCTGTTCTTACTTCACATGCATGCAAGAATTGTCTCATTACCATTGATGGTAAGAATTTTATTGTTGATCTTGTATGCTTAACCTTAAAAGAACTTGATGTTATTCTTGGCATTGATTGGTTATCTTCCAACCATGCCCTCTTAAACTGTTTTAATAAAACCAAAGTTTTTGGAACCCTGTGGAGTCTAAGGATCCGAGTTTTCTCTCTGCCAACCAAGTTAAGGGTTCTATGAAAGAAGAGGCTCAAGTCTACATGATGTTGTCTTCCTTGGAAGTAGAAACGAAGGCTGATGTTGGAAATGTGCCAATAATGGGAGAGTTTCCTGAAGTTTTCCGGGGAGATATTTATGAGTTACTGTTGTGACTCCGGCAAGTGTACCGGGTTGTCGCAAGTAATAAAAACACGGTAAGATATTACCGAGGTCGAACACAAGGATTGGGCTACCAATTCTACCAACTCGTGAGAAATTCAATAGGTTTAGTTAAGCGAAGAAAGCTGTTGTGAGAGAGAGAGATGAAGATCGCAATTTCAAGTAACAAATAGATTTAAACTCAGGTGATTAAATTCAGAAATTAAATGCATCCAAGGTCTCAAATCCACCTACCCAATCATGTATAGTACCCAAGTGATGATGTATTCCTTCCCTAAGTTCGATTTTAATGTCAACCGGGACCCCTAAATTCTCCTATATCCACTGTCGTGCTCAATAGGACGTATTCGACGATTGGATTAATTACTTGTTCGGTCTCATAACCCTAATCTCGAATTCTATTAAACCTTGTTCCCTATATGGTTGCACTAATCAAATAAATCCACGGTCGTGCTCATTATTCGATTAATGATTCCAATTCAAGTTCTAAAACGCGACTCGCCGTTTGGCCTCATACACGTTTAACTGATTAATCACGCAAAACATATGATAAAACATTCAAATCAGAATCGGAAATCATCAATTAAAAAGAGGGGAGAAACACATACATCATATGAACACTACACAGCCATGGGTGGCTTCATCGATCCCTCGGACGAGGGGATTAGTTCCTCATGCCCGTGACGACGCACAAACAATCGGCAATAATCTCCATAATAACAAACTAAAAGAAGAAAAGAAAAGAAGAGGGAGACGCAGCTCCAGAGACAAGGATTCGCACTACTACTCTGATCTACACAAGTGGCTAACAACTCCCCCAATCCTGATCTGAGACAGCCCTTAAATAAGGATTCTGTTTCTCGCCAGCTCGCGGGGCGAGCTTACTCTCGCGACGCGAAATTAGGCATTGGCACGCTTCAAATTTTGTATTTTCGCGAGGCGAGCTTGTATTCGCGGGGCGAGTCTTCAAACCCTAATCTGTCACAGCCGTGATATCCATCACGGCTAAGCCGTGATTGTCTCTGTCTTCCATGGTCTTCAGGGACTCGCGAGGCGAGACACCTTTCGCGGGGCGAGTCTTCAATTCTGGGCTGTGACCTTCATCACGGCTAGGCCGTGATGGTCTCTGACTTCCAAGTCTTCATTCTCTCGCGGGGCGAGATGTCTCTCGCGGGGCGAGTCTTCAAACCTCCATTTGTCACAGCCGTGACCTTAATCACGACTATGCCGTGATTGTCTCTGTCTTGCTGGTCTTCAGACTCTCGCGAGACGAGAGTACACTCGCGGGGCGAGTGTCTCAGAATTTCAATTTCCACTATTTCTTTGCTTTCCTTGACTCCCGGAGCTTCACTTTATTTACCTGAAAACACAAAAAGCAACCAAAAGCATAATTCTATCCAAAATAAGCTAAAAACTACACAAAAGACGCAAAACGAGTCAAAGTCCATCTTAGGAACAAAACAAGGCAAAATTTGGGCGAAAACGAGAGTGAACTCGACTAATTGGCACATAAACCCTAGTTCATCTAGTCATAAAACTAGATAAGCCAGAGGCTTATCAAAACACCCCAAACTTAAACCTTGCTTGTCCCCAAGCAAGCTTAAAACTCAAAAACGACTCAAGACTTGGCAAGCCTAATGGAACCAATCGATTTCGCACAAATTTAATGCAATCAAAACAGTTTTTCTCCAATGATCTCCCCCCTATTTTAACGTAATCCCCACATTCATTTACTTTAAACCTTTGAGACTTATCATTCATGCCATCATTACTCTAAGTTGAGGCTCAAAGATACACACAAAGGAAGATCACCTATTTCAAACAATTGCCTTCCTCACAAGGGCATGTTGTATTTCACTTGTTCGCTCAAGTTTGTCTAGGCTATCAACTTTTCACTCACTTTCACATTCAAAGAGCACTTCCCATGAATTTGATTTTCATCTCAAACATAGTTCCCACGAAAACATGCATGCAACATCAGAAGGTCTTTTAACGGTTGTAATGAGGCCTGGCTCAAGGTACGATATTCAAAGGGTAGAGGCTAAGTCCCTAGGATCAATGAGAGCATGATATTAATATAACACCAATTGAATTCACTCTCATACTATTCTCTTCCTTGCACTTGGTGGCTACACACCTCTTGCTTTTTATATTTATTTCTCCTTGCCCTTTTTGGCACATTTTCAATGCTTTTCATCACCATTTTTTTTTTTCAAGCCTTAGGCCCTTACTTCCGTTTTTCTTTTTCCCAACTATGATTCATGAACTTGTAGCCACCCCAAACTTAGTTCCACAACAACACTCACAAAGCTAAAATTCCATACTCTCCTTAATCCTAGGATAGGGGAAAATCATGGTTTTTCTGAGTTAATGGCTTGTGATGTAAGGTCATCAAGAACAATAGGCTTCAAGGCTCAATGTGGCTAACTAGGGATCATTCATCAAGGTTGGTTCAATTTATGGCCAAGTAGTCAATTCAAAGAAAATTGCCTAAATCATTTGATGCAACATATAAACATGCAAACCATATAGAGATTCAAGCAAATTCGGGAAAGTGCAACTTAACAGTGATTCACTCAATCAAAAACAAAGTTGGAGGCTCAAATCCTCACCTGGACAGTTTGCAAATTGTTTGACCGAGATACAATTCCTAGTGTGTGCACCCCCCTCACCCCAAACTTATCATAAATCAAGCAATCATAATAAATTACAAAGTTCAATTTTCAATTTTTAAGTGGGGATCAACTTTTCTACTTTCAGAACCTAGGGGGAAATCATCAATGATCAAAATAATTCATGCAATCTGTGCTCAATTCAATTAGAAACCAATAAGCTTGCCGACACGACATTCATACAACAACTATTGATCTTCTCAAATTATTCAAGAGTGACAAACAAAAACAAAACAAAAAATCAAAAACAAAACAAAAGTTAGGAGAAGAGAGGGATACCTAGCTTGGGTTGCCTCCCAAGAAGCGCTTGTTTAACGTCCCGAGCCTGACTCAAGTCACCCCCTAAGGGTTAATCCGAACGTAGATCTTGCTTGCCGTTCCATACCTCAGTCCGTATTCTGTAGGCTCTTGCCCTTTCATAAGCTCTCCTACTGTTCCCGGACAGCTCATTTAAGTCCAGCATCCTTCTATAATCAGCACGAACTCTCCACTCCGTGATGGTCCTTTTTGGGATCAACTCGTTGTCTTTATTGACCACCACGGTTGTGCTACCTTTCAACCTTGGTGCTTTACCCTTCTTTTTCTTGCCCTTGCAGCTGAGCTCTTCCCTTGCACATTCTTCCCTTGGGAGACTCGGTATGGGTTCCATGTCTCGTAGCCACTCAAGGTAGACTTCATCCCCCGAAGGGCCTTTTTCCTCACTGTCTTCCTCATGAGATTCTACCGATACTGTTGCAAGTGAAGGATCATGGTCTTCTCGAGTTGCCTTTACCTTTTCAGTTGGGTCCACCACATCCACTCGATACACAGTTGACTTCTCTGCAGGGTGCTTCATTGCTTCAAAGAGATTCAAGACTACCTCATCATCATGCACCCTTAGAGTGAGTTTCCCTTGCCGCACATCTATCAAGGCACCCCCAGTTGCCAAGAAGGGCCTACCCAATATGAGGGGAACCTCGGCGTCTTCATCCATATCAAGCACTACAAAGTCCGCCGGAAATATAAGCTTGTCCACCTTCACTAACAAGTCTTCGACCACCCCATAAGGATATTTTATAGAGCGGTCGGCCAGTTGGAGCGACATCCGTGTATCCTTAACTTCTTGGATTCCCAACCTCTTCATCATAGAGAGGGGCATCAAGTTGATGCTTGCCCCTAGATCACATAATGCCTTCCCTACAGTCATCTCCCCAATGGTACATGGTATCGAAAAGGAACCGGGATCCTTCAACTTTGGAGGGAGTTTTCTCTGAAGAATGGCACTACACTCCTCGGTCAAAGCAACCGTTTCCTCGTCCACTAATTTCCGCTTCTTGGTGAGAAGATCCTTCATGAACCGGGCATATGATGGCATCTGTTCCAAGGCTTCCGCAAATGGAATGTTAATCTGAAGTTTTCAGAAGACATCAAGGAACTTATTGAATTGCTTATCCTGTTGAGGCTTCTTCAATCTTTCAGGATACGGTACCTTCATGTAAGGTGGGAGGTCTTGGGGTTCAACCCACTTCTTCTTTCGGAACTCTTCATCCACAAGCTTCAGCCTTCCCCCTTGCTCCGGTTCCTTTTCACTTGCTAACTTCTCTTTTCCAGGTTGCTCTTCTTCAACATGTGGTTGTTCTGGGGCCTTGTCATCCTGAGCACTAGTTGCACCCTTGTTAGGTTCCAACACCCTTCCGCTTCTAGTAGATATGACATTGCATTGTCCCTTGGGGTTGTTCTCTGTATCACCTGGGAAAGTGCCTGGGAGACGCTCACTAAGTTGCTTTGCGAGTTGGGCCATCTGTGTCTCTAGATTGTGAATTGCTACCCCTGTATGCGTTGCCCACTTGTCAATTTTCGCATTTGTGTCGATTGACAATTTCTCCATTGCTGCATTCATCTTCTCAAAAGTTGTGCCTGTAAAGGTTGACAACTTCTCAAAAGCCAGCTCCCACGGTTGTCTTCCACCATCTGTTATTTGCAACTGATTAGGCCCTGGAAGAGCCTGCTGGGTATTGCACTGCTGAATTCCAATGTTCGGCCTTATACCCTGCTGAGGTTGTTGCCAATTCTGCTGAGGAGGTTGTTGACCGGCTAGACCACCATTAGCATTACTCCAAGCGAAACCCGAATGGTCTCTCCTCGTGTACCCCCTATTCTGATTCTGATTGTAGGAACTAATTCAGAAATAGTTCATTAGGCCCAACGTGTCCCTATGGGGAGCGTCGGTGTTGTTGGTGAAGAAGAAAGATGACAGTATGAGGTTGTGTGTTGACTATCGGCAGCTCAACAAAGTGACTGTTAAAAATAGGTACCCCCACCTAGGATTGATGATCTTACGGACCAGTTGATGGGAGCTTGCGTCTTCTCCAAGATAGATCTGAGGTCAGAATACCATCAAATTGGGTTATGCCTGAGGACATCCAAAAGACTGTGTTTAGAAAGCGTTATGGTCACTACGAGTATTTGGTTATGCCCTTTGGTATGACTAATGTTCCTGCTGTGTTCATGGATTATATGAACAAGACCTTTCACCCTTACTTGGATAAGTTTGTGGTGGTTTTCATAGATGACATCTTAGTGTACTCCAAGACCAAGGAGGAACATGAGGAACACTTAAGGGTTGTCTAAAAGACCCTTAAAGAGAAGCAGTTGTATGCTAAATTGTCAAAATGTGAGTTTTGGTTAGAAGATGTGAGTTTCTTAGGATATGTCATCTCTAAAGGTGGGATAGCCATTGATCCGGCTAAGGTAGATACGGTGCTCCATTGGGAAGCATCAAAGTCAGTGACCAAGATTAGGAGTTTCTTGGGTTTAGCAGGGTACTATAGAAGGTTTATAAAGGGTTTCTCAAAGATAGCTTTACCCTTGACCCGTCTCACCAAGAAAGGACGGCTCTTTGTGTGGGACTCTAACACTATGTTTGGTAGAAAAGAAAAGAGAAGAGAGAAAAGGAGAAAATTTCATTTTCTTTTGTTTGGTAGTAGAGAGAAAAAGAGAAGAGAGAATAAATATGGTGGGACCCACCCTAAAATCTTTTCTCTCCACACTTGCGGAGAAAACCATACTGGAACAGTTATTAGGAGATTAAATTACATATATACCCTTTGACCCTCTCTTCAGTTCTTCACGCTAGCTCAGGCCTTTCTCTCCACAAGTATTCTACCTACCAAGTACAATACAACCCTTTCTTTAGTTAATATGTTTCCATTATTATTTTACAAATGTGTCAGTGGTTTATTTCCTTTATTATTTTTGAAATTTACGATGAAAACAAAAGTAAGGGTACCATTACATTACAAAATATAAAACACTGTAAATATTTTAAATATTAATAAAAGTCATATCAACGGAAAAAAAAACATAACTTTATTATAATTAAAAACAATATGGTAAAAGTAATAAAAGATAAAAAACAATATGGAAAATATAAGTAAAAAAATATAATATATAAAATATAAAATATAATAATTTTTAAAATATAAATTTTTATATTAATTTTTAAATTAAGGGTATTTTTATCTTTTAAAAAATTATATTTCTCTCTTCTTACTTTCTATCCAACCAAACAAAGGGAAGGGAGATAATACACTTCTTTCTTCTCTATTTCTCTCATATTTCTCTTATACCAAACAACACATAAAATCTATTATATTTCTCATCATTTTCTCTCTTCTCATACTCTTTCTCACTTCTTTATCTCTTCTCATTTTCTTCTCACAACCAAATAAAGCATAAGTGTGAGGAAAGTTTCCAAACCTTGAAGGAAAGGTTAACATCAGCACCAGTGTTAGTTTTATTGACAATAGGAATGCAACATTCAAAGGGAGATAGATAGGAGAGGACAAAGGGAAATAGTAGGGATCAATGCATTGCAATAATCCAAAATCAATCAATACAATGAGAAAGAGCAAATATATATGCATAAGTAAAAGGACTAAACTACCCTTAAGGAGAGTGAATAAATAAAAACATAAAGCCCTATATTATCTAACATCCACCCTCAAACTCACGATACATCAATAGGAAGCATCGAGAGTTTGCCAGTCAAGAAATGAAAACGTGGAGCGGAATGCGATTTTGTGAACAAGTCAGCAAGTTGCATGGAGGAAGAAACAAATGGTAAAATGATGGTCCCCTGCTGAAAATGATGTCTAGCGAAATGATAGTCAATCTCAATATGCTTGGTGTGTTCATGGAAGACAGAGTTGTGAATAATCAGAATAGTACTCATGTTATCACAGTACATAGGAGTCGGTCCAGAGAGGGAGACACCCATATCAGAAAGTAACCAATGCAACCAAACTATTTCTGTAGTGGTGGATGCCATAGCACGATACTCAGATTCTGTAGAAGAACGAGAGACAATGTCTTGCTTCTTACTCTTCCAAGAAATAAGATAATCTCCTAGAAAAATTTAAAATCCCGTGGTAGACTTACGATCAGTGGGGTTACCAGCCCAGTCAGCATCAGAGTAAGAACACAACTCCAAGGAAGAAGAGGAGGGAATCGGAAGACTCTAAAATTGAGTGCCCCGAAGATAACGAAGAATGCGAAGAACAGTTGCCCCATGCACTGTAGTCGGAGCAACAACAAACTGACTAACAACATGAGTTGCATAAGCAATATCAGGTCTAGTGATGGTAAGTGACCGCGATGTCACCACGCGCCAAAAAGAACGAGCGGTTATGAAAATAATGTAGTATAGAGCGACAACTCGGATCGTCTCTCAAGGACTCTTAGGTGTTGTTATTATTAACAGAAAAAGTTAGAAATGGGGGGTTTTGGATTGAAACTAAAATAAAGAAAACAAAACAGAACAAAGAAAGAAAGAAAGAGCAAGAAAAGCATTAACAAATAAACTAAAGCGATTAACCTTCTGATTTTGGTTTCCCAACTATCATCGGTTCATGCAAATTCCTAGCCCTAAGCAGATTCTAATCCCCTCCCGGTTGTAGCAATAATTCACAAGCGGAACCACTACTACAGATATATGTCCCTATTCCCGAATTAAGCAAACGGGGTTAAGCACTTCGTGAACTAAGCGAACACGAAACGTACACACGCGAATTAAGCAAACGCGATTATATATAGGAACATGATATCACCGAGATAAACCAACACAACACAATATACTCCTGAATTAAGCAAACAGAAATATAAAGCATGGCATTGAAAAGAGAAAAGGAAATGAAAACAGGAAATACAAGAACCTCAAGTAAGGATAAAAACCAATTACAGTAGATTAATCCTATGAGACTAGCTCTCCATTACAAAAGAAAACAATAAACTAAGAGAAAAACAAAAGACTAACAAGCTCAGAAACTAGCCAAAACTGGCTAATTCTGACCGGCATCTTCAGTTCTGCCTAAGACTGTCTTATATACATGTTTCTGGAATCCAAGTCCTCGCGAGGCGAATAACACGAAAGGTCTGCAACTCTTGGTCTTCTCGCGAGGCGAGCATATCTTCGCGAGGCGAACTCTTCAAATTCCCAACTGTAACGCCCGTGACCTTCCACACGGGCAAGCCGTGATCGTCTCTGACTTTTCATGGTTGGGTGGCTCGCGAGGCGAGCTATTTATTCGCGGGGCGAGACAGAATGGTTGCCAATTTCTGGAACAGTCACCTTCTGGTTCGCGAGGCGAACAGTCTTCTCGCGGGGCGAGAAACTCCAGAATTATTCCTTTTTATTAACCTGAAAATAGAAAATAGAATAAGTATTTTATTTAATTCTAAATCAACTAAATTAACCTAAAAACACTTTACAGACTCAAAATACTACTTAAGGACAATCAAGTCTAATTTGGGTGAAAATGATATAAAATTAGCACAAAGCCAAGGTCTTTACTAGTTATAAAACCAGTCAAACAGAGGCTCATCAAAATACCCCAAACTTAAACTTTGCTTGTCCCCAAGCAAACTAAAACTTAAACAAGACTCAGACTTGGCAACACATGGCAAGCTTAAGGACTCAATTAACTTTCTCACAAATTTCAAGCAATTTATCAAAATATTTTTTTTTATTTTTTATTTTCAATGTTCCCCCCTTCCAAACAAAGCAATCCCCACATTCATTCATTCTAAACAGTTGAGAATTTCATCATTCAAACAATTATTAATATAAGCAGGGGATCCAAGTTACACACAAGAGGGAGATCACCAAATCCAAACAACTGCTTTCCTCACAAGGGAAATTTGTGTTTCACTCAATCGCTCAGTTTGTGTCTAGGCTTTCACTCAATTTCACTTTTAAGAGCACTTCCCATAAATTTGATTTTCATCTCAAAATGGTCCCCACAGAAAACATGCAAGCAACATCAAAAGGTCTTTTATGGGTTGTAATGGGGCCTGGCTAAGGGTAGGATATACAAAGGAACTAGGCTGAAGACCCTAGGAACTAAGAGAGCATGAACATTATTTACACTTTGAAATTCCACTCAAGTTCCTTTTCCATTTTTTTTTTATGCTTCTGGGTGACTACAACCTTTTTATTTCTTTTTGGCATTTTTGCACTTTTAAATTTTTTTCTTCTTTTCTTTTTTTTTTTTTTTTTCTTTCTTCTATATTTTGTTTTTTTTCACAATTTTTTTTTTCAATCCCAAACAACACATTACACCTTGCAGCCACCCCAAACTTAGTTCTTGTACCCATTCTAAGATTCCATGCTCTCCTAATCCTAAGATCGGGCTAACATGGTTTTCCAGATTTTTGGGCTTATAACATTAGGTTATCAAGAAGCAATAGGCTAATAATAGGCTCAATGGGGCTAACTAAGGAACATGCATCAGGAATTGGTTATTTTAGGCCAAGTAGCTATTTACAAAGAAAATGCCTAAATCATTTGCTACACACATATAATCATGCAAATCAAAAAGAGATTCAAGCAAACTCAGGAAAGTGCAACTTAAAAAGTGATTTCACACAGTCAAAAACATGTTGGAGGCTCAAAACCTCACCTGGACATTTATGCAAATTGTTTAACTGAGATTCTATCCCTAGTGTGTGCTTCCTATCACCCCAAACTTATCATAAATCATGCCATTACAACAAAATCTCAAATTTCAGTTTTCAATCACATGGGGATCATTTTTCAAAAAAAATTTCTCCAATCCTAGGGGAAAACTGTCAACAATATCATGCAATCCATCTATGCAAAATCAATAAAATCCAATAAACTTGCCAACAAAAGACTCGACACAACTCCTGAGCTTCTCAAATTATTCAGGAGCTTTATTCAAAACAAAACAGAATTAAAGTAAGGAAAAGAAAATTAAAAAGGAGAAAGGGTTAAGAAAACTCATTGAAGGGCGGTTCCACCAGGATCCCATTGCTTGTAGCATAAGTCCCACGTGATGGACAAAGACTGGAAGTTCATTCCAAGCTTCCCTAACTTGCAGCTTTGATCTGGAGGTGAGCGTTTGACAACCATGATGACCTCGCCGAGTGCGGCGGACTTCTCACTCCTTCTCGGGTCACAGACGACCTCTTTATCTATAAAGTCTCCCCAATAGAAGTGGGGCTCAACCTCTTGGATTGGCCATGGTGCAAAATCCAAGGGTGCAAAATCCATCACTGGTGGCTCCTCAGGGGAAGGTGGCAAACAGTTTGAAACGGTTACCGGTGCTGCTTCAACTTCTGCAAGGTCTTCATTCACTGCATTAACAAATTCATCACCTGCTATACAGGCAGAAATTTCAGCACACGCCACACAAAGGTTAGAGTTAGTACATATATTACAAGAAAATGAATCAGAAAAAGTTAGAATATCTGGAAATTCTTCAATTAATTCATCCACCCCATTACTCTCAACACATGCATTTGATTCAATTGCATCATCTACTCCCAAAGGTTCTTCATCATCCTCAGGCACGGGGAAGCAGATGTTCTCCTGATCCTCCTGACGCTCATTTTCTGTGTTTCCTTTCAAGTATAAACCTGCATAACAGTGTATACACAAAGCAGCAGTGCAATCACAATAACATGCATTAGGATCAGGGGATTCAACACTAAATTCATCATCAACAGAAGTATTATCAGAATCATAATCAGAAGTATTTTCAAAAATAACTGTTGACTCTATGATCTTCAAGGGGCTGTGGAATTAGCATTGCAGCCGAGTTGGCGGTAACTTGATCAATTAGAGCCCACAACTTCCGAGATTCAGCTTGGTTCCTCTGGTATTCAGCCTCCATCCTCTGTTGGAATTCAAGATTTTGTTGTGCCAACCGTTGATTGTTCTCTTCTATTTGTTGTATCATCTCTCGCCGGGATCGAGTTGGGCTAGTGTAGGATCAAGCTGATATTCTTTGGCTTCCGCCATCCGTTCATTGTTCTCGGCCATTTGTTGTATCATAGAAGCAATCTCATCCAAGGTGCTCTGTCCTACACTTTGTTGGCTAAAATGATTATTTACTCCAAACCTGCCACAATCACTGTTAGACTCATAACTTCCAGTAAAATTAGGATAATATGTGCACGGTGGTGGCTCATAATAGCATGGTGGTGGCTCACTAAAATTAGGATAATACATGCATGGTTGCTCATAATAAGCATTAGGCACATAATTTCGCATATAATTATCCATGGGCAAAATTCACAACCAGACAATGCAGACAAAACTAATTAGCAAAGCAAAAAGTTTTTTTATTTTTTTTAATTTTATTTTCTGCTAATAACAACAAACAAGAGTCCCCGGCAACGGCGCCAATTTTTGACCGTGCTGTCGCCACGCGCCAAAAGAACGAGCGGTTATGAAAATAATGTAGTATAGAGCGACAACTCGAATCGTCTCTCAAGGACTCTTAGGTGTTGTTATTATTAACAGAAAAAGTTAGAAATGGGGGGTTTTGGATTGAAACTAAAATAAAGAAAACAAAACAGAACAAAGAAAGAAAACAGAGCGCAAGAAGCAGTTAACAAATAAACTAAAGCGATTAACCTCTGCTTTTGGTTTCCCAACTATCATCGGTTCATGCAAATTCCTAGCCCTAAGCAGATTCTAATCCCCTCCCGGTTGTAGCAATAATTCACAAGCGGAACCACTACTACAGATATATGTCCCTATTCCCGAATTAAGCAAACGGGGTTAAGCACTTCGTGAACTAAGCGAACACGAAACGTACACACGCGAATTAAGCAAACGCGATTATATATAGGAACATGATATCACCGAGATAAACCAACACAACACAATATACTCCTGAATTAAGCAAACAGAAATATAAAGCATGGCATTGAAAAGAGAAAAGGAAATGAAAACAGGAAATACAAGAACCTCAAGTAAGGATAAAAACCAATTACAGTAGATTAATCCTAGGAGACTAGCTCTCCATTACAAAAGAAAACAATAAACTAAGAGAAAAACAAAAGACTAACAAGCTCAGAAACTAGCAAAAACTGGCTAGTTCTGACCGGCCTCTTCAGTTCTGCCTAAGACTGTCTTATATACATGTTTCTGGAATCCAAGTCCTCGCGAGGCGAAGCACTTCTCGCGAGGCGAATAACACGAAAGGTCTGCAACTCTTGGTCTTCTCGCGAGGCGAGCATATCTTCGCGAGGCGAACTCTTCAAATTCCCAACTGTAATGCCCGTGACCTTCCACACGGGCAAGCCGTGATCGTCTCTAACTTTTCATGGTAGGGTGGCTCGCGGGCGAGCTATTTATTCGCGGGGCGAGACAGAATGGTTGGCAATTTCTGGAACAGTCACCTTCTGGTTCGCGAGGCGAACAGTCTTCTCGCGGGGCGAGAAACTCCATAATTATTCCTTTTTATTAACCTGAAAATAGAAAATAGAATAAGTATTTTATTTAATTCTAAATCAACTAAATTAACCTAAAAACACTTTACAGACTCAAAATACTACTTAAGGACAATCAAGTCTAATTTGGGTGAAAATGATATAAAATTAGCACAAAGCCAAGGTCTTTACTAGTTATAAAACCAGTCAAACAGAGGCTCATCAGTAAGATACACCAAACTACCAACCAGTGTACGATACAAAGTGGGATCTAATAGAGGTATGCCCTCAGAGGAGACATATCGAGCATTAAGCTCAAGAGGAGTGTCTGCTGCTCGAGTATCAGAGAGACGAGCTTGCTCAAGAATGTTGCCAATATACTTAGATTGAGAAAGGAGATAACCTCTAGGAGAGTAGGTAACTTCAATCCCCAAGAAATAGCGAAAAGTACCTAAATCCTTTATCTCAAACTGTTGGGCTAATTGCAATTTCAACTCTACAATCCCATCAACATCATCCCCTGTAATAATCATGTCATCAACATATAAAGAGAGTATAATACGACCATGAGAAGTGGACCTGAGAAACAAAGCAGAATCATGAGAACTAGAACGGAAGCCGAGAGATGCAATCACAATAGAAAACTTCTCAAACCAAGCTCGAGGAGCTTGTTTAAGCCCATAGAGAGGCTTCTTTAGCTTAAAAACTTCCCTCGGATTATGAGAAACACCTGGTGGAGGTACCATGTAAACTTCCTCTTGAAGATCACCATTTAAGAAAGCATTTTTAACATCCATTTGAGAAATATGCCACTGGCGAACAGATGCAACTGCTATAAGAGTTCGAATAGTGGTCATTTTAGCAACAGGAGCAAAAGTTTCTTCATAATCCATACCATACTATTAAGAGAATCCCTTAGCAACAAGACGAGCTTTGTAGCGATCAATTGACCCATCAGACTTGTTTTGATCTTATACACCCAACGAGAACCAATTGCACTTTTTCCTAGAGGAAATAGGACAAGGTCTCAGGTATCTGTTTTTTGCAAAGTAGAAAGTTCTTTTGCCATAGCTTGCTGCCAAAGGGGATCACGAATCGCCTCTTTGTAGGAAGAGGGCTTATACAAACTGTGAATGGAGGTTAGAAAGGAAGCAAAAGAATTAGAATAAATAGAATAAACATAATCTGGTAAGTGAATGGACTTACGATCACGTCGAGGATAACAGGGAGGAGGATCAACAATCACAACATGTTCTTGGGGAGCCATAGGGACAGAAGGGACATCTGGATCTGTAGAACTACTAGTGTCAACCCTGCAAAGCTCAGCATCAGAAGTATTGAAATTATCTATATCCATGGAAAAAGGAAACTATTTAACACTATGAGAATCAAGAGGAATAAAATAAAATGGTATATGCTCAAGAAACACAACATGACGTGAGACATAAAGTTTTTTATTTGCAGGATCATAACAATGATAACCCTTCTGACCATCACCATAACCAAGAAAAACACAGATCGCAGAGCGAGAAGACAATTTACTACGTTCTACATGAGGACGAAGAACAAAGCAAGTAGAACCAGAGACTCTCAAGGCTGAGTAATCAGGAGTACAACCATATAACTTTTCAAAGGGAGACAAACCTGAAGTAATAGAAGATGGAATTCTGTTAATAACATGTACTGCAGTAAGGACGGCTTCCCCCCAAAACTCACTTGGAACCGAGGTAGACAAAAGAAGGGAACAAGCAGTTTCAAGAATGTGACAATGTTTCCTTTTGGTGACTCCATTTTGTTCAGGAGTGTCAGTACAAGAAGTTTGGTGAAAGGTCCCATTAGAGGCAAGTAATTCAGAGAATTTATTAGAAGTATATTCACCACCTAGATCACATTGAAAACACTTGATAACAACATTATGTTGAGTTTTAACAAAGGCACGAAACATATGATAAATGCTAAAGAAGTCAAACGATGTTTCATAAGATAAACCTAACAATAACGAGTACAATCATCAATGAATGATACATAATATCTAGATCCACCTTTAGTAAGAACTGGTGATGGTCCCCATACATCAGAATGAACCAAGTCAAAGGGTGCAACAGAAACCGAGACACTTTTGCAAAAGGGCAAAGCAGAAAATTTAGCAAGTTTGCAACCACAACAATTAGAAATGTCATTAGTTTACAACTTTCCTAAAACTCCTGTAGAAGCTAAGTATTTCAAACGGGGAGAAGAAACATGACCAAGGCGAGAGTGCCATAAATAAAAACTAACGGATGAAGAATTCAAACGAAAGGAAGGCAGGTCAACACTAGAAGCTGCAACATATGGAACTCTCAGCTCATCCAGAATATAAAGTCCCCCTGCCTACGGCTTGTCCCAATCAGCCTCTTGGATTGCGGATCCTGCATATAACAAGAGGTCGAAGAAAACAAAACTGAGTAACCAGAATCACATAACTGACAAACAGAAACAAGACTCAAAGTGAGATTAGGAATGTAGTAAACATCTGAAATGGACAAATGAGATGTAGAAAATAACCCAGTGCTTGCTATTGACATCGGAGTGCCATCAGCAATCATGATTGGCACAGATGGGGCATGATGTAAAGACACAAATGAATTAAAATCAGGTGACATATGATGAGAGGCTCCAAAATCAAGGATCCATATGGATGAAGATATACCTGGTGATCTAGAGGAGAGCAAACCAATTTTGGAGGAGGCAGACGTGGCTTGTGGCTGTGTGACGATAAACCTTTGGAACTGCTATGCAAGAACAAATACCATAGGACCTATAAAAGAAGTGCTTTCAGGAGAATATGCATGTACAACATCAGGTGAATCATCCTTTTCAGAAACAATTGCTAACAAACACAAACTGAGAAGAGGAAATCTCAATTGCTGCAAAAAAAAAATCGATGTTAAACCTTAAACCCCAAATGCTGTAAATGGGTTTATGCCAAAAATAAGTTGTCAAACTCTGGTAAATTTCTCATTCCAACATAATAAGTTACCAAATAATAATGCTTTCGGAGCAGAATTGAGGAAAACTGACTGCAAAAATGGAAAAATCTCCCAAGAAAACTTAAGAAATGATCAAAAACGGTTGGTCAAAGTTCCTGGTCAACAAGTCAAAGGCACGAACTAGGAAGTCAAACATGGGTCACTTCGCGGGTCAACTGGTTGCTTCGCTGGTCGTTGTGCAACCAGATCTGCGTCTAGCGCGTGAGTCTCACACGCTTAAGATGGGAGGCGCGTGGCGATGCGTGGCAGGTCGGACAACGACGATTCTTTCGCCACAAGGAAGATCGGCGGTCACGTCTGGGTGGGCAGTGAAACGAAAGGAGGTCTGAGGGGTGCTGAATAGTGATGGCGACAGTGAGATGGAAGAAGAACCAAAAAGTCACCGGCAGTGGCGGAGCGGCGGCGAACAATGGGGGGGCTGGGTGTGGCTCTACAAAACAACCAGAGTCTAAACCTCAGCTCTTGATACCATACTGACAATAAGAATGCAGCATTCAAGGGGAGATAGATAAGAGAGGACAAAGGGAAATAATAAGGTTCAATGCACTGCAATAATCCAAAATCAGTCAATACAATAATGAGAAAGAGCAAATATATATGCATAATTAAAATGACTAAACTACCCTTAAGGAGAGTGAATAAATAAAAAAATAAAAGCCCTAAATTATCTAACAAGTTTTACCCAATCCTAGTCAGCCCTTCGTAATATACTGCGATGCTTCTAAGCAAGGTTTAGGTAGTGTGTTGATTCAAAATGGTAAAGTAGTGACCTATGCCTCTAGACAGTTGAAAACCCATGAGAAGAATTACCCTACCCATGATTTGGATCTAGGAGCCGTAGTGTTTACCTTAAAGATTTGGATGCATTATCTGTATGGAGCTAGGTTTGAGGTTTTTAGTGATCATAAGAGTTTAAAATATCTGTTTGACCAGAAATAGCTCAATATGAGGCAACGTAGATGGATGGAATTTTGTAAGGATTATGATTTTGAGTTGATCTACCACCCAGGAAAGGCCAATGTAGTGGTCGATGCCTTAAGTAGAAGAATCTTGCATGTCTTAGCTTTGATGGTTAGGGAGATGGATCTGATAGAAAAGTTTAGAGACCGGAGCCTAGCATGTGAAGTTACCCCTAGAAAAGTTTGTGATGTTTCATGTGTCACAACTTAGAAAATACATTCATGATCCTAGCCATGTGATAGTACCCGATACAATTCAGTTGAAAGAGAACTTGACTTTTGAGGTACTACCGCTTCAAGTTGAGGACCGGAGGGTGAATTAGCTAACAGACAAGGAGATTCCCTTGGTTAGAGTAGTTTGGAGTGGGGTTAATGAGGAAAGTGCTACGTGGGAGCTTGAGAGCAAGATGATGGAGGTGTACCCGCACCTTTTCAATCAAGGTGAGTAAAAATTTCGAGGATGAAATTTTTATAAGGTGGTGGAGTTGTAGCACCCCTTTTTTCATATATAGTCTTTAAACGATGTTATATGTTTTGTATATGTTAAAATGGGGTTAAGTGGGATTTTGAGGCTTAAAATCCCTTTCTGGTGCATGAGCACGATCGTGCTCATGTATCAGCACGCCCGTGCTTAGGTGCGGGTTCTGTGGCTGCCTGAGCCACGAGCACGGCCATGCTCACCCCTGAGCAAGGCCGTGCTCACCCCTGAGCACGGCCGTGTCAGAAATGAGCGTTTTGGCGGTAAAGTTGTCAGCCCATGCTTAAAGGAGCACGATCCCGTGCTTGGGGTCTGATGCTTGTATACGAGAGTTTTAGAGAGGGTTACGAGTTAACCCTCATTACGACACTTTTAGGAATCCTAGTGCGTCCGAAAACCTCTGTTTACCCCTTTCCTTCGAACTCATCATTGTTCTTGGGTTTCTTGCCATCGTTTGGGAGAGAAAGTGCAAGTTAGTGTCAATAAAGGTAAACTGGTTATCCCTCTCTTTTTCCTTTTTGTGATTTGGGATTAATTGGTTACCCCTTTGTGTTGGCCAAGGCTTGGGAAGTTCCTCGAGCCACTCAAGGGAAACTGAGTAGAGTCGCTTAGGTTGGTGTTAAGGGGAATCTTCATACCAGGTATGGGTAGAAGGGATAGTATGAACATATAGGCATTGGGGGTAGCGTAAGATGAAGGGTTAACCCATGAACCTATTGTTTGCTATTTGCTATCCTGTTTATGATTATACATGTTTAATTGTTATTGGTATGCCTATTGTTATTATGAATTGTATTTGATGTTGCCATGTTTGGATTGATGATGCCATGAATGATGTTTTTAGTTTGATTATGCTATTCATGATTATGGATGAATGTTGATGATGATTTTGTCATAAATGAATGACTTGGTTGTTGGTTGAAGTTGTGAGACGATGACGATGCTAATAAGACATTAAAAGATGTTAATAATAACGGATGAAATTAAGGGATAAATTCCCAATTGTTCATAAGACTCGAACCGTAGTAAAGAGAAGCGAGATTATTGCTCAAAGGCTTAGTCCAAACCCTAGGATTGATTCTTGAGCGTTTTAGGGACATTAATAATGAAGCTGGAATTAAAGGATTAATTCCCCGATAAGTACAAGACATGGAGATTAGTTAAGAGTAATTAAATTGATGTTGATGGTTAGTAAAAGCCAATAGGATTTATCTTTGAATGTCCTAGGAAGCCTAGCAAGGGTTCCCATCCCTTCTACCCAGAAACAGTACGGTCATGCTCCAGTAAGCACGGTCGTGCTCAATAGTCAACACGCCCGTGCTTGACTTGAAAGTCAGCACGCCCGTGCTGGGGGAAGCACAACCGTGCTCCCCAATTTAGAATAGAACGCTGAAACATAACCGGGGTGTCTTACCCCAATTGTTCCTAATGATAAAATAAGATACTAAACGAAGTAAAGACAAATTAGATAATTTAATGAAGACTTAACAAAGATAATTAAATACGAACTTTAAAGATGGTTAAGTCGGTAACGATGTTTACTGCGCGTTGTTGTACCTTGGTGCTTATTGGCCAATGGGGCCTTAATGCTTAATGGTCAATATGTTGTTAACGTCAAACCTTGGTGCCTAGTGGCCAACAGGGCCTCGATGCCAAGTGGTCGAGGTGTTGATGGTGATAAAACTTAGGTAGCCCAATGGTCCAAGTGGAGGTGGTCATTGTTGATTGTGTGTTGTTGTTCCTCACGCATTCGTGCATTGGAGATGTTAGTGGGGGATGTTCAACATAGCGGAGGTCGTCTGAGAGTAAGACGATCTGGCCGCACGCCGTGATTCATCCGAGAGTTAGGTGAATCGTGTACACTCGTGGTGACGCATCCGAGAGTAAGGTGCGTTGGCTATCCAAGGGGTTCACCCATGGTTTGGTGAACTGTCGGCGTTGGTGCTTAATCGCCAATGTGGATATGTGAACGCGCTGTCGCCACGCGCCAAAAAGAACGAGCGATTACAAAATAATGCAGTATAGTGCGACAACTCGGATCGTCTCTCAAGGACTCTTTAGGTGTTGTTATTATTAACAGAAAAAGTTAGAAAAAGTTAGAATTGGGGGTTTTGGATTGAAAGCTAAATTAAGAAAACAAAACAATAAAAACGAAGCAGTTAAAGAAAATAGCAAATAGACAAAAGCGATTAACCTACTGTTCTCAGTTTCCCACTATCATTGGTTCATGCAAATCCTAAGCAGATACTAATCCCCTCCCGGTTGTAGCAACAATTAACAACGCAATCACTACTACAGATGTATGTTCCTATTCCCGAAATAACAAACGGGGTTAAGCTCTCATGAACAAACGAACATGAATGAACACACGCGAAATAACAAACGCGATTATATATAGGAACATAGCATCACCGAGATGAAACAATACAACACTATATATTCCTGAAATAACAAACAGAAACATACAGCATGGTATTGAAAAGAGAAAAGCAAATGATCATGAAATACAGAACCTCAAATGTTAACAGAAACCAATTACAGTAGATTAATCTAGGAGACTAATTCTCCATTACAAAAGGAAAACAAAACATATCTAAAAAGAAGACAAACTACTACTACTGCCTAGGAACTAGCCAAAACTGGCTAATTCTGACTATTCCCTTCATTTCTGCCTAAGACTGCTTATATACACGTTTCTGGAGTCAGAGTACTCGCGAGGCGAAACCTTGCTCGCGAGGCGAATTACATGAAAGGTCTGCAACTCTTTGTCTTCTCGCGAGGCGAGAACATCCTTCGCGAGGCGAACTCTTCAGCTTCCAACCGTTACGCCCGTGGCATTCAACACGCCCAAACCGTGATGGCTTCTGATCTTCCAAGACTCGCGAGGCGAAGGAATACTCGCGGGGCGAACTCTTCAACTTCAGAATTGCCACGGCTGTGATCTTCAACACGGGCAAGCCGTGATCGTCTCTGACTTTTTCATGGTTGCAATTCTCGCGGGGCGAGAGATTATTCGCGGGGCGAGTGGCACCAGATTTATTACTTTTTATTAACCTGAAAATAGAAAATAAAAGTAAATAATTATTCAACTCTAAAACAACTAAATTAACTTAAAAACAATTTACAGACTCAAAATACTACTTAAGGACAATCAAGTCTAATTTGGGTAAAAATGGTATAAAATAAGCACAAAGCCAAGGTCTTTACTAGTTATAAAACCAGTCAAACAGAGGCTCATCAAAATACCCCAAACTTAAACTTTGCTTGTCCCCAAGCAAACTACACTCAAAAACTTAAAAAGACTCAAGACCTGGCAAGCTCAAGAGATTCAATCAACTTTCGCACAGATTTCAAGCAATTTATCAAAACAATTTTTCTTTCAATGTTCCCCCCTTTCAAGCAAAGTAATCCCCACAATTTTTTTATTCTAAACAGTTGAGAATTTCATCATTCAAACAATCAGAAATCTAAGCTGGGGATCCAAGTCACACACAAGAGGGAGATCACCAAAATCAAACAACTGCCTTCCTCACAAGGGAAATTTATGTTCACTCAATCACTCAATTTTTGTCAGGCTAACATTTTCACTCAATTTTCACTTTTAAGAACACTTCCCATAAATTTGATTTTCATCTCTAAATGATTCCCACAGAAAATATGCAAGCAACATCAAAAGGTCTTTTATGGGTTGTAATGGGGCCTGGCTAAGGGAAGGATATACAAAAGAACTAGGCTGAAGACCCTAGGAACTAAGAGAGCATGAAACATTTTTACACTTTGAAATTCACTCAAGTTCCTTTCTTAATTTTTTTCTTTATGCTTCTGGGTGGCTACAGCCTTTTTATTTCTTTTTGCCATTTTTGCACTTTTATTTTTTCTGTTTTTTTTTCTTTTCTTTTTTCACATTTTTTTTTTCGTTTTTACACTTTCCTTCTTCTTCTTTTTTTCTTTTTTTTTTCTTTTTTCCATTCCCAAACAACACATTGCACCTTGCAGCCACCCCAAACTTTAGTTTCTTGCACCCATTCTAAGATTACATGCTCTCCTAATCCTAAGATCGGGTTAACATGGTTTTCCAGATTTTTGGGCTTATAACATTAGGTTATCAAGAATTAAAGGCTAATAGGCTCAATGGGGCTAACTAGGGAACATGCATTAGGAATGGTTATTTTAGGCCAAGTAGCTATTTACAAAGAAAATGCCTAAATCATTTGAAGCAAACACATAATCATGCAAACCAAAAAGAGATTCAATCAAATTCAGGAAAGTGCAACTTAAAAAGTGATTTTCACACAGTTTAAAACATGTTGGAGGCTCAAAACCTCACCTGGACATTTATGCAAATTATTTGAAAGAGATACTATCCCTAGTGTGTGCTTCCTATCACCCCAAACTTATCATTCATCATGCCATCATAATAAAATCTCAAAGTTCAGTTTTCAATCTCATGGGGATCAAATTTTCAAAAATTTTCCAAATCCTAGGGGTAAACAGTCAATACATATCATGCAATCATCTATGCAAAAATTAATCAAATCCAATAAACTTGCCAATACTAGACTTAACACAACTCCTGAGCTTCTCAAATTATTCAGGAGCTTTATTGGAAACAAAACAGAAATAAAGCAAGAAAAAGAAAATTAAAAAGGAGAAAGGGTTAAGAAAACTCATTGAAGGGCGGTTCCACCAGGATCCCACTGCTTGTAGCATAAGGCCCACGTGGTGGCCAAAGGGCGGAAGCTCATTCCATGATTCCATGACTTGCAGCCTTGATGTGGGGGTGAGCATTTGACAATTATGATGACTTCGCCGAGTGCGGCGGACTTCTCACTCCCCTTCGGGTCACAGCTGACCTCTTTATCTACAAAGTCTCCCCAATAGAAGTGGGGCTCAACCTCTTGGACTGGCCAGGGTGCCAAATCCAAGGGTGCAAAATCCAGAGCTGGTTCCTCCTCGGGGGGAGGTGACAAACAGTTAGTTGGGGTTACTGGTGCTGCTTCAACTTCTGCAATGTCTTCATCCACTGCACTAACAAATTCAACACCTGCTATACATGCAGAAATTTCAGCACACACCAAACAAAGGTTAGAGTTAGTACATATATTACAAGAAAATGAATCAGAAAAATCTACAATGTCTGGAAATTCTGCAATTAGTTCATCATCCACCCCACTACTCTCAACACGTGCATCTAAGACCAAAGAGTCTTCTTTATCCTCAAGCACGGTGGAGCAAATGTTCTCTTGATCCTCCTGATCTAAGTTTCCTGAACAGAACAAACCTGCAAAACGATCTGCATTTTCTATTTTTCCTGAAAAGTATAAACCTGTAAAACATTCTACACACAGAGCAGTTCCATCACAATAACAAGCATTAGGATCAGGGGATTCAACACATAAATCATCATCAACAGAAACATTATCATCAGAAATATTTTCAGAAATAACCACTTTAGAATCTGTATGTTCCTCAAGAGGCTGTGGAGTTAGCATTGCAACTGAGTTGGTGGTAACTTGATCAATTTGAGTCCACAACTTTTGAGATTCAGCTTGGTCCCTCTGGTATTCAGCCTCCATCTTCTGTTGAAATTCCTCTATCATCCGTTGAGTTTGCTCGGCCATTCGTTGATTGTTCTCTTCCATTTGTTGTAGCATTGAAGCAATTTTATCCAAGGTGCTCTGTGAAGGTTCGGAAGGTGCAGAGGTGGTCACTTGGCTAGGATAGTATGGTGGTGGCTCACTAAAATTAGGATAATACATGCAAGGTTGTGGTTCATAATAAACATTAGGAAAGTATCCATACATGTAATTATCCATGGCAATCAAACAACCAGACAAGCAGACAAAACTAACTAGAAAAGAGATTTTTTTTTTTTTTTTAAATGTAACTTTCTGCTAATAACAACAAACAAGAGTCCCCGGCAACGGCGCCAATTTTTGAACGCGCTGTCGCCACGCGCCAAAAAGAACGAGCGATTACAAAATAATGCAGTATAGTGCGACAACTCGGATCGTCTCTCAAGGACTCTTTAGGTGTTGTTATTATTAACAGAAAAAGTTAGAAAAAGTTAGAATTGGGGGTTTTGGATTGAAAGCTAAATTAAGAAAACAAAACAATAAAAACGAAGCAGTTAAAGAAAATAGCAAATAGACAAAAGCGATTAACCTACTGTTCTCAGTTTCCCACTATCATTGGTTCATGCAAATCCTAAGCAGATACTAATCCCCTCCCGGTTGTAGCAACAATTAACAACGCAATCACTACTACAGATGTATGTTCCTATTCCCGAAATAACAAACGGGGTTAAGCTCTCATGAACAAACGAACATGAATGAACACACGCGAAATAACAAACGCGATTATATATAGGAACATAGCATCACCGAGATGAAACAATACAACACTATATATTCCTGAAATAACAAACAGAAACATACAGCATGGTATTGAAAAGAGAAAAGCAAATGATCATGAAATACAGAACCTCAAATGTTAACAGAAACCAATTACAGTAGATTAATCTAGGAGACTAATTCTCCATTACAAAAGGAAAACAAAACATATCTAAAAAGAAGACAAACTACTACTACTGCCTAGGAACTAGCCAAAACTGGCTAATTCTGACTATTCCCTTCATTTCTGCCTAAGACTGCTTATATACACGTTTCTGGAGTCAGAGTACTCGCGAGGCGAAGCACTGCTCGCGAGGCGAATTACATGAAAGGTCTGCAACTCTTTGTCTTCTCGCGAGGCGAGAACATCCTTCGCGAGGCTAACTCTTCAGCTTCCAACTGTTACGCCCGTGGCATTCAACACGCCCAAACCGTGATGGCTTCTGATCTTCCAAGACTCGCGAGGCGAAGGAATACTCGCGGGGCGAACTCTTCAACTTCAGAATTGCCACGGCTGTGATCTTCAACACGGGCAAGCCGTGATCGTCTCTGACTTTTTCATGGTTGCAATTCTCGCGGGGCGAGAGATTATTCGCGGGGCGAGTGGCTCCAGATTTATTACTTTTTATTAACCTGAAAATAGAAAATAAAAGTAAATAATTATTCAACTCTAAAACAACTAAATTAACGTAAAAACAATTTACAGACTCAAAATACTACTTAAGGACAATCAAGTCTAATTTGGGTAAAAATGGTATAAAATAAGCACAAAGCCAAGGTCTTTACTAGTTATAAAACCAGTCAAACAGAGGCTCATCAATATGTAACTCTGAAGTTGACCTCCTGAGGTAGATAGGATCCACATGCATAATGGAGTAGTGGAGTAGTGTTGCACCGCATAGCATACATCGATTGAATTATGATGAATATGTTTTGTATGTTGCTATGTGATAACATGCTACATTTATATGATGTATGCTCATCTTGCTTACTGCTTCCATGCCATTATGTTTTATACATGTTTCTTACTCCCCGTCTTTTGTTGTTTGCTTTGCATGTACCTTTATGTTATGCAGAGGACGGTGAGCAGCCTGTAGATGAGTGACTATGAGGAGTCGCTACTCGTAGTTTAGGATTTCGCAGTTTTAGTTTGTTTATCCGTGATGTTTCTGGATTTTGTTATACCGGCTCTGTAATGTGACATCGGGGTTGGGTTATGTTTTTCATGTTATGTTTTTATTTCCGCATTTTTTATGTTTTGTTACAATGCGGTACCTTTTACGTTGGTTTTCATTTTATAATAAATGATATGCATGTTTTTATTTTATCTCTTCTATTTTATTGCTTTATAAATACATGCGGGGTAGAGAGTGTCACATCTGTCACTCTGACAGAAGTTTTGGTGACCCATCTGGAAATTACTCGTCTACAAGAAGAAAGCTCAGAATGAAGCCAAGTTAGATCAGCATGAGCACTCGTCTACTAAAAAGATGATGTGGCACTACTAATATTATGTCTCAGGCTAAACACTAAGAAGATCCTTCAAGACACACCCGTCTAAAGCTGGAGACCTACACATGTCTGGAAGTAATGACTGCACCCGTCTATTGTGCATTTGTCATAAAAAAAGTCCAAGTCAACATATTCAAATTAAAGAAGCTTTACTCGAAGACTTCAAGGACTAAGGACCTCTGGAAAAGCACCAAGCAAAAAGAATAAAGAATTATTCTTTCAAGTTTTTAAGGAATCTACATGCTACCCTCTGTACAAGTCAGTCATGCTTTTCACTCTTTTAAGTACAAACCAAAAATATTTTTTAAAAGATGAACTGAGTGTTGCACTGAAATGAGATTGTCCTCTGCTGCAAGTACAAAAGCACCTTTGCCGCACCTCTGATTCAGCAACGCTTCAAAATAAAAGTGAACTCTTGGTCTGTCATGTCAAAGCTCAATGTCTTCAAGCCTTCAATGTTGTCCAGAATGACTCTTTGGTATTAATGGCGTCTCAGTATTTCAAATCAGAAGAAATCACTTTCTGAAGAATGTCTCTAACGGATCAAATTGATTGACAGCTTTAAAAAGAGAAGACCACAAAGATGAAGAACAAGATTGTGCAAATATTCAAGAAGCATTTACTCTTCGTATTTATTCCTTTGTTCTTTCAATCTTTATTTCTTCAATCATTTGATATCAATATACAGTCTTTCTTCCCTCATATTTATTCCACTCTGAGTGTTTACCAGAAAGACTTGCAAAGTTGTATTAAGTACACAAACACTTCCTACTCTTGTTAAGCTTAAGTTTGTAAAACGGTTGCAAGCACCGGTTAAGCTTGTTTATTTAGTGGAAGAAAATATCACAGGTGGACTGGGGACTGAGCTATGTCACTAGTGGTTGGGTGGTTGAACCAGGATAAAATCCTTGTGTTTTGCTTTTCTTCCTTCACCTCTTTTAATTTGTTTATCAAATTGTTTTTCACTGCAAATTATGTTTTATATTTCAAGAGTTTTTTTTTCGATTTATTGAAAATAATTTCATTTTTATTGAAAACCCAATTCACCCATCTTTAGTGATGGTTGTCACGACCAACAATTAGCATATTAATTGAATAAAATGAATCAAATGTATGAACTAGCTGATCCATTCAGTTAATCATAAATTGGAAGTAAACAATTACTACATGTGTGAGTTTTGAAATAGTTATGATTATCAAATATTTTATAATGATATAGAAGCGTATGATTATACAACAATTTAAATTTCTTTTACAATATATCAAAGTTAAATCCACAAAGTTATGCTTGTGTCTTGAATATGTCCTTATGTTGATGCCAAACACAATATTTTCTTGGAAAATATCAAATTTGGGTTGCAAGACCTAAAAATTATGCTTATTCTCATGCAAAAGCAGGACATCTCAGGGTTTGTTGAAGAATGATAAGTACAATTAAAGCAAAATTATAACAACACTATTTATGTAACACCCTAGTTTTTACACCTATGATTAATTATTTTATTTGGATGTTCAAGTTTATTTTGTTATGTGGTTTAGTTTGAGTAATTAAATTACTCTCTTCAAATTATTTTATTGGGTGCGTTAGCACTGACTTAGTTCAGTGAATGTACGCTTACTAGACAATAATTTACGTTATTGTCACTATTATTACCAGTACATAAAAATATTTTAAATAATATGATTAAGAGAAAAACATTTTCATATATTTATTCTATTTAATTTTAGAGTTAAAAATATTTTGGTTTGACCTTAATCGGAGATTAAATTTTGGGCAGAGTATTTTCTTAGTTGATCGGTTCAACTATTAATTTTTACTCTAATTTGAATTTCGAAATCATATCTTCATCAATCTTTATTTTTAGATTCCAAAAAGCAAAAACATGTTTATTTTAGGCCTAATATTTATCACTCATTTTGTACCTATCACTAAGTAATTAGTTTAAAAACTCAACTTTTACACTTTCTCTCTCTCTTTCTCGACGCCCTCTCTCATTTTCTCTTTTCTTTCTCTGCTTCTTTCTCTTTTCTTCTTTCTTTTTCTCTTCCTCTTCTCCCTCCTAACTCCATCTTCTTCTTCTCCCCCACTCCAAGCTCATCTCCTCCCTTCTCCCTTCACAGACTCGATCGTGCGCCGCCTCTGGGAGCTCGTCGGTCGCCGTTCGTCGCCGCAGGGAAGGGAAGACGCAACACCTGCACGCGTTCACCTCTGCAACCGCGCGAAGAATCATCTCCACCACAGTGAGCCGTCACGGTGAGTGTTCTCAGCCGCTGTTGATGGTGGTTCTGCCACCCTGGGTTGTTAAACCTTTTTCCTTTCTTTCTAAAAACTTATCCCTTTGTTCTTGGATGTCCCAAAAAACGCATCTGTCTCTGCCGCCGCGTCTGGGCCGTCAGCTGCCGTGCTGGTTGGCCATCCAACCACCATGTTCTCTTCTCCTTACTCTGGGTAAGTATTTTACCCCTAATCTCTTCTATTTTGTAAAAACCCCAAATTGATTTGAAACCCTAACCCTAGCCTTTTTAATTCAGCTTCCAATCTTGAAATTGAAGCTTGTTTTATGCTATTAGGACTATGAATTTGTGTTTTCCCTAAACCAATTTCATTATTCTTTAATTAAAATGAGTTTTCCCTAAATTGTATTTAGGAGCCCTAAACCCCCAATTTGATTTTATTTGAATTTGGGTATGTTTTGTGAAATTAATTATGATTTAATGCAATTAGGAATCTTAATTGATGATTCCCAAGTTCTCTTTCATGATCCTATAATCAAAACAAAGTTTCCTTAAAGGGTATTGTGAAGCGTAAGCTTCAAACATGATTTTCTTTGAAAATAACCTTGTTTGGTAATTAGATTAAGTGTTTAGATCAAGTTAGAATGTGTGTTTGATCATGTGTAATTGATTTCTTGATTTCTGGTTGTTGCGCGTTGTTGGATTTACTCTCTGAGACGTTTGGACACGGCTATGCTTGCTTGATGGAGTAGATATGAGCTAACGTGAGCATTAGGACGAGGATCCTTTACTTGTCTTCAAAGGTAAGGGGAGCTTGCCTGATGGATTTTTCTCAATAACCATTTGCTTGTTGTGTAGTCTGTATAATTTATGTGGTTGTGGTTATCTGTTTATGTGGTTTATGTTGTGTAGTGTATCTGAGTATCAGTGTCTGATCTGCTTTAAATTATTTGATTAGTTGTATATGATATTGCTATGATGCATGATCTGTCTGGTGGTATAATTCTGATAATTGTTTTTGAATGTTTCTTGTGAGTGTTGTTTGAGAAGCCTGACTGTGGTCAGTGCACAACCGATTAATCAAATAAAAGCTTTAATAAGCTGTGTAAATTATATTCAATGTTTTATGGGAAATGTTGAAATATAATAGTGGTGGAAAATATTATTTTGGAAAAATAACGAGTTTTGAGAAATATTATTATTTTTGATGATTTATTAGTGTAAAAATAACCTATGAGTCACAATGAGAGCGAAATCGTGAAAATGTTTCTGTACTGCTAATTTTTATGTAAGAAAGTTTGCAATATTATACAAAGTTATTTTATGAAATTAATTGTTGAAAAGAAGTTAATGATGATTTTAGAAAATTGTTTCAGTGGAAAAAGCTAAGTTTTGGCTTAAAAAGCTTTAAAAGTGATAATTGATGACAGATTTGGAAAAGTGTGATGACAGATTTAAAAGTGATAATTGTTAACAGAAAAAGTCAGAATTTGGGGGGGGGAGGGTGTTTGGTTTTAAAACTAAATAAAGAAAACAAAGCAGAAAGACAATGCAGACTAAATAATTACCAAATAAACTAAAGCGATTAACCTACTGTTCTCGGTTTCCCACTATCATCGGTTCATGTAAATTCCAAGCCCTAAGCAGATTCTAATCCCCTTTCGGTTGTAGCAACAATTAACAAGCGAAATCACTACTACGAGATATATGTTCCTATTCCCGAATTAAGCAAACGGGGTTAAGCCCTTCGTGAACTAAGCGAACACGAATTGAACACACGCGAATTAAGCAAACGCGATTAAATATAGGAACATAACATCACCGAAATAAATCAACACAACACTATATACTCCTGAATTAAGCAAACAGAAATATATAGCATAGCATTGAAAAGGGAAAAGCATACAAAACATGAATTACAGAACCTCCAGTGTAAATGAAACCCAATCACAGTAGATTAATCCAAGGAGACTAGCTCTCCATTACAAAGGAAAAACAAAGCATAAAACCTAATTCTACAGCCATCTAAACTAAAGAGAAAACCAAAGATAAAAAAGCTCCTCAGTTCTGCCTTGAAACAGACTTAAATACAGATTCTGGATTCCGCGGTCTCGCGAGGCGAGCACACCTTCGCGGGGCGAATAATACGAACAGTCTTCAGTGTTTGGCTCTCTCGCGAGGCGAGCTTATCATTCGCAAGGCGAAACTCTTCAAATTCCAAACTGTCACAGCCGTGACCTTCAACACGCGTAAGCCGTGATGGCTTCTGGTCTTCCAGGGTTGGATTACTCGCGAGGCGAGTCATGTGTTCGCGGGGCGAGACAGAAAGGATTGCAATTTCTGGAACAGTCACGCTTCAGGTTCGCGGGGCGAAAAAATCCAAAACTGCTTCACTTTATTAACATGAAAACAAGAAATAGCATAAGTGCTTTATTTGACTCTAAATCAACTAAATTAACCTAAAAATACTTAAATGACTCAAAATGCTGCTTAAAGACAATCAAGTCTAATTTGGGCGAAAATGAGATATAATTAGCACAAAACCACGGTCATACTAGTTATAAAACTAGATGAGCCAGCGGCTGATCACTCATGTATACAATATAGGCCCTCAAATTCCAAATGACTGAGTCCATCACAACACAGAACATTAGTACCCCGACGTCTCGGTTACTAAGTCCAACTGTATTTTTAACATGGTTAAAATCAACTTTTGATTTTTAGAAATTCTTTTCCAATGGTAGAAATTCATTATAAAATCCTTAAATAATAAAAACTTAGTTTTTCACAAACCAATGAGTCACTTGAAGTTTAATTTCCTCAAAATAGGCACTACCGTTTCGAAAATACTTGCCGTCTACACTTTTCCAAATTTGCCGTCAAATATTATTTTTAAGGCTTTTAAGCCAAAAACTTAACTTTTTCCACTTAATTAATTTTCTAAAATCATGATTAACTTATTTTCACCAATTAATTTAATAAAAGAATATTTTGTAATATTCTGGGTTTTCTTACGTAAAATTTAGCAGTACCAAAATATTTTCACGGTTTCGCACTCGTTGTGACTCATAATTCACTTTTCCAAAAATAAATTATTAAAATACTAATATTTTTCAAAACTCTTTATTTTTCTCAAAATAAATTCCCTTTAATATTATATATCAATATTTTTCCGTTAAAACATTGAATATAATTTGCGAAGCTTCTTAAAGCTTTTATCCGTCTTTCTTAATTGTGCACTGACCACTGTCAGGCTTCTCACACATCAAACAACAGTTATATCACAGATATTTCCTAGGCAGATCACGCATCACAGTAACATAATATAATTGCAGATAAACAATTAACGCAATTAAAACCACACAGATACAATTAACATAACAATAAACAACATAAATAAATACTAACAAACAAATAATTACAAACAACCACGGGATAGCATATAGCCATTGAATAAAATCCTCCGGTGTTCCCCCCTTACCTCTTGAAGACTCCTTGATAAACTTACAGACTCCTTCGAAATTTCAGTTACCTCGTAAACGTCGTACTCAACTAACCTTCAATCATTACAACCAAATAGTTACAAATCAAGAAACTAAAACATTCTAAACCCTAATACATAGTCACGGCCTCTAGGGTTTTTGAATAACTAAAACTTCTAATCATGATTAAGTTATGGATTAATGATCCTTGATTAACCTAAATCATAGATTAGTAACCAAACAACTAAGTTTAAAACTCAAGACTTCCTAACTCTTTTATACATAGATTCGGCCTCAATAGGTTCATAGAGCTAGGGTTCTTAGTTTAACAAATCAACTTGGATTCATAAAGCATACATACTAAGAGATTGATTTCTAAGATCATTTATGAAAACCATGAACAAAACTCAACAAAACTCACCCACTTAGGGTTCGGCCAACACAAAGATTTTTGAGTAAAATATTCATTTTAAGAGACTAACATGGATTAGAGTGTGTAGTCATACATGCCATATAGAATACATGATCATACATGAAAACACATGAACAAAACTCTACCAACCCTAAGGTGATAGGTTCGGCCAAAGCTAGGTTTTCAAGAAAGAAATTTTTGATTACATCATGCTTTTAGATTTAGATAATATGCATGATATCAAGAAGATAGAAAGTAGTTTCATCATCATTATATTTTTCTAGAATTTATTATGACTTTTCAAAGTTCTAGGGTTAGAAACTTTAAAGTGATGAACAACTATGATATAAGCCTTGAATCAAGAAACTTGCTAAAGAACATAGGCATGATTAAGAATGAAGATTAGGATTTACCTCTTTAAGATCAATGACCAAGGAAATCCAAGAACTTCCTTTACAAACTTAGAACTAAGGGACTTATGAATTTTAGGGTTTTGGAAGCAAATGGCAAAAGAAACTAAATGAAAAGTGAGAGTATGGTATTTATAGTGATAGTGGCGCCATCTTAGGAAGACTCTAGATGATGATGAGTTGTCTTGCCAAAGGATCCAAATGCAATTAAGTTCTAAGGACCACTTTGCAAAGATTCCAATAGTTGAAGGACTAGTTTGCAAATTGTCAATAAAATGTCATGATGATGATTTTGCCACATTAAATGCTAGCTTATCTTGACTTTGTTGGCTGAATTTATGAGTCAAAGATAGGTTAGGATAATTCATGCATTTAAGAAGAATCAAGAACATTGTGGAAAAATCAAGGATAATGTAGGATAATGTAGAAACTTGTGGAAAACTCTAGATTCATCATGATGCATCCAACAACAATGAGGCAGCCACAAATCCTCATGGGCTTGCGCATGGGCTGGGTTAATTTGGGCTTGGGTTCATTCTTGTGGGTCCCACTTGAAAAATTTAAGCATTAGGCTTAAGATAGGAAACTTAAATGGCTTTATGGAATCAAACTATGAACTAGAAAATTTTGGGCTTCTAAGCCACGACCAATTGAGATTGGAAACAAGGATTCTAGCCCAATTCTCTTGGAAAAACTTAAAAAACTAATTTAGGGACAAAAGGGTAATTTACAGAAAGTTCAGGGGCTTAAACGTAAAATTCATAAATTTTCTCTTTAACCCTGAAAAACCTTCTAGACTTAAAAATATGATTCATCCCCTTGAATCATCTCAAAATCCTAATATAAACCCTCTATCTACTCTTAGAAACTCTAATTTCCCTTCCGTCGTCTACCCGATTACGTGTTCCGCCCGTAATACGTAAATTATTTTATTTTTTCTGAAAAAAATTCTAAAAATACAGAATTATAGAAAATAAAATACTAAACTTAAATCCTTCGTTCACGAATTAAAATTAGGTCTTTTGAGCAGTATTATTATACTGTCAATGGAATTCGCTGGCCGGGTTTCGCCTGACTTTCAAACCTAAATTTTAATCGTAGCTTCCTACGGTCAAGTAGGATTGAGTAGTAAACTCCGTTTATTTAAAATAATTTTATAAAACTCAAATAAATTTATAAACATATTTATACGTATTACTGTTATTTAAAACAGTAAAATACAGGGTGTTACAAGTGTTGTTTGAGAAGCCTGACTGTGGTCAGTGCACAACCGATTAATCAGATAAAAGCTTTAATAAGCTGTGTAAATTATATTCAATGTTTTATGGGAAACGTTGAAATATAATAGCGGTGGAAAATATTATTTTGGAAAAATAACGAGTTTTGAGAAATATTATTATTTTTGATGATTTATTAGTGTAAATGTAACCTATGAGTCACAATGAGAGCGAAATCGTGAAAATGTTTCTGTACTGCTAATTTTTATGTAAGAAAGTTTGCAATATTATACAAAGTTATTTTATGAAATTAATTGTTGAAAAGAAGTTAATGATGATTTTAGAAAATTGTTTTAGTGGAAAAAGCTAAGTTTTGGCTTAAAAAGCTTTAAAAGTGATAATTGATGACAGATTTGGAAAAGTGTGATGACAGATTTGGAAAAATGTAGAAGGCAAGTATTTTGAAACGGCAGTACATAATTTAAGGAAGTTAAAACCTCAAGTGACTCACTTTTGTGAAAACTAAGTTTTATTATTTAAGGATTTTATTAATGAATTTCCAATTTAGGAAAAGAATTTCTGGAAGCAAAACTGATTCAACAGTGTTAAAAGTGGTGTGGAACTTAGTAACCGAGACGTCGGGGTACTAATGTTCTGTGTTGTGATGGACTCAGTCATTTGGACTTTGAGGGCCTAGATTGTATACATGAGGTATACCGTGTTGAAACATTGAAGATGTTTCTTGTACCACGAACCTAGGGCCGGTGCACCGGTCGAGAGGTGTCGTGATTGAGCACTCGGACAGTGAGGTCCTGTGTTGTGATGAAAGTTTTAAAAGTGTTTTAAAACTATGTGAGTCGTAAGCCATTTTGAGCTTCGGCAAAGAAAGATTGAACACAAAGAAAAGAACAAAACAAAAGTGTTTTACATGCATTTGGCAGACGTGCCTGCGCTTTGTGGCATAATGCATTAATTACCAGCGGCGAAAGGTAATTCCGATGTGCATTTTTCTCATGTGCCTAGGGAGGACATGGAGACCCCATCTTACTTGCTAATGGTAGGCCCTGATTGTGGACATTAGCAATGTGTTTGGCCTTGTGTGCCTGGCCGTGTGTGCCTGTGTGGATGGGAAGAGGTTGCGCACCTGTTGGCAGAGTGCCAAGTTAGCCAGTGTGGCTATGGAGTCTGATCAACTCATTTTATGTTGGGATATCTCATGAGATTAGGACGAAAATTAGATGATGAATATGAAGTGTCATGCATAATTTTTAAACGATGATGTTTGGGGTGTTGAACCCATTGATAAACTATTAGCTTATAAATGCTTGTGTGGTAAATGTATATGTGTTATGTGGTGTCGCGCATTTAGTTATTGCGTTAAATCTATATATTGGCGTCTCACCCTTACACACATATCAGGTTTCTTCTGGTTCGCTATTGTACCCTGGGTACTTTAACACAGATGGTGCAGAGGAGTCTTTCTAAGTCACTCAGAGACTTAGATCTAGTTGTTTGATGAGGTATTGATTGTGGAATGATCACGTGAGTTTTCCTCAGGAATAACTTTTAGAACGACCAGCGTAGGGTTTGAGATTTAGATTATTTTGATAAGTATGTATGAGTATGGCTCAGAGAGCCTTTATTTTAAAATGGAATGTTTATGGCTCGGAGAGCATATCTTTTGAATGAAAATCTAAGCTGTTCCTTTTGGCCTTGTACAGCTTATGGATATCATATATATATATATATATATATATATATTTAACATATTACTGTCTGGATGTATCTGGTGTAACTGAAATTCTGGAAATGAAAATATAATTATTTTAGCAGGTGTTCTTTTACCCTGGGATGTCCGAATTACAGAGGAGACTCTGTCGAAATTTTCGTAAAAATACTAGCTTTTATTCAATTATATTCTTTAAATGAAATAGGCTTGTCAGGCTAAGATAGTAAGTCCGTGTGTCGATTAAGGCTTAGGTGTGGAGTCGTGACAAAAAAAATTTATACCCAATTTCAGACACTTATGTATTTATATACATTATTTTCCGAAAGCACCAGCAAATTATCCTTTTAATTTTATTTTCGCACGTGTTATGTAGTAATGCCCAAGGGGGGTGTTACAATTTACATTAACAATTAAAGCATGATAATTATAATAACACTCTTTACATCAATAATCTATTTTTAATTATTAAATTTATTAAAAATACAATCTTATCATGATTTGTTTTCTGTAAATGAATATAAAGCAAATTGAGTAATTAAGAAAATAATTATAGTTAAGGATATGCAAAAAATCCAAAAGAATCAAAATGATATTAAAAACTACAAAATTGCACTGTTAAGAACTGGTTTTTCTAAACCACTTTTTATAACCGGAACAAATTGTACTTATAAAATGGTTCAATTATTTTTAAAACAAAAAGGTTTGGTTCCTTGAAAATATCTAAACAAAACTACATCTTACCGTACCCAAATGAAACCTTGGTTCAAAAATCATAAAAAGCAAAACCAATTTGATCAATCCCTATTTCTCATGAACCCCAACCCCCAATTTACGCCACCATACCAACCCTAGAAACCCAGTCAATTTCTCTTTCGCTTTTCAAGAACCACAATAACCTCCATCTTCGTTCACTCTGAAACTCGAACGAAAAATAAGAAGCAAACACACTTTGAAAAATCTCACATTGTTCAGGTTAGCTTTCTTACTCAGTTATTCAGTCACTAACTCTATCAGTATATCAATGTATCTACCAGTGTTTTGATGTTATGATGCAATTAAATTGAGTAGGTGTTTGAATCGGAGAGTGATAGATCTGATGAAATGCTTATTATTTAATTTTTGTCTTTTTTTTAAAGAAATTGGCAATGATATAATTTTGTTTTTCAACGCGATTTCCTTTGATCTAATTTGGATTAAATTAAAGAAGTTTCTATTTGGTTCTTGAGAAAATTTAACGAAAATCGAAAGAGCTCGCACATTCAAGTTCGATCTCACATCTTCTCGCACAATCAAGCACGATCTCTGATAATCTCGCACAATCAGGTACGATCTCGCAAAATCAAATCACACATGATTCTTTTTTTAATTTGATGTTTTCTTACATTTTTTTTGATACACAGGGTATCCTCGCACGCAATAGCGAAGACTAATATCTCAAGTCGGGTGGGATCACAAGGGAGACAAAGCTCTCTCTCAAATGCTACAAGAAATTCGTGTATTTCCGATGGCCAAAATCCGCCGGTAACCTTAAAAATCCGTCGGAAATACGATTTTACCGACGGATTTCCGACGGCAAAAAATCCGTTGGTAAAATTCTTGTTGGAAACTGTTGCCGGCGGAATTTTCCATCCGTCGGTAATTACCGACGGATTTACAGACGAAAAAATCTGTGGGTAAGGGGTGGCTTTTGCGACTGAATTTTCCGACGGATGTTATCGACGGATTTTTTCGTTGGTAAAATTTCCAGCGGACAAATCCGTTGGAAATGGGAGATACCATTTCCGACGGATCTATCCGTTGATAATTGTACCGACAAATGAAGGACTTTGGCCTTGTTTGCTTTCCTTTGCTTACACAAGCAAATTATTTGATTATCAAATCTCTACAAGGAATTATTCACTACATTTGTTTCAATCTTATTTCACCAATTTCTACAATATCTCAAAATCTATAATATCTTTTAAGTGTGCCAATTTTGTTTTCAATTAATTCACTTAGTCTATAATATCTCAAAATCATGACTACATGAGCATCAGATTGCAGTAACAAAGCAAGAACAAAAAGTGAGAAAACAAGGCGATGGCCAGGAAATATTTGAAATTACCCTCCTACGGAAAGAAACAATGATTTGACAAAATTGAGAGTACTAAAAATGTCATAACAGAAACCAAACAGCCAATACAAATTACAAACTTTCTAGCAGAACCACAGGCTAGAAAGATAGTTTTATGCTCTAACCTCTGTACTTCCTATAAATTTAAGACTGACGTCTTTGGTAATTTAACAGATGAACACAATTGACATTAATTAACCTAAACACTGAATTATTCCCAAATTAATTAACCCAAAATGTTAAAAGGACTAATACAAGCCAAAGAGATTCTTGTGTACACAATATAAAAATTTGTCAAATAGAAAAGTATGTAATCACTGGTTCAGTTTCATTAATATTAGCTGTAATTATCTTTTACCACTTCCAGTTGAGAAATGAAGTCAATTAATGAAATAAGAAGGAACCACGCCAAATGGTAGTCTAGAAACAACAAAACTAAACCAGATTCAATGCCAGAAAAAGCTATTTCCTAACCCCATTATCATATAAAAAAACTCGTAAAAAGCAGCGTTGTTGAAATGCAGAAGCAATGCCTATAAACTAGAATGGAAAACTAGACCAGCCTTCATTGGGGTAAAAAAAAAAGGAAAGAATTCAAATCATGATTTTATATCATCTTGTTAAAAGCAAAATGTGAAGAAAATTGGGTTTGAAGTATGGTAGGGATAAATTGAAAACAAATCAAAAATTAAACAAAAAACTAAAGTAACTTGAACCTGGAAACAATGGTAGATCAAGCTGCCACAACCGTCGTCCTCTTTGCCGGCAGAGTCGCGGTTCTGTGCCGGCCTGAGTCGATTCGTGGGTGGGTCGCGCACCTCCTCCTTGGTTAGCGCGCCCTGAGCCGTTTCGTGGATAAGGAAGAGCGGTGATGACGAATGTGGGTGGGTTGTGCGGCGCTGTTGGTGACGAACGTCGGAGGTACAGCGGTGCCGGAGGTCACTGTCGACGTCTGGTTCGTGCGGCCGCTGCTGGTGAGAGGCTGAGGAGTGTGGTGCGGTATTGTACTGGTGTGAGTGGCTGCTGAACGAAAATAATTAGGGTTAAGGAGACCAGTTTTAAAATTAAAATGGGGTTTCCAAGGGATTTTATTATAGTTACCGACAGATATATCTACCGACAGATATATCTTTGTTTCCGACGGATTTAACATATCCTTTCCGACGGATTTTTTCACTATTCCAACGGATTTTTATCCTATTTCCATCTGTAATTCAATAACAGTTATTTTAAAATTTTCCGACAATAATCTTACCATTTCCGACGGATTTTCTTTTCCGACAAATCAGTCCGTCGATAATTTTCCTTCGCAAAGTTTCCCCAAAAAAGACGGGAGTTTTTCCATCCGACTTACCGATGAAATTTCCCTCTGTAATACTATTTTACGCATACCGACCACCGTAGTTTTTTTTCGACGGATTTTTCCATCGGTACAGAAAAATTACCAACAGATTTAAATCCGTCGGTAAAATTCTGTGAGTAATAAGCAAATTTCTTGTAGTGAAATCACACATGATTTTTGATAGATTGAATCTATGGATATCTTGATCTTGAATTTCATTGAGCCAATAAGCTTACATTTTATTTACTTTTCTGAGTTTGGTTGAATCTATTAATTAGTTAATCCTTTATTTTGGTTCCTATATTTGAGTATAGACATTTTGTCTATGTGATATTATTGGGTTGCGTTGAATTTTATTAATAAATTAAATTGTAGAAGCCATTATTATATTGTGCTCACTTTTTTTTCCACTGAAATACATGTGAACTAACAATTGTTGATGTAATGAATTGTTTAGATTGGGAAAAAAAAAAAAGAAAAAAAGAAATCAAGTGCAGTTCTTCCTTTCTCTGCATAATCCATTGCTTCTATCTTTACAAATAGTCAGTGATGTTTGTCACATAAATTATACCCTTAATCACTCAGATATTTTTAATGTGTAAGTGGCAAGAATGCATTTATATTCGGTAAATCTAATCTATTTTTAAAATATTTTACTTGATTTGAAATGTAGATGCATTTCATTGATCTACCCCAGTTCAATTTGTCCTGATGATATATAATAATACAGTCTTCCAAGTCCATTCCTAACGAAGAAAAAAAATGAGTGTAGGCATAAAGCAATCATGTTGTCATCCTTCTTGATGTTTGAATTTTAATTGATTATCAAGAGATAGCTTCAAAGTTGTTATTATTGTAAATACTATTTTTTGTGCATCTTTATTGCATTATGTGTCATATTTTTTGGTTTTTTGCTTTGTTGTCATCATCTTGTATTTTCTTTAGCCATGACATTTCATCTTTTCTTATTACTTTTACCTGTGAGAGTACATATTAATACAATTTAACTAGTATGAATTGACACCTTAAGTTAGGACACACTCCTAGGTTCGTTGGTTGAAAAGTTATCAATGTGATCGGCACACGTGTATTCTTGCACTTAGGTTGAAATTTGGTTTTGAAACTAATTCTAAAATTGATTTTAAACCTAAAAGCAATTAAAACATGTTCTAAACTAAATCAGGCTCAAAACCGGCTTTGGACCATTTTCAAAATCATTTTATTAAACCAAAATTGTTTGAATTTGAGAAAATTCGATCATATCATTAGTTCGGTAAGACTTTTCATGCCAAACTAAATTATAGCTACCCTTGGTTATAGATTGTATTAATTTCACCACAATAATGGTGAACATGAGTGAGGGTGGGGATATGGGCATACCATTATCACCCCATCATTGATTCATTGTCATTGCCTTCATGAACTTCTTTGCAATACTTGAATTTTATAGAAAGTGTGTAAAGTTTGTACACTAACAACGAATCATATGTGACGGTACGTGTGGTTTTTAAGATAATTATGATAAAAGTAAAATATTTTTAATTTCGTGATAATTTATGATTGATCGATAATATAAAAGATATTCATACTAATAATGTGTATATCAATTAAATCTATTTTTATGCCCCTCTAAACAAATTT
Organism: Sophora flavescens; assembly: GCA_030762895.1. Classification (NCBI taxonomy): domain Eukaryota; kingdom Viridiplantae; phylum Streptophyta; class Magnoliopsida; order Fabales; family Fabaceae; genus Sophora; species Sophora flavescens. The sequence continues at coordinate 63,782,407 of CM061066.1, read as the reverse complement.
CTGGCTCCATTCTTGACTTGGGAAAATATTTAATCATCCATAGAGAAATAGATAAAGTCATTAAGAAATAATAAAATTGACATGAAGTCCTTAAGCAAATAAAAATAACTAAATACACCACAAAAGGTTAATAAGTTAATTCTGGAAAGGAGAAAAAAAATGTGTGTTGATTGTGTAAGAGATTTATCCCGATCATCAGATTCATTGGTATCAAAAAAACAATATTGAAATATCCTTATTCAGGTGCCGATAATATCTCGATAAATTAATTTCTCATTCGTTGCTGCATCATTCCTCAGTGTTTCCTCATCTCATTATAAATTTACTATTTATTGCATTATATTATTATTATTGCATTATAAAGTTAACCTATGATTGTATGTTACTATTTATTATGATTAATTAATTATTGATTATCGAAGTCCTTGATATATATTTTTTCCGATAGAAAAAGTCGTTGATATTAGACGAATAGAACACTACAGAAGAATATAGACCCTGATAGAACAGATAGAAATAGGTACTAAGATCGGATTAGATAGAAGAGAAAACCCTAATTTTGCGTTGTTGAGAATGTAACAACAATAACAACAACATAATCGATGAAGAAAAACCCTAGAATAGAAATTAAAGGCACATCGTGGATCATCTACGTAGATGCTTATCACTGGAGTATCGTGGGATCTGAACTGGCTCCTGCAATTGGTATTTTCAGTTCTTGTGGTGGCCATTGGGGTGCACACTTTGGTCAAAGCCACGGCTTCCAAGTACTTTGAGGTCGACGCCGATTTCGAAGGTGACAACGCCGCCGTCAATCCCGCCCCAATCCCTGGCGCTCTCGCCGCCGTTGACGATCCCGTCTGCGCCGTCTGCGGCAACCACGGCAATAAGAAATGCTCGCGCTGCAAAGCCGTGAGATACTGGTAACTAAACTACTAACGACCCTTCTGTTCCGTTCTTTATCCTTTTTTTACAAAATTGTTATTTGGGCATTGAGAACAATTGACAATGGTTAACGGTGTTCAAATTGCGGTTAAGGTGTTGAACTTGGTTAATGGGTTCAACAAGTCATTAATCACGATTTTTAACATCATCTTTGTTGTCCTATTTTTTATTTATTTCAAATAGCATAACTGTTATTTTTATGTTTTTTCATTCATTAGCATTCTTATGGGGTTTTGGTTTCTTGTGTTAGGTTCAGTTTGGTGCAAATTCAGAGTTTAGTAATGTAACTGACAAATTTGTATTGGTTACTTTCCTTCTATATCGTTTTTTTTTTTGTTTTTCTTAATTAATGTGATGATTATGTTTATCATGGGGTTTGTTTCCTTTTGTTGTGTTGGTAATTTATAGTATGTTGTTCCTCGCGTTGCTTTTGGTTTTTAATTAGCTAACTTGATTTCGTTATGCAAATTCAGGGTTTTGTTATGAAATTGACAAATTTTTATTGGTTTTTTGTTTAAAAAATAATGTGGTGATGTTAGTGATTGTGTTTATTTTTTAAATAGGAAAAAAATAAACTGAGTTTAGTTTGTCTATGTGTGTGTGTGTGTCAAAATTTCAGCTCACAAGAATGCCAGCAGTTGCATTGGAAATCCGGGCATAAGGCAAAATGCAAGAATCTTCATGACACAAGTGCAATAAACTCAGGTCAAAATGAGGTGACTAAGCATGGGTCAAAGGCTTTGCCAGCTGGGGGTAAAAGTTCGCCTTCAATTGCATTGATTCCTAGTTCGGGAAGCGGAATTTCCAAGCCAATCAAGCAGCCTAAAGATGTAATTTTCTTTTATGGGAGTATTCAAAAATTTACATTACTCTTCTTACCCCAGGTAGTCAAAGGCAAAATACATCCTTGAGGTGCAAGGAGGTTTTAAGCCTTGAGGCAAGAGATCCCAAAAAGTGAGTTCCACATTGAAGAAAGGCCATAACATTAAAGAAAAGCAGGACTATTTTGCATTAGTTTATCACATTAATTAATTACTCAAACATATCCATAGTAATAATAAAAGAATAAGATTTTCAATTTGCAAAACCCTAAGCTACTTGCTTCTAAGTGGCCTGTTAGAATTAACACATGTTCATTGCATCTAGCCTACTCATAGAGTTGATTACAGTATATTGTAATCAGCTCTACCATAGGAACTTAGTTGGAAGTAGTTACCACTTATTAGCCTTGTAAATTATAATGTATTTATCACTTGATGTATATAATGTGAAATCACTCGAGCAATTCCATCATATTCTCTCATAGTTTATCTGGCAACATTAGGGTAACGATCCATCCCTTTCTGGTGCTCCTTCCCATGCAATAAGTGGTGGTTTGCCATTGTCAATGGGCTTTTTTTTCCCTCCCACCGCCACCACCATCACCTTTGTCATGTCCAGATTGACCGAACTGTGGATCCACATCATCATTGGAGTAACGATGTGCTGCCACTTCATGGGTCTAGCAATGACACATTGCCTTCACATTGCCTTCCATCCGCACTCCACACGTGAATGCACTTGCCACATCCTCTGGCCATCAGACTTTGCTGGTAGCACGGGTGGCCTGCCCCTTATCCCTTTGTGACCTCCATCGTACTGTTCCAAGAACAGAACAACTTTCACTCAATTGTCACACTGTTCCATCTCCTGCAAATATAATACTCACCCTCTGTTATTCAAGTCTTTGGATGTACTTGTTTTGTTCGTAATCTGACTCCAGGAAAAGAAAATTTGATCGCGAAATCCTCAAAGTACCTTTTTCTAGGATATTTCGGTTGCAAAAAGGCTATCTCTGCTACTTTGCAGACCTCCAAAGGTAACTTGACTCTGCAATTAGTTTCTTTGAGACCCATGTTTTCTTTTCATCTTCTTTCGATGAACATCTAACATAGCTATGCAGCTTGCTAGCTTCCCATATATTCTTATTCCTTTCCATTTGTCTTGGTTCCTCCTTTGCTCATATATCAACGGAGACCACAACTACAACCAGTTGATGAACCTGTTGATCCATGTGAATCACTATCATTGCTGTTGATGGCCCTCCATCAAAATCAATGATCCACCTCGGGACTCATCTTCTACTCCAACATAGTCCCCTGCTCTTACTCCTGCATAGGAACTACCAATAACCTTACACAAAGGTATCAAGTCTACTCGCAATCCTAACCCCTTTTATCTTGTGATTTGAGTTACCATCTTTTATCTCCTTCTTATTATGCCTGCGTGTCTTCTGTCTTCTATTCCTATTCTTAGAACTATAGGTGAATCCCTATCTCATTTGGATGCACAGTCTATGGTTGACGAAATGGATGCCTAACATCCTAGTTGCATGTAGGAACTTGTCCCTTTTTTTGGTGAACTGGGAAATTGACCCTTTTCTCCCTGGAAAAATGATTTTTGTTGATGGGTCTACATTGTCAAGATTGGTCTTGATGGGATGTCGATTGTCTGAAGTCATACTTGGTGGCCAAAGGGTACACTTTGATTTTCGGCCTTGATTATGGCGATACCTTCTCTCCCGTGACCAAGATTGCTTCTATTTGTCTCTTCCTTGCCATGACTGCCATTCACCATTGGTCCCTTCACCAACTAGACATCAAGAATGTCTTTGTCCGTGGTGAATTACACGAAGAGGTCTATATGAAACCACCACCATGATTTACTTCACAAGGGTCACCTAACTTGGTATGCTGATTGCTCACATCCCTCTATGGTTTGAAAGAATCCCCTCGTGCTTTGTTTGGGAGATTCAGTTATGGTATTCATCAATTTATCATGATCAGATGCGAAGTACAGCACTCTTCCCATGGCCTTTGTATATATCTTGTTGTTTATGTTGACGACATAGCCATCATAGGCAATGATCAAGCTGGTATCCAACATCTTAAGCAACACTCCTCTGATCACTTTCAAACAAGAGATTTGGGCCCTATCAAATACTGCCTAGGAATTGAAGTTGGTCAATCTAACATAGGTGTCGCCATCACTTAAAGAAAGTGTGCTTTGGACAACTTGAAGAAACATGGGTTTGACTTCCACTCTAGTGATACAACGATGGATCCCAATATCAAACCGCTATCGGGTCAAGGGGAGCTACTAAAAGACCTTGGTAGATATAGACAGACGTCTTGTTGGGAAACTATCTTACAGTAACTAGACCAGACATTACCTTTGTTGTAAGTGTAGTCAACTAGTTTTTAAATGCTCTTTTTGACAGTCATTGGGATGCCTTGGTCTGCATTTTAGATTTTAGATATATCACAAGAGTGCAGTAGGAAAAGGGTTTCTTTTTTAAAACAAAGGTAATCCTCCTCAAGTTGCCGGTTATTTTGATGCTGATTGGGCAGGTTTGCCGTCTGATAGAATATCAACTTTAGGGTATTGTGTCTTTGAGGTAACTTAATCCCATGGAGAAGTAAGAAACAAAACATAGTTGCTAGATCCAACGCAAAAGTCGAGTATCGTGCTATGACAACAGCAACTTGTGAACTCATATGGTTACAACAATTACTCCAACAGCTAAAGTGAGAAATGTCAAGGAAATGATATTAATTTGTGACAACCAAGCTGCACCACATATTACTTCAATTCCAGTTTTTCATGGAAGGACAAACATATAGAAATTGGCTCTCATTTTGTTAGAGAAAAAAGTTCTTTCAGGTGAAATCACGACCTCCTCTGTCAACTCCAATGAACTATTGGCAGATATATTTTCCAAGTCTTGAGAGGGACTCGGGTTGACTTTATTTGTAACAACCTTCCTACATATGGTATGCAGGATCCAGATTGAGGGGGGTTGTTAGAATTAGCACATGTAACATATATTCATACTTCATTGGATCTAACCTTCTAAGAGCTGATTACTATGCATTTTAATTAGCTCTATTATCATAGGAACTTAGAATCTAGGAAATAGCTCCCACTAATTAGCCTTGTAAATTGTAACATGTATATCACTTAGATATATATAAATATAAGAGGCTAAGCATCAAATCACTCAAGCAATTCCATTATATTCTCTCATAGTTTATATGGCCAAAGATCAACCACCCGTTATTCTTTTAACATTCTCACAAATTTACCTTCCGTACAACAATTAGAAAGTTTGATGACTAGGCTTTTAAAGATTTTCTGTTATCTACAAGGTGCTAAAGATGTGCCTCGTCTGGACTAGAAAGATGTTCCTAAGGCACCAGAACATGCCCTTCGCTGAAGGGACAGTGCCTCAACCAGCAAGAGGTGCTGACCCTTCTTGGTCCTTGCCTCAGCTCCTTTGACTACACTGAGTTTATGGGGTTATATCTTATATATTTTCTCTCTCGCACACCTACATATACGTTTGTATTTTTTCAGGTTCTTTTTCCTTATGATGAATTTGTGAGATTTTTTAATTGGGATAAGCCAGGACCTCCTCCTTGTGGACTCTTGAATTGTGGAAACAGGTTTGCCTATTTTGCAACTGAGCTTTAGCTTTATTATGCTATCATTGATCAATTGCGATTGAGGGATTCAGGGAGAAATTTACATTCATTGCAAATCTTTGTAGTTGCTTTGCAAATGTGGTTCTTCAGTGTCTCTCATTCACAAGGCCACTTGTTGCTTACTTGTTGGAGAAGGGCCACCGCAGAGAATGTAATGTCATAACTCAGACCTTTTGGTTTTTGCTGGATATCAACTATGCTTCATGCTTATATTTGTTAGTGGTGGCTTTTCAGGTAGTTGTAATGATTGGTGCTTCCTATGTGAATTTGAAATCCATGTTGAAAGAACAAGGCTAAGTTCACAGGCATTTTCTCCAATGAATATTCTCTCTCGTCTGCCCAATATTGGTGGTACTCTTGGCTATGGAAGACAAGAGGATGCTCATGAGTTCATGAGGTTTGTATTCTCTCGCAACATTGTCATTTCACCTTTTATAGTGAATTCTACATTGATTGTTTTAGAAGGATGTCCATCTTAAAGTTAGTTTGGTAATATATGAAAGGTATCTGTTAAAATGTTTTTTTTTTGTAGGTTTTCCATTGATGCTATGCAATCTGTTTGCCTTGATGAATTTGGTGGAGAAAAAGCTGTGCCTCCTAACCTACAGGAGACAACCCTTATTCAACACATTTTCGGCGGCTGCCTTCAATCTGAGGTTAAACTACTAATTGAACTGAACTAAACATTTTCTTGTTAGAATGGAAACCTTTCTATTGTTTCATAATTCATTGCATGTATAATGAAAATGTGACTAAAAGATTATATTGGTGTGGAATTATTAAATGGAACTTCCTGTGTTTTTCCTTTCTATCATTAAACTAAAGAACTCCATTTAAGGTTGGACTTTGGAGAATAAATAATATCGTCTCCTGTTTGATTTCTTTTTTCCAGAGCTGTTTTCTTAAAAAAAAAAAAAACTGTTTGAATGCATGTGTCTGGTTTTCTAAAAAATACAAGAAGATAGCTGTCTAAAGAGAAAACAAGAACAGTTTAAAGAGGTTTTTATTTTATTATTTTGGAAGCAATGGAAAACAAGAACCCACTCTAAATCATGGAATTTTTGTAATTATTACAACGTCACTCTATAAGAACAAAAAAAATCAAATTTCCAAACTGTTTTTGAATTTTGTTTTGCAGAATTCGTTTCAAAAACCATAAAATGAAAACAGAACCAAACACGGGCTACAGTCTCTGTAGTTTTAAATTTCTTGTCCTCTTCAGATGGGCATAAACCTTGTTTATATAGTCTGTGTTTGGAGAAATCGACTTTAGAGTCTGATTCTTGTTTCTCATCCTTCTGAGTTAAAAAGTTAAATGTCAGCTAATTTAATGGAAGAAGCCTTTTGAGTTTTGAGTATAGTGGGGAATGCATTTTATGGCATATTTTATAAAGGAGTTATAAGGTACTCAATTCAGCTTATGATGATGAAATAGTATGATATTATGCTTTTTGGCTGGATTGTATCGTGAATAAGATTAAAGCTGTCATGTGATTTGCCTTCTTGAGCATTCCTAGTTAGTTATCGTTTAGAGTCATGGATAGTGGGGAATGCATTTTATGGCATATTTTATAAAGGAGTTATATGGTACTCAACTCAGCTTATGATGATGAAATAGAATGATGCTATGCTTTTTGACTGGATTGTATCGTGAATAAGATTAAAGCTGTCATGTGATTTTCCTTCTTGAGTATTCCTAGTTAGTTATAGTTTAGTCATGGATTACTCTTTCTTTTGCCTATAAGATATAAATCTTCATAGTGTTTTCTTTCTTGGCTGATTATCAATTTCCACCTTTTTGTAATGTTTTGATGTTGACATGGATATAAATCTTCATAGTGTTTTTTTGCTATTATCAATTTCCGCCTTATGTTATTTTGATGCTGACATGGATGGGGTTGTCTGTCCTAATATTTTAATCTTTTTTCTTGTGAAATTAAATAGGTTATTTGCACAAAATGTGATAACACTTCAAATCAGTATGAAAATATGATGGACTTGACAGTCGAAATTCATGGAGATGCTGCCTCCTTGGAGGAATGTCTAGACCAGTTTACTGCTAAGGAGTGGCTTCACGGAGAAAATATGTATAAATGTGATGGGTAAGGTTATCCTTCCTATTGAAAGATACTAGTGCCTTAGTGAGGTTTATTATCACGTTATTAAAGAATTTGGAAGGTGGTGGAACGTCTAAAATACCTTGTCAAATCATGATGCTTGGGTTGATCCATTGCTGTAGCTTTGTAGTTTTTGGGCAATAGCAAAATGTCTTTTGCTTGAGAATTAACCATAAAATTAAATTTAATAAAAATTGAAAAAAAAAATATTAACAGCAAAAGCCTTCTCCTACTAGTTGGGTTCGCTATTTGAATCAAACAGTGCCATTTTGTTCTGTCACAGACCAAGTCTATAGAAAGACCATAAAAATCTAATGACTTCTTTTCTTGTTTTACCTGGACTTTTTCTTGATCTTCCTGTACTTCTAACTATTGTGCTCCACTTGATCAACTCTTTTTACTGGTCTTCTTTCTCAGATGGCCAAACTACCTTTGACAATATTCACTCATGAGGGCTACTTTGACTTTCTCTCAAATGCATTCATTTCTAATCTTATTTTGTTTTGTGTTGGCTCCTTCCCACCCAACATTGAATATCATAAAGTATCGCGCTTCTTATAGCTGTAACCAAGAGGCACCTTTTGATTATAAATAACACTTGAAGCATTTCTCCATTTCGTCCACCCAACTTGAATACTATGTTGTACATCTCCTTTTACTGTACAATCGTTATGATAGATCGAAGATACCTAAACCATGCGTCTTGCTAAACTTACATTATATATAATATATACTCCATTTTACTTCTATTTAATTGGAAACCATGTGCCTAGATTTTCTCCAGATCTGTAGTTCATCATTTATTCCCTCTTTGGATTCTTCCCTTGTACTATATCATTTACAAAAACCATGCTTTGTGACATTGGCTCTTGGATAAGCTTAGTAAGCACATCCAGAACCAAGGTAAAAAAGATATTGGCTCAAAGTTGATCCTTGATGTAACCCTATAGTTATAGGAAAATCCTTAGTGAAACCATCATATTTTCATTGACTTGTTTTGATCCCATTATACATATCTAATCTTTGATCATTGGAATATAAGTGATGAATTCCTTTCCGTTCCTTCCATAAGACTTCTTCTGACACACTATCATATGTCTGACCAGAATTCTTGTTCAATTTTCTTTCCTGTTTAAATGTATGCCTGAGTTTTTTTTTTGTTTTTGTAAAAAGGATAAATTTTGGGGGTGTGAATTTTGATAACTGATGCATAAAATGTGGAAAGACTTTTATGAACAAGGAACTTTGTATGGTGGAAGTTAGTTTTGTCAATGGAAATAGAATTCAAAATTTTGCTTTTGATAGTGTATCTTTACTGTTAGGAAGCTCTTGTCTTAAACAAGTCTTGCTGCTTTTTGCCAGGTGCAAGGACTATGTCAAGGCATGGAAACGTCTTACTGTGAAACGTGCTCCAAATATTCTTACAATTGCCTTAAAAAGATTTCAGGTATGACTAACTTAATCTAGACCGTCTTGCTAAGTATTTGTCAGATGCTATAAGTTGTTTAGATATCAGTTGTATTCTTGTATTATTTCTAGTATTTTCTGCTCCGAAAATGTGCTTCATGTGATGTGAAATGTTGTATGGATGTTGATTTAGCATGAGTATTTATTGTACTCTGAGCGCATTAATTTCCCCCTACTAGTATATAAAACCTTGAAAGGCTTGTATTTGTTTTGAACTTTTCTTTGTCAAATTATCTCATGTTTTTTTGGGGCTTGTGTATACTTGCAGAGTGGGAGCTTTGGGAAACTTAACAAGAGAGTAGCCTTCCCTGAGACTTTAAATCTTAGCCCTTACATGAGCGAAGCTGGAGACGGGTCTGATATCTATAAGCTATATGCTGTTGTAGTCCATATTGATATGCTAAATGCATCATTTTTTGGTCATTACATCTGCTACATCAAGGATTTCCAAGGAAACTGGTATAGGATTGATGATTGGAAGGTAGATTTCTGTCTCCCCACGCAACTTTTAATATTTTGCTTTTTGGTCACTGAGTACTCTGTATAACGTGCCTGAACTGTCACTTCAGTATCCTCATTTGGGTTGCATTTCATTTCCCAGGTTGCAAATGTGGAGTTGGATGAGGTACTTTCTCAGGGAGCATATATGTTGTTGTATAGCAGGTATTCTTGTGACCATGTTGAAGAGGCTAATGCTCTCTCTTTTTACTGCCCGGTGCCTGAATGATGATGCCCTTTGAACTTAGGCTACCCTGGTTTTGTCAGATGTGATTTGAATTTTCATATAATAGAATATCTGTTTAGGATCAATTAACGTTGAACCCTATCTCTTCATTTGACAGTTTAGGTTTATTCTTTATGCTGATATTAAGTTGGCCTTGGACGTGGATTTTTTTATCAAGAAAAATAATTGTCCTTGTTGGAAAGTCTCATTTTAGTTCTTTTGAGCCAAATAGCTGGTTCTGTCAGCATGGTCTGAGTGCAGATTTGGGTGTCTTTACCTTTGTTAAGTGTTTATGATGACTGACATGGCCTAAATTGGATGGTCTGATCTATTGAATGGTGGACCAGGTCAACCATTACAATATTGGCTCAAACCTTTTTATATCACCAAGAAAAGATTAAATTCTGGTCTCGTTTGTTTGTTAGGCTTCATCTTTCATTGCAGTCTGCCTTAGCCTTTTCTTTGGTAACATGGGGAATCCTATGCCTTAGTGATGTGTATTCTGTCTTAACTAGTTTGCTTAAATAATTTCAGATTGGGTGTTTAGTTTTCCATTCCGATGTGTGGTGCATTTGGTCTGATCAGTGTTGTCAAAAAGTAGCCATGGTGGTGCCATGGCGGATGCCAGATGGTGGATGAAAAATGACAGGTTGCCATTGTATGGTGGTGGCGTTGCGGATTTCACGTAGTAAGCCATGGCAGAAAAAAGTGTAAAAACGTTTTTTCATTTAAAAAGGACTGGGTCTTACTACCCGACCTGGAAATTAGGGCCCAAAAAGGTGAAAAACCGTAAACTAGGCAAAGACTGCTTTCTTTCTCAATTTTTTTTTCTTCGTTTCAAACATGATGCAGTACGCGTCTGCTCCTCTAACCTTTCTCTCCATCGACCACCGTCCTCCATCCTCCGTCGACCACTATCAGCCGACGACCTCCTCCAGTGAACCATGTCTTTTATTTTTTTGTCTGCTCTCGCTTTTGTTTTTTATTTCTGTGTTTTTTTAGTCTTTCTCCTGTTTCTGTTCTGTTTTTTTTCCTTTTGTATGCTGTTATTTTTTCTCCTTTATTTCATTCTTTTTTTGGGGAAAGTTTTTTCTTTTTTCTTTTTTTTTTAAAAAAATCTGTTTTTTTTAACGTTATTTTTTTTCCTTTCAATTCTGTATTTTTCAATTCCGTTTTATTCTTTCTTTGCTTCTCTTTTTTTTAATTATGTTATCATTTTACTCTGTGATTGTATTTTTTTATCATTTTGTTGTTATTTTAAAGTCTTGAACTCGATGGTCATGAAGCTTGTTAGTAGCTTATGATATGTGATTATAAGACTTATGATATTTTCTATCAATTAATTTGGTTTGTGTTTTTGACATGTGTTGTTAGTTTTTTGGTTTTTTATTTATTTCTTCAGATTCTTTATATATATATATATGTTGTGTCCATTTTTGGCTGGAAGCCATAATCCCCCATTGATAACACTGGGTTTGATTATTGGGTGAGAGATCTTACATCTCGCAAGTTGGTTTGCGCCTAGTGAGAAGTCTGGTTATTGGAACCTGTCTTTATCTGTTGTTTGATGAAGAATATGTGTAGAATGTAGTAGAATAGTTTACTTTATTCTTTATTCTATTCTGGTCAAGCCCAATAGGCCCTAGGTCCATGACTTCATGTATATAATCTTGTACTATTTTTTCATAAATGAATAGTATAGAAACGTTTGGCTGTCAGAGTCACAATGTGCTGCCACGTGCCATCTCTCCTTCCTGCCACTCCTTCCCTTCTTCGACATATCTCTATTTCCGGTTAGGGTGGGGTCTCACTGCCACCTTAGTTGTGGTCACAGTAATGGCGACTCGGTCCACACCTTTGCTGCCACTGCCATCTTATCTTGCCTGGATTGCTTTTTTGTTGTGGTCCCAATTATTTTGTTAGTTTGCCCTACTTCCACCTTTGTTTGTCAGTTTTGTTATCCTTTAGAGCTTTCTTCTTTCCACACTTGGCGACACAATCATCCATAGGGTAGTTTGAACTGTTTTCTGCCACTTTTTCCCTTTCTCCAGCTATTGCAACGAAAAATTGTTTGGGTTCCTCTATGTTTCATGGTCTAAGGTTGTTGAGAAGTGGTGCATGGGTCAAGGATCATCTGACCACCAAGTTAGAAGATGTGAAAACTGATAGAAACAATTGGGAAAGGGTTGATGCTTTTCTATATACTCTTTTGCAGCAGTTCATTGATCCCTTCACAATATCTACACTAATTTTGATGTGTTATGACTTCTGGTCTCAATTTAAATCTCTTTACACCGATGTCATTCAATGTTTGTATTCTGTTCTTGACAAGTCTGATTAATCCTCGCTAACAAGGCATAACAGTTTTTTATTTGTCCTCCATTAAGGCCGAGTTTAATGCTCTTTTACCTATTAGTCAGAGTAGTTAATCCCGGATAGCAGCGCGGAGCGGCGGACCCAAAAAACGCTATAGCAGTATAGCGCATAGCGGGATGGCCGCTATTTTAGGCATTTTTACACAGGTTAGATAATAATATAATTTTATACTATATACATATACATGTACAAAATATTAAAAGTACTTAGAATTCAAGTCATATTCATAATTCATGATAAATAGTCATAGGTCCTAAGCAAATCATACTAGTTAATAACATAAAAAGTAGTGTGCACATATCAGTTTAAGCCCTACTACCCTAGAGGCTTAAAGAAACTAAACATTAAACTTAACATCAAAACATCATATTAGCCTTACTACCCTAGAGGCTTAAAGAAAGTAAGAAACTAAACAGAGAGAACCAGAGAACAGAGAGAATACGAGGTCTGAAACTGAGAACGTGAACAGAGACCGAAACTGAGAGAACCAGAGAGACTGAGAACAGAGAGAATACGAGGTTTGAACCTAAGAACGTGAGCAGAGACCGAAACTGAGAGAACTGCGACTGGGAACCGTGTTTCCTGACCAGAATCTTGCCGGAGATGGCGGTCGGAAGTCAGAACTGAGATGGAGAGGGAGGGAGCACCGAAAACCAAACAGCGGAGCTTCAGAGACATCGAACAGATGAAAAAGGGTTTCGGAAGTAAACCCTAGTACTTAAAGTTTAAAACTTTAAAGACGAAAACCCAAAAATACCCTTAAAAAAAGGTACCCAACAGAAATAATTGAGGGCAAAAAGGGAAAAATGGAACCACGAAACATTAGCGGCGATGGAGCGCCGCTATAACCCGCAAATCCGCGATTTTCTGCTGCTATAGCGGTCGCGACAACCGCTACCTGAAAACGCTCCGCTCCGCCGCTGAGGTAGTGGCTGCCGGTCGCTCCGCCCCGCACCACCGCGATCACGCTGCTATTGCGCGCTATTCATTACCCTGCTATTAGTAAAACTGTTGTTGAGGATTTTGCATGTGATAAGTTCTTTATGGTATATACTTTGGCTGCTATATGTTCCCATTTGGTTTCTGTTTGGGACCAAATCCTTGCTTGCCCGATTGTTCCTACCTTGCAGGAGGTCTATTCTTGTCTTCTTCGTGTGACATATGTACCTCCACCAGCGTCCTTCACCGGGGATACTTCTACATTAGTTTCTTAAAAAGTTTAGCGGGGTTCTCAGGAAGAACAGGATGGTGACCGTGGAGGCGGAGGCAATTGGTTACCTTGCCCTGATTGTCGTAGATGTGGACATTCTAAAGACAAGTTTATAAGATAAGTTACATGGTCGTCCCCTTCATGTCAACTTTATTCACACTGATGAGACTCAGGCTGAGCAGTTTAGTGCCCTCCGTAGCAGTATTTTGGCCCTTGTCAATAGCATTCTATCACCCTTACTGGCACTGATTATGATGAATATTTGAGGTATTGTGCATCACAACAGCCATCGTCAGTTGTCCTGGTTGCTCATTTTGATGATCCCACCACCTGTTTTACCTAATCATGACCTCTTGGCCCTTGGGTTCTTGATACCAGTGGCTTTGATCATATTTCTGGGAATTCTCTTTTACTCTACCTTTACTCACTCCAACTCCTTACCGACTATTACTTGGCTAATGGCACTAAATAGGTTGTCCAGCCGCCAGTAGTGCAAGATCTTTGCCTTATGTTCCTTTAGATTCTCCTTTTGTATATTCCTAATTGCCCATTAATTTAGTTTTGTAAGTCGTCTTACTCATGCCGTATTTTGTTCTATTACTTTCACTCATAATTCTGTTGTTATTTGGGATTCTGGTATGGGATAGGTGATTGACATGAGTCACAGGGCCTGTATCATATTTCACCACAGTCTGTTGCTTGCATTATTGCTCCATCTCCAGATCTCCTTCACAACCGTTTAGGCCATCCAAGTTTAACCATGCTTCAAAAGATGGTTCCTAGTCTTCTTTATCAAAATTTAATTGAGTCATGTCAACTAGGTAAACAATGTAGATCTTCATTTCCTAAGCATATCAACAATCAAGTTGCATTCCCGTCTGCTTGAATTCATTCTGATATTTGGGGTCCTAGTCATGTCGTATATGTCTCTGGTTTTCAATACTTTGTAACTTTTATCGGTGACCATTCTAATTGCACTTATGGAAAATCGATCGGAAGTTTTATCCATGTTTGAGGTTGTGGTTAGATCTAGTGTCAAGGTAGAATATTGAGCTATGACCTTTGCTACATGTGAACTCGTGGATTAGGCAACTATTTCGAGAACTAGAATTTGGGAAAATCTCCTAGATGAAGTTTTTCTATGATAATCAAGTTGCTCTCCATATAGCCTCCCTCCTGGTTTTTCGTGAAATGACCGAACATATCAAAGTGGACTGTCATTTATTTAGAGAAATTGTGCTTTTTGGTTGTATTCTCGCGAACTACATCAACACGAATGACCACCTATCAAACATTCTCACTAAGTCCTTTAGGGGTCCTTGTATTGGGTTCATTTGTGACAAGCTCGGTGCATATAATCTGTATGCTTCGGCTTGAGGAGAGGTGTTAAATGTGAAGAATGCAGTAGAATCATAGTCGTTGATAGCACACGATAGCGCTGCTATTGCGATGTTGTGACAGGTGGGCGTTATTTTGAGTTCGTCTTGTTGCTTCTTTGCATCGCAGCTATCATGGCTGCTATAGAGGCATAAATCTTGGCATTTCGTGAGTTTTGGCCTCGACTCTATGGGAAAAAAATACCTATTAATGCCCTCAAATCGGAATGTTAAGAGGCATTTTTTGGGGGTAATTTAGGGTGGTGTTGGAAATCCGCCTTAATTGCGGTCTGCCCCTAGTCGCCTTAATTGCGACAACTTTGTGTTGCTTTCATTGCACCCACCAGCACCTTCATTGTGCTGGGTATGAGGGGTGTGTTTAGTCCCACATCGCCTAGAGATATGGCCTAAGTAGTGCTTATAAAGCTTGGGCAATCCTCACCTTACAAGCTAGCTTTTGGGGCTGAGTTAGGCCCAAGCCCAAATTCTAAGAGGTGGTTTTCAAAATGGTTTGGGAGAAAACCCTTCGTCCCTCTCATCTCTCATTCTTGCGCGTTCCTTTCACTGCTACTGTCCTACACCCATTGAACCCATTGCTCTCAGGCGAGTTTCCGGCCACAACCTGGTGTTTTTCGGTGAACCTATTCTCTGGCCATCTGCTCTGCATTTTCCGGTCAGGTGCTTTTTCCTTGTCTTCTCACTGTCCCACAGGCTGCTGTTCTCTCCTTGCCTTCTTTGTGTTTTGTTGGACGCAGGATTCTTTCCATTTTTTTTGGGTTCCCCTTAGGTGTTTTGCTGGTTTCTGTTCTGATTTTTTTGTCTCTCTAGTCTGAATTCTGTTTTATTTTTTTATTGTCTCTTAAACTAGTTCTGTTCTGTTTTTTTTAGGTGTCATCTATCTCCTAAAGACCCAAACTCATTCACTCCTTAGAGGCTTAAACTTGTTTCCTTGACTTTTGTTGTTATTAACTTGTATGATTTGCTTGAGACCTATGACTTTTTATTATTAATTATGAATTTATCATGAATTTTGAGTATTTTTTTAATTAAGCATTTGTATGTATATAGTATAAATTATTTAACCTTAAAAAATTTTAGTGGCCATCCTGCTATGCGCTCCCTCTCTAGTGTTTTTGTGGTCGGCCGCTAAGAGTAGAATAATTTACTTCATTCTTTATTCTATTCTAGCCCAATAGGCCCTAGACTCATGACACTTGTACTCTTTTTCATAGATGAACAATATAGAAACATTTTCCTCAGCAGAATAGTCCCAATAATCAAAGCTGGGGCAGGTGTATGTAGCTTTTTTTAACAATCATTTTGTGTCCATTACTTTCTGATTGAAGTGGCAAGTATTGCTTGATTTGTATCTTGGACAGGTGTAGTGTGCGGCCATCAGGTCTTCAAATTCAAACTACCGAACCTTCCAGGATAGCAGAAATGCAAACAGTCAAAGTGGAAATGGAGCCTGGCCCAACTGAACAAGCTAAATGCCTCTCAAATGGGGAGTCTGTGACTTGCAGTAGAGGTTGTGAGGTTTTGCCATCTGATATTAGTCCAGGATTGAAGGTTTCTGGCTATGAATGCCAGCCTTCCACTGTAATGGACTCTGATGCCAAGTGCGATAATTCTGAGGATGTGGACAGGATTGATATTAAGCCGAATAATGCTGCAAATGAAGTTCTTTCCTGTAGTGTTGTTGAATCATCTTATATACCTATTTCTCAAGCTGTCGACTTTGGGGATGTAGATATGAACATATCTTCGGAAACTTCAAGCTGCACGGAAGAGCAACATGATAAGGATATGGCTAGCTCCGGTCCTTCTTTGGGTTTGCCAAATGACTTTCCTTGCTTTGATAAGTATTCTTCCGTTTCAATGGATTGTCAAAAAATGGGAGAAGATTCAGAACATATAGATGTGGCTAAATGCAAGTTGATAACATCTAAAGATAAGCCATATTATGGCAATGGGCATGTCGCTGCAAATAAATCTGCTATTTGAAGATGCTGGTACACTATTTTCAGGTGTTGGTTCTTTACCCAATGAAACTGACATAGGAAGTGGAATTAAGAAATTGGAAATAATCAGGGTCAAGATAATGTAGGTGCAGCTGTTTTTGTTATTTCTTCATATCATTTGATTATCCCATCATCGAAGAGGAGGTGGTGAGTTGGGAAATTTTTGTCTGGGGCTTCATTATTTGCAGGAACCTTGGATCTTATTATAAAAGCAAAATTCTTCTAATTTGTTGCTTACCTCTATTACTGCTAGTTGTACCCCCCTAATATAAATTTTATAATTTCATTAACAAGAAATTATCTTTTTGGCTCGATAAGAAGATACATTGAAGACATATGTCCTTATATCACTCATTTGGAAGCTTTGTGCCCTTAGTGACATTGCACTGATATTTCAGCTTGTGTTAAAGGCTATTGTGTGTTCCCTAGGAAGGCCCGATTTACTTCAGAAGATACAAGAATTACAAACTCAGTGAGTATTGGAATAGTGTAACTGAAATAAGTGCCTGATCCAGAGAATTATTTTAGTTTTATATTAAAGTAGCTAATTACACTTTAATGGTATTTTTCAGTAACTAATTATTGTTATTATATAAGACAATAGTAAATAAGTTTTGTTGAGATCATTTAATAGGAATTGCTCGTAAAGAGCATTGTTGATCACATAAATAATATTCGACAAACATCTATAACGAGGATAAGGAAATCTTATTATTATTCCTAGAGGCCCGTGAACTTGATGTATGTGAGTAACGTTACTCTAGAATCCAAATTGACAAATGAGACTGCATCATGTGCAGGATCGAGACAATTGTTGCATTGGGGCCTTGCTTTTGGACGTGTGAGCATCTACTTGAGCTGATGAAAGCACACGAGGTGCAAGATAAGAAAAAGATTATAATTTACGGCTTTTGCTTTTCAATAATTTTAATTTAATCGCTCATTTTTAAAAAAAATAAAATAAAATTGGTTGCCTTGTGAATGGGGCTTTGGGCATTGACTTTTAGTTGTAGCATATTATTATAGGAGGCATAGATGAGTAAGGGCTATGACAGCAAAAGAAGACAAAGATTCCTTAACGAGGAGCCAAAGCAACCGGGAATAGAGGGTTGCTTCTTGCTTTTGCTTTGAGAGGGTCAGCTATAAACCACACAAGTGACATGTCACAGACAAAACAAAACCCACCCCTTCCCTTTGACAGTTGACATACATTGGTGTTCCACTTTGAGGCTCAGTGGTCCTTTCTCTTTTTCTCTTTCTTTGATGCAGCGTAGACAGAGACAATTAAAGTGATTATGCAGTTTTAATTTTTCATTTTTCAACCCGAATCCAAAGCCAAGGCTATGTTTAAGGTCCTTAACAATAGTCAACGATTTCTCTAATATACTAACTATTAACTAATATAAGCTAATATTATATGGATATCATATTTTGTATAGTTATTTATTTGCACACTCTTTTTATATTCATTAACTATGATACAATTATTAATAAAGATGATAAATTGACAATGAAGGTCGATCAAGTTGGTAGGGATACGGCTTTTAACACATAAAGTCGTGAGTTCGAATCTTACTATCGATGTGAGGACCTCGTTGGTGGGTAATATCTGTAAGTACGCAAGTACCTCTGTAAGCACTCGTTGAGCCCTGGGGCCAGTCCTGATCCTGGTGAGCCTCCGGGACCCAACTCACCTAAACTTATTTGTATATATAAAAAATAATAATAATAAATAAAGATTTACCTGTCCGAGTTTTCTAAAAAGAAATTATTTATCTATTAATTTATTTATATTAAGTAATTGGGTGCAAGAATAATTGTCCAAATTTTGTATGGAAATTTGACATTGGGTAACCCACCCGTGTGTGTGGCTTTGCCTTTGTGATATAACAAAGTGTCAACCTTCCAACTCCAACAAAAAGAGTTCCCCAGGAAGCTTCCCACCTCACTTCCTACTGCTTGAGTTCCCTTTTCCTTTTCCCCTTTTTGTGATTTCCTGCTACTCTCTAACACCCATTTTAAAACACAATCCAACCCTCAACCAAAACACACTCTCACTGTGTTTTTTGTTTCCTTATCCACTCAACAAAGCAGCAGTTTCAGTTCTTTCAGGTACATTTCTTTCCCTTGATTGGTTTTGTTCTTTTGTTGTCTTCATCATCATCATCATACCCTTGTTTCCTATTTTCTCATGAGTTATTGAAACCCTTTAAGGGAGTGTGTCTTGTGATTATGTTTTTACTATTTGGAAATCTTAGCATTCTTTTCATCTAGTCCTGGTGGGAGGGTTTCATGGTTGAAGGTGTTCCCTTTCCATTTAAAGTCTCAAGCTTCATGTTTGCTTCTAAAGGATAGATTGTTAAACTTTAAGGTTATGAAGGGGTTCTTTCACAGCTCTCTAAAGCCTGCAATTTTAGTTTCAAATCTTGTTTGGGTTGGGGAACAAAAGGGAAAGTCTCGATCTTTTGCATTCAGATAATGGTTTAGATTATTAGTTGATGGCTACTTTTTTTCCTTATATATTTTTCCGTTCAATTTGGAAGTCTCAAATCACTTTCATTGGTGTTTATGATTGCTATAGGCTTAAATAAGGGAAAAGTTGATTTCTTGATAACAACTTAGTCCCTTTGGTTTTTGCAGTTGTTTTCTCCAAATTTGTGGTCAATGGAACATAGTTTGAAGAGAAAGTCCCCAGAAAATGGAGACCATCCACTCTGCAATAGCTTTTCTCTTGATGACCTTAATGAAGATCTCTTTGAAAGGGTACTTTCGTGGCTGCCAACTTCTTCATTCTTCTGCCTTACTGCTGTGTGCAAAAGATGGAAATCAGCTGCTGCTTCGTCGAGTTTCAAGCTTGCCTGCTCACACATTCCTTCCAGGGATCCTTGGTTTTTGATGGTTGCTCCCAGCCGCAACCAATCTGTTGTCTTTGACTATGCTGAAAACAGTTGGAAAAAGCTCAATCATCCGCATCTTCTTTGTGAAGATTCTAACCGAGGTTGCATGCCAGTTGCTGCCTCTGGTGGCCTGGTTTGCTACCGCAAACGGTCAGGAAACTTCGTTGTGTGCAATCCCGTTACTGGATCTTGTAGTGAGCTCCCTCCATTGCATTTCACCCCAGAAAATCAATCTCTCAATGCCATTGTGATGAGTACAGTTTCCAAAGACCAAATATCCTATAAGATTGTATTAGTCTTTGGCGAACTTCCAAACCTTTTGTTTAAAGTCTACAACTCAAGCTCCGGCAGTTGGGAAGATGAGACTGTGCTGAGAAGTAAGGCTGATGATAATTCCATGGATTGTGATTCAACCGATGACGATGTTGTATACTTCCTTAGCAAGGCTGGCAATGTGGTGGCAAGTAACATGCAGAGAAGCCCATCTAAGCAATACTCGTCGGTTATTACTAACAAAGATGGTCAGGAGATAGTCTATTTTCTTAGCTTTTCAGGGACAGTTGTAGCTTGCAATTTGACATCCAAGTGCTTCTTGGAGTATGCCAGGTTGTTGCCTGTTTTCAGTGAGTACTCCATTGATGTTGCGGAGTGTGATGGCGAGATGGTAGTTGTTTTGTTATCGGAATTCCTCGAAAGTGCGAGTTTGAGGGTGTGGAAATATGATGAGGCTAATCGATGCTGGCAACAGATTGCGGCAATGCCTGCAGCAATGTCTCACGAGTGGTATGGAAAGAAGGCAGATATTAACTGTGTCGGAGCTGGTAATCGGATTTTTATATGCTTGAACTCACCTGAGCTATGTACTTATATTCTGTGTGATTTGATAACCAACAATTGGGTTGAATTGCCAAAATGTTGCATAAGTGGTGAAGTCATTGAGTTCATGTCTGCTTTTTCATTTGAGCCCCGGATAGAGGCTTCTGTATGATAGCAAAATTTCCCTGCCTAGTATCTTGATTTTGGTTACTACCCTTTTTTGTGTTCTATTAGTTCAAATTTTCTTTTCATTTGTACTTGAATTTTTTTCAAGCCAAATAGCTAGTTGAGATTTGTATGAAGATAATTATGGAAGTTAACCAAGTGATTGATTGCTGACTGAGATATTGTAATTTTCTACCTTGATTATTAAGTGTACACTGTTTCCAGTGAGTGGTATTATCAATGAATGGACTTGTTGATGATTCTTTTTCCTTGGTTTTTCCTGTGTCGCAATGCATATGTTAGTGTGTGAAAATACACTATACAGCATCAGCTACTTAGCTGACTAGCAGAGTTAGATGCACTAAGCTTGTCCCAAGTCCATGTTGCTCAATAGCATCGTCGTTTAGCCTGCTTATGTCAGGGTATAGTTTAGCAATTCTTGCCTATCTCCTTGAACATGGTTTTTGCAAGACCAATACTCTTAACGCTTCAGATTTTATTTAAATGTTTTTATACATAATGTAATGATTTTAATTTGACAATAGCTAGTTAGATGGTGACCGTGTTTGCAACTTTGGCTAGTGTCAAACTCTTTAATGAGGTTGATTTGACAATAGCATGGGTCCCTCTAGGCTCTAAGGATGTGTTTGAGAGTTTGGAGGAGAGGAGAGGAGAGGGCTTATTATTTACTAGTAATATGAATAAAAATTATCAACGATCCAAAGTCCTTCCTTAGTTTATTTTTTGAGTTCCCTCACATTTGGAGGATTTTGGGAGAACTCAAAAAATGAACCAAATGAGGACTTTGGAGGGTTTTAGAGGATAATTTTTATCTATATTACTAATAAATTATTAGTCATAAGTCCTCCCCTTCCTTTTCCTCTCCTCCAAACTCCCAAACACACCCTAAGAGGTATCGCTCACGTCTTGTCCTTTTGGGATTTGATGGTGTCCAAAACATGCACCGAGAGTAAATTCGAAATAAAAAATAAAAAATAGAGGAATGAGTATTTTTTTTGTAATCATGTTATAGGTACAAAATATCCATCACCATTAGCAGTGACTAATTTCCGTTAAGCAACGAATTTTACCAAAATGATAAATTTGAGAGATTGTATTTTATCCTTTTTATTATAATATTTTAAATTTTAATTAATTACTTTTATTATTTTAATATTTTATGAGCAAGTTGTCATGCCACGTGGAGCCACATGGTAAAATGTTTGCCATGTAGGCACGTTCCGTTAGTTTTTTGACGACAACTTGATGGAGGAACAAAAGTTGCAAGATTTTGAAAAGGATGGCTAAATTCACCCAAAAAAATGGAGGGACAAATTTTGCCAAAATAAAATATTTGAAGGACAAAAAAGGCATTTCAACCTAATCAATTTGTATATATTCTTTATGTAAAGTAGATTTTGATTATTGTTTGTAACTTAATGCTATACAATTAGAATTCTATTCTGGACCAGTCTTGTGGCCTAGCCTAAAAGGCTTATCAGACCCATCCCAATATGCTTAGATCAATGGGTCAACTAGTGAGATAGGCCGAGGTGGCCCAACCCATGACATCTCATAGGTCATTAGTCTACCTAGGCTCCTCGCCTACTGTCGCCCTACCTTTACGAGCTTACCTGGGCTCCCCACTTACCTCTGCCAACCTACCTAGGCTTGTCGCCCTACCTTTATAGGCAAACCTAGAATCATGGCATACCATTGTAGGGATAGCCGATGACGAGACCTTGAGGGCAATATATCCCCTTGGCGGGAAGATCCAACACTTTAATGATGAAGGAAGACTAACCTATAATCGATCAAGCATGTCAGGAGATCCAACATTTTAATGATGAAGGAAGACTAACCTATCAGGAGATCCAACACTTTAATTATGAAGGAAGATTAACCTATCACCGACTGAGCATGTCAAATAGGAAATCCAAGAGATCCTGCCTGAATAAAAGGAGGCCGACCACCCACATCATGTGCAAGCCAAACTTGGCTAGTTAGAACAAATACTAATTGTTAGGTGTTCAACTAACATAGTTATAGTATTGTGAAAAATGATTGGTTGTGTACTGGCCGAAAGTATAAGGCCGATGACTTGTTAATACACTAGACTGACCGAGCTTATTCTCATAAATGGGCCTTGACCCGAACTCCTCCAAAGTCGAGGACTCGTTAATGCACTTGTTAGCCGAGCATAAATACTCGGACCTATCCCATAATAAGACCGTAGAGGAAGACACCTCGCCCCGTGCGATCCAGTCCACACTGACCGAGCTCGACTGAGTCAAACATCTCGCCGGTCCAAATATCCCTCCGTATAACTCGAAGCCTTATCCTTATCTTTATCTAGTTATGATAACAATCCGATCCTAACAAATAGGATCTCAATAACAGTCCAACTCAAACTGTTACACCAAAACATCTCTATAAATAGGGGTCCAACCCCCTCACTCAGAACTACGTTTGCTTTGATTCCCATTTGGATACGTAGGAGCAGAATTCTAATTCTGTCAAGTTATTCCGAAAACACTCCCACAAGAGTTTCTCCGGACGAGTATCTCTCGCTTGAGGTATTTGGACGGAACAGGTTGGAATAAGTTTTAAATTTGCTTAAAAAAGGAAAAACTTCACTTAAGTCATCCTTGTGGGTCTTTGTTTCGTTTAATTCGTGAGATGACTGCCAGGGTGTGGACAATAAGGATTATCCATGGTCTCTGTGAGGATAATAAGGTGGTGGATTGGCTTGCTAATCACGCTCATAGTTTTCCTATTGATTTACATGTTTTAGATGATTCACCTATGAAGTGTGATGACCTTTTGTTGCATGATCTTGCTGGAGTGTTCTTCTAGTTCTCCTCACACACCCTGCCTCTTGGGTCCTATTCGCGAGCTCACCACCACCGTATGGGTCGACACCGGCCCCTTTAACCCAAGCCAAACTGCGGTGAGGAAAATTTGGCTCGTCGTATTTTTGACTGGATGGTTGGGTATGGACAACATGGTGGCGGTGATTCTGAAAAGGATGGTATTTCAAGTTGTGGAGATGTTTTAAATTTGAGTGTGCCTCTTCCATATGCTATTGGCATTATCCCTTATGGCCTTGCTTTTGATACATATGATTTTCGTATTTTTGAGAGTAGATCCTACATCCATTAACAGTGGTAAGCACTATCACAGTGATGCTAGTATTTTGATGAATGGTTTGATACAAATGGGTTCACAGACTTCCTTGATATTTGGAACACACATGTTCTGCATTGTCCATGATGAGCTTGCATCAGTCTCCTCTTCATTGTGTGCCATTTCCTTCTTTATAAATGTGGCTGTGCTACCCTTTTCCACACCAAAGATATCAATGGTAGACGTGGGTTCTTCACCACAAGTTGTGTCCGACTCTGATCCCATCTCCACAAGTGTTGATCCTCTCGTGTTTGGAATTGCTCCTAGTGGGACATCATGGCCTCAGGAGGAAGGAATATGCCAAGCTTTGGTGGCACTTGGAACCCAATAAATCAATGAAGGGATGTGGTTTTTTGGATCGCCTCCTGGCTGGAGAAAATGATCATAGTGATGGTTTTATTCCTCCTATTTGTGTCCCAAAAGAGACTTCACTGTCTCTCTACACTTGCAGACCATGTGGTTTTGCACGAGGGGAGAAAATGGATGGATCGGATAAATTTTTATTCGGATCTTAACGGATGGATTAAAAACAATCTATTAATTCATTATAATTCATTAAAAAAAATCCAATCCATCCATGATCCATTAAATAAAATCTATCCGATCCATCCATTAACAACTTTTCTTGGATGGATATTCAATCCATCCACTAAAATTTATTTTAAGAAATTAAATAATTTTGTATATCTTTTATCCATCCATAAAATATTTTTACAAATAAAATAATCTGTAAAAAAATTAAAAAATTATCTCCATCTCACTCTCTCTTTCCTCTTTCCTCTTTCTTCCTTTCTCTACCTTTTCTCTCTCCCTTTTTTTCCTACTCTATCTATCTTTACTCTCTCTTCACTCTATCTCACGACCATTTTGTATTACGGTCATTTTTCTATTATTATATGGGAGTTTTTGATTATATGTATCTACAGAGGTTGTTTTGCCACAATGCTGCTCCATGACATTGTTTTACGAAACTTGTTACGACTCTGTGATTTCAATTAGTTAATACTTTTTTTTTAAGTTTCTCAGCAAAAAAAAAAATACAACAAAAAAAGAAAACGTACGTGATAACGTGGACTAGTACTGGTGCTTGAGAACAATTAATTAGTTAATACTTAATATAACAAAAAAACAGATAAATAAAATAAAAAATAGTGAAGAAAAAATAATAGGGAACGGAAGAGAAAATTAGATGGAGTGTTTTTTTTTTGTTACAAATGGAGGTTTTTTTTATTTGGTGACAAATAATATGAAAAAAATAAATTGGTTTTGGAATGGATAAAAGTTGATCCATTATATTTTTTATTGTTGGTCCAATGGATTTTAAGAATATTGGATGGATCATAAACCATCCACTAAAAAAAATAATCCATCCAATCCATTTATATTATTTTTTTATAAATGGATGGATTGGATAGATTTTCTCATGGATGGACTGAATGAATCGTGGAGAAATGGAACATTTTGTCACCCCTAATTTTGTCATAAGTGCTTCTTTAGTCAAAGTCCTGGCCAATTTTTTTTTTTTTCATGTATACAAAGGTATTGGAATCTCTATGGAAGTGAAGCATGGGCACACTCTTGCGTAACAGAACCAGGTGTGGGAGAACCGCTAGCATGGGAAGACCTTTCAAAGATGAAATATACTGGGCGAGTCACAGAGACCTGTATGGTACGCACACCCCTCTTGGCCAGCCGCTATGTTTATTGTTATAAGAAGGTAGTTGTTGATTATGTCACTATCATCTCTCTTCTGGTTTGTTTAATTGTTGTCCGGGACAACATACAAGGTGTTCCCTCAGGTATTGCTACAGATCGCGGAAAGCAGCACATAGGGATTTATGTCAATCTAGTGGCCTTCTACCTTTGTGGGGTTCCAGCTGCAGCCTCATTGGTACTTTGGGGACCCGTAGGAGGGAAAGGACTTTGGATTGGTATACAAGTTGGTACTTGTGTTCAAAATGTTCACCTTTCTATCATACCCAATTGCACAAATTGGGAACAAGAAGCTAAAAACACGAGGGACTCAATCCAGCATGTTGACTTTCCGTGGGAAGATGCAATTCACTGCACTAAGACCTACCCTAACTCCATCCTTGAGGGCAAGGTTGATTTGGAACAGTGGGGTAATGATACGATAAGGGGCAGCACTGGTCTTACACTAGAGGCTGGGCCAAGTGGGCCAAGGGATACTGTGCCTGAGAGGCCCAAAAGCATCAGAAAAGTCCCAAAATGGATAACTGACTACAAGTGACTCGGCATAGGAGTATCAACACGAATGATTTCTGGGATTCCTATATTTGCATTCCATTTTAACCTTTTGCAATTCTGTTATTAGATTCTGCATTCTATTATTGCATTGTAAGGGTCATGAGCCACTTGGCAGAAGATCCGTGGTAGTAGGAAATGTAACGTGTCTTTAAATATTGTCTTCATGAATGGAAAATATAGACAAGAAAATTCCCAAAACTTCTATCTTATTCTTCTAGCTCTCCCCTCTTAATTTTCTGGAGTCCGCCCAGCTCGAATTGGGTTGTATCACATATGTAATGTTTTGTTTGGTTGGGAGAAGAAAAAAAGAAAAGAAAAAGATGTGAGAAAGAGTATAAGAAGAGAGAAAATGATGAGAAATAGAGTGGATTTGATATGTTGTTTGGTGTAAAAAAAATAGAAGAGAAATAAAGGAGAAATGTAGTTGTTTTTAAAAAGACAAAAATACCCTTAACTAAAAAATCAATATACAAATATTTTAATTTAATTAATTAATTAAATTTAATTAATCAAATAAATTAAATTAATTTAATATTTAATATATTGAATGTAACGTATAAAATTACATATATTGTAAATGTTGAATAATTATAAATTATAATATATAAATATTTTTATAGACTTTTCCATAAACCACTATAATAATACTTTAATAATAGTTTTTTTTTTGTGAGGTATGTTCTCATTTATTTTGTTTATGCCTTTTGATGTCCGGGTACAATGGGAGTATAAAATTGGCTTTTTGACGAAACTGAGTTCCTTTTAGAAACTATTTATCAGTTTAGGGTTGTTCTGAAACTATTTACCAATGGGGGGTCCTTTTGGACACGTGGCATATTTTATTTTTTTTCACTCTGACGGGTCAAAGGCGTCAGTCAGACCGGCGCCTTCCAAGTCAAAGGCGCCAGTCAGACTGGCGCCTTCAAAGGTGCGAGTCAGACTGGCGCCTACCAGTATTAAAAAAAATAATAAAACAATTGATAGCAATAATAAGAGGTATAAAAAAATAATAGCAATAATAATTTACACCAATAAATATTCATCAATTATTACAGTAGTAAAATTTTTTTTTTACCTTGTAATAGCATTAATGTCATCGTTACTCCCTATACTTATAGTATAATTTTTTTTAGCAGTGTTCCTTTAAAATTGCTGATAACTTTCTTTTAATTCTTACAAGGTAAATTTTTTTTTACTACTGTAATAATTGATGAATATTTATTGGTGTAAATTGTTATGCTATTATTTTTTTATGACTCTTGTGATATTATTTGCTACTTGTTATTAGGGGATTTTTTTATTGCTTCTTGTTGTTTTAAATAGACACTTTAGCATTAATGTCATCGTTACTCCCTATACTTATAGTATAATTTTTTTTTTGTAGCAATGTTCCTTCTAAATTGCAGGTAACTTTCTTTTAATTCTTACAAGGTAAATTTTTTTTACTACTGTAATAATTGATGAATATTTATTGGTGTAAATTTTTATTGCTATTATTTTTTTATGACTCTTGTGATATTATTTGCTACTTGTTATTAGGGGATTTTTTTTATTGCCTCTTGTTGTTTTAAAGAGATACTTTATCATTAATGTCATCGTTACTCCCTATACTTGTTAAGTCTCTAAAATGCCTGATGTGCATTTCCCTAAGTTTTGATGAGAACTAAACATTGGTTAATGATTTAATTAACCTTCATATTGGTTGCTAACCTGTCTATCGAGTGTGCTGATTAAATAAGACAAACGTCCAACAAAGTGTAACAAGCAGACGTCCAACACTAGTGTTTGAAGCGCACGTCCAAAACGTAAGAGAGAAACAAACTTGCATCCACCAAAGTGTTGAAAGACAACGTCTACCTACGTGGCATTTAGAACAGCGCGTCCAATAAAATATCAGAATAGCCCGTCCACTAAGGTTATGGCTCGTCCAATGACGTGGCAATTGGAGCTCGTCCATTAAGGTCAGAATGGCTCATCCAATGACGTGGCATATGGAGCTCGTCCATTAAGGTCATAATGTATCCATCCAATGACGTGGCAAAAGACTCTCGTCCACCAGAGTAACCGAGACTCTCGTCCACCAGACTAACTAAGACTCTCGTCCAGTAAAGTAACAGAGACTCTCGTCCACCAGAGTAACAGAGGCTCTCGTCCACTAAAGTAACAAAGGTTCTCGTCCATTAAAGGTGACAGAAGCTCTCGTCCACTAGAGTAACAGAAGTGCTCATCCACTAAAGGTGACAGAAGCGCTCGTCCACTAGTCTTTGGACTTGCTGAGTCCTTAATATGGAGCTCGTCTACTAGCCCGAATGAAAACTCAAATGACTATATAGACGTGATTATTTTCAAGATGGAAGCACTTATCTTATGAACGCGAATTCTTTAAGGATTATCAGAATCTTAGTTCAAGAACCAGAAAGAGACTTGAAGCCTTCTCTCCTACTCAGTTTCACGATTATCAAGAAAAGTCAGAAGCTACTCTCTCAAGCAACCTTGGATAATCAGAACCAAAGACCAGTTAAAGAATGCTTCCAACGTGTTTTATTCCCTAGTACCTCTGGTCCTTACACAAAAAGGGAAGTGTACTTAGTAAAGTACAAAAAGCTTTCTACACAACTTTGATATGACTGTAGCACGATGAATAAAGTCATGATCCTTCATGTTAGAGTACAAACCAAAGACTCTATTGCATTAATGACTTCCCAGAACGACTCTATTGCATTAATGACTGCCCAAAACGACTCTATTGCAATTAATGAAGTTCTGCTTGAAGCCAACATCTGAGGAGATGTCTCTAACGGATCATAAATGCTTGAAGACCATAAATACAGAAGTCATTGAAGATGAAGAACAAGAGAATACACATTGCAATAAAACGCCATTACTCTGCATTAATTTCTTCATTCTTTTATTCTGTATTTTTCAATCATTTTGAAGTTATTACGCAGACTTTCCTGAGTCTTACATTTAAACCACTCTCTGAGTGTTAGTGAAAGATCTGCCCGTGAGAAATTGTATTTATTACAAACCCTATCTCTCAAACAAACCAGAGTGAGCCTGAAGAGGCTAAGTGTGAAAATAATACTATGTTTGCAAATAATACTTGTCTTGAGCCTGAAGAGGCTAGGTGTGCAAATAATATTTGAGTCTGTAACCTTATCAGTTATGGTGGATAAATCTTGGTGCTGCCAAAGACTGGACATAGCTCTTTGATTTGAAGAGTGAACCAGGATAAATCACCGTGTCAATCTCTCTTCCCTTTAAACTCTTTAATTGCCTTAGTTTTCTTACGTCTATCCAGTGGTGTGCTTGCAAAAGTCACCCTTCCATCATGTATTCTTCCACTCGTCCAAATCTAGCCTTTTTGTTTGAGAAAAGATTTCAAGTTTGCTTAAATTCTGATAAACACAATTCAACCCCCCATCTTGTGTTTATAGTTGTCTATTTCAATACTTATAGTATAATTTTTTTTGTAGCAGGGTTCCTTCTAAATTGCAGGTAACTTTCTTTTAAGTCTTACAAGGTAATTTTTTTTACTACTGTAATAATTGATTAATATTTATTGGTGTAAATTGTTATTGCTATTTTTTTTACGCCTCTTGTGATATTATTTGCTACTTGCTACTGATAAATAGTTTCTAAAAGAAACCCATTTTGGTAAAAAAGCCATTTAAAACAACAAGAGGCAATAAAAAAATCTCATAATAACAAGTAGCAAATAATATCACAAGAGTCATAAAAAAATAATAGCAATAACAATCTACACCAATAAATATTCATCAATTATTACAATAGTAAAAAAAATTTACCTTGTAAGAATTAAAAGAAAGTTACCAGCAATTTTAAAGGAACACTGCTAAAAAAAATTATACTATAAGTATAGGGAGTAACGATGACATTAATGCTATTACAAGGTAAAAAAATTTTTTACTACTGTAGTAATTGATGAATATTTATTGGTGTAAATTGTTATTGCTATTATTTTTTTATACCTCTTATTATTGCTATCAATTGTCATTTTTTTAATACTGGTAATGAAGGCGCCAGTTTGACTTGCGCCTTTGACTAAGAAGGCGCCAGTCAGACTGACGCCTTCCAGAGTGAAAAAAAATAAAATATGCCACGTGTTCAAAAAGACCCCCATTAATAAATAGTTTCAGAAAAATCCTAAACTGATAAATAGTTTCTAAAAGGAACCCAGTTTGGTCAAAGAGCCTATAAAATTATTATCATTGTTGCTATATTGAAAAGCATTATCACTCACCAGTATTCATTGGTATATTCATTGGTTGCCGTGTAAATCAGTTAATCAATGGCCCATCATTTTTATTCTTTCTCCTCTATTTCTCCTCCTTACCAAACATGAGGAAACTCCATTTGCTCTCTTCTCGTCTCCTCTCTCCTCTCTTCTCATTTTCCCTTGTACCAAACAAAGCATAAGTGAATAAATTCCAATTACCGATTAATAAATTGTAAACTAAACTAGTTGTAGTAAACAATAGGTTCAAGGAAAAATATGTTGGAACATACACACTCTTAGTTTCACTCACTGATACACTCACTAGCTAGCACCGCAGGGCACTCACACTTACACACACTAGAAAGAAGAATTAGAGAGAAAAAGGAATATCAAAATCTGAAATTTTATTCCTTTACACACTTCTACAGTTTTTTTCACATTTCGCACATTAGCATCTCTATTTATACAACATAAAGTCCCACATGGACTCACTCACACATTGAGTTAGTTACAACAACTAACATAACTATCATGTAACTAATACTAACTAATAACAACCACTACAACTAATTAGTGATATTTGAATTATTTCCAACACACCCCCTTAATTCAATTATCCCACATACACTACTTTTATTATTACACTAAACTTGAATTCAATAATGCACACTTTTTATTAACACTAACACACATATAAGTCCACCTGGATCCCATGGAGAATTCAACAAGTATTGGGTTTGGCCCATTTGATCAGAAAAATAACCTCCATTCCAAAAATGACATTTCTGATTTCTTCTAACATGGGCTTGGCCCATTAGGTCACAAAGGGAACTAATATTTCGAAATTCCATCCATGCACCTGCCATCATCTTCTCCTCCATGACAGCAACACTCAGCCGGCAGTGGCTTCCTTCTTCAGTCAGAAACCCCATGCTGGCGGCCCTCTCTAGGCTCGCGACTGACTGTAATGCATCCTCCATTGCACTGAGTTGACCTTTCTCGGCGTCATCCTCGCTCCACACCCAACCGATTTCTTCTTCAAAACGCAGTCCCATGGTCCACGCCCATGGTGGTTCAACCAACGATTCTGGTGGCTTTGACGGTGGTGGACTCAGTGGTTCCAGCAGCATCTTTGCCGTCGCCTTACACTCTTGGTGCTCCAACGCCTTCTTAGCTGCAAGGGTCCTCATTCGAGTATCACCGTCCGATGACTTCGGTAATTTCGGCGACCTCAAATCAAACTCTTCCGTCACACCATCTCTAGTCACACCATCTCTAGTCATCGCCACCATCAACGACGACTCTGCGTTCGTCGAAGACACGGACAAAGACTTATCTCCGTGCGTGGGTACCACATTACAAAGATCCGACAGATTCACAAAACCTTCTTCACTTCTGGTTTTCTCTTTCGCAGCGGCTATAGCCTCAGGCGCCGCCGTAGGAAGATCTCGGTCCGATGGTACCGACGATACTGTGATTGACTCAGGTCTAATCATCTCCGTCCAAACCTCCACCGTTTGTTGTAGATCCGGAATCGTCACCTCCGTCTCAGTCGCGTTCCGGTCACCTCGCAGCACTGTCACAACAGCATCCTCTCCGGTGGGTTTCTCATCAGCTTCACCATATTCAACCTTTGTTGATACTATAATCTTTGAGCCACTATCAGTTTTTGCTATAGATTGAAATATAACAGTTTCGCTATCCCCTTGGGGTTCCTCTCGACTCATTCCTTCAGGCATAAAATTGCCAGCTTGGCTCGTCACTTCAACAATTAGTTCAACATGGCCTAACCTTTCACCTCTATGAA
This sequence comes from Sophora flavescens, assembly GCA_030762895.1. Lineage (NCBI taxonomy): Eukaryota > Viridiplantae > Streptophyta > Magnoliopsida > Fabales > Fabaceae > Sophora > Sophora flavescens. The sequence goes on along the minus strand of CM061066.1, from coordinate 63,750,269 downwards.
CTGACATATCAGTCCCATGGATTTCACCTTCTTTCTCTGCTTCTTTTACCTCAAGCATCTCTTGCGCACAACTTTCGTTGTTCTTCACCTCCGACGGCAGCGGTGGCACGTTCGCACAGATCTTTGAACCTGGCACCATCTTTTTCGCCTCATCTGCTTTCCCATTCTCAACAAAACGCTCCATCTCAGTGATACTACACCACAACCGCTTCTTCTCCGACGCGGCGTTCCAGTACGGATTTGAGTCAGACAGCTCCGCCACCCTCCTTTTCTTCTTCGGTTCATCATCACTTGTCGACGCCCCGAGGTCTTGTTGCAGAGATACCACCATATCGGCTTTCACCGCCGCCATTGAAGATATCTTGGCTGATCCTATCCTTTGTTCCTCGGCTTCCACGATCTCACCCTTATCACCAGAAATGTAATCTTGATTACTATTCTTGTATGAAGCCTCTTCATTCCCTTTCTTGAATGAGCGATCATCAACTTCTTGCTGCTGATTTGGTTTCAACAAAACTTTCCCTCTTTCAATTGTTGCGGCTCCTGAAATTGCTAGATTTGCTTCTTCTGGTGGCTTCTTTTGTTCACTGCACAAGTGGGCTTCCGTATCATGCAGTTCTTGATTAAATGATGCACATTCAACCTCGGGATCAGACTTGGAAGATCACATTCCCAGTGCCTTCTTGACTTTCTCGATTATGAGATTGTTTGCCTCTAGATCACCACTGATCTCTGTCTTGTCCTTGTTTGCCTCAAGACCATCATCACTCCTCTCTTTTCTCCATGTGTTCTCTTCTTCACTCCTTTTGACACTCTTGATTTTCTCCCTGGCTGCAACACCTTTCTCCACTTTATCAGCACCTCCGTAGATCTTGTGCAAGATGACCCATGCTCCTTTGGCTGTGTTGGCAGCAACTATCTTCTCAAGAATTCCTTCATCCACACATTGATGAAGAATCAAGAGAGCTTTGTAGTCTCTCTTTTTGGAAGCACAATCTTCCACACCTTGAACACCTTCTTGCACCATCTCAAGCACCTCATAGAAATTGAAAATGTTCTCCATCTTCACCACCTATTGATGGAAGTTCTTGCCATCAAGAATCGGTAATGGGATTGCAAAATCCCCACTCACAATCTCTTCAATTTCTACACTCTTGGACCCCTCACAAGTCCCTAATCTTGTAGCTCTAGATATCATTGTTGGAACATACACACTCTCAGTTTCACTCACTGATACACTCACTAGCTAGCACCGCAGGGCACTCACACTTACACACACTAGAAAGAAGAATTAGAGAGAAAAAAGAATATCAAAATCTGAAATTTTATTCATTTACACACTTCTACAATTTTCTTCACATTTCACACATTAGCATCTCTATTTATACAACATAAAGTCTCATATAGATTCACTCACACATTGAGTTAGTTACAACAACTAACATAACTATCATGTAACTAACACTAACTAATAACAACCACTACAACTAATTAGTGATATTTGAATTATTTCCAACAAAATCCAACTTATATGAGTAATGATAAATAAACATATTTTTGGTATCCAACATTGTATATATATATACGTATTTATATTTATTTATTATCTTTTCTTTCTCATCACATATATTTAGTACTTGAAAACCACCCACCATATGATGTCTATATTTAATGTCCCATTACTCTTTATTTATACCAGGGTCACGGTGAGCTACAGGCAATGGCACCTCAGGTTTTCCATTCGAATCTAGTATTAAGACTCTTTACGCGACCAAACGGAATGCGTCACTCGCTTTTACACAAACGACACTTAAACCTTTGCCGTTTAAAACTTTTGATATAATTCCAATTCCACTGACGTGGCAGAAAACTGTTTGGTCACCTTCTCGGAAATCGGTAGGCGCGTTTGTACCTGATCACGCCCTTCGGTTTCCCCTTGCTGAAGAAAATGGAATTCCGAATGATATAAAAAAAAAATAGAAAAACCAAGAAGACGAAGAACAAGGGTTTCTGAATTCTGATAATTTGATCTGAATCTGAGGCAAAATCATCTGAATTTTAAATTTGAATTTAAATTTCATATACAAGAAGAACAAGAGAGAATGGAATCCGAGGATTTGGTGAGACAAGAATTAGAGGAATTGCAGAAACAATTGGGGAAGAAGCAGAAGTTCGAAGGCGCTGTCTCATCTCTCAAATCTCTGTTACAACGTGCATACCCATCAGCTTCTCCATCTCTTCGCAAAATCGTATGCTCATATTTCATTTCATTTGATTTATTTATTTATTTATTTTTATTCATATTGAATTTGTATATTCTTCAATTTAATTTTGTAATGTTTCTGGTTTGGTTCCTTTTTCTCAATTGTTTCGCTTATAGTTGGAAAGAACAGATTTTGAGTTTGCTTGGATTGATAATTATGGTTATCTATGTAATAAACTAATATGAACTAATAATAATATATAAAATAAACATGTTGTTATTGCTCATGAGGGTTGGCTCAGCTGGTAGTATTGAACACTGATCTACTTGTTGTCTTTCATTAGTAGGTTATATAGGTAATTTACAAGCTCATGCGTAGGCTTGTGACTTGTCATGACCTTAGAATAGGGATTTATATCCTGTACTGTTTCAGAAGAACGTGATATGGTCATTTTGGATGGAAAAAGATAGATTTTTTCATACAAGTACCAACCATCTATGGTTGTAGAGTCCACTAATTACATTTCAAAAAATCCGCGTCTTTTTCTACAGCGTGACCGTATCTCGTTCTTCATGATCAGGTGAGAATCCAAATCCTTTAGAATAGGACCACCTTACTTCTCCTAAGCTTTTATGTAAAAAGGACATATTGTCAGTGTTTGTTGAAGAATTAAGACACATGTAACTATGTAATTGACTATGGTGTTGGTGTTGGTGTTGATGGCAGTTTTATTCAGTTATTTGCCGAGTTTCTACTGTGTTGAAGACCAGGTATACGGCACCGGGTTTCTGGAATGCTGGCCTGGCCCTTTTTGAGCAGGCTCAATTTCTTGTTTCTGAAACTTCTGAGAAGGAGCACTTGAAGGCTTGCATTGCTCAGGCCAGAGAACATTTGCATCTAGAAGACAACCCATCACAAGCTTTGCAGCCAGAGCAGAATCATACAAATGGAGGTGAATTTCCTTTTACAAAATTGCATTTTTTTCTCTCCATTTTTTGATTGTAGTTGTTCTTGTTCCTGTGTTGTATCGCTCAGAAGTTTTGAAATCATTTACCTTAATCTTCCTGTGTCTACTGCATTTTGTGTTGATTCAGGATATCTCTTTGAGGGTCACCTTACTGTTGATCCAGAGCCACCAGAGCCTCAATGGTTGGTGCAGTCAAACCTCTTGACAGCAGCAGCTAGTCTATTTGCTGCTGAAAGCTCTCAAGGTTCAGCAGCAAATGATACCACACCAGAGAATGCCGCAAATGTGCTTCAAGAGCTTATAAATAGATTGGAAGAAGTTGTGCCCCTGGTATTCATTCGAAATCTTTTCATTTTGTTTCTGATAACCATTGGTTACGCAGGTTCCAATTTTCGCTCTTAAATATAAACATGGCTTTGAATTTCCAGATTCAGTTTCTTTAGTCAGATAAGTTTCAAGAAAAAGGTATAATGTGGCTTGGTCATAGTTTGGAGCATTAGCAAACCAAGCTATTCAAGCTTCATTGGAGATCATTAACAAATTATTTAGGCTCAAATTGGAACTTGAGTACCCCTAGTTGACTTAAAGTTAGAACTTGTAGTACCCATCATTCTATCCAGTTCAGGTTATATTTGCTCTTTTAGAAATCAAACTACTTGAGATAGGTTCAATAAAGTGCTTCTTCAAGTTAAGGAATCAATGCAAACAGCCTACTTTTCAACTGGACTCGTTCTATTTACATCCTTGTTCAGTGACCCTTGTCGTTGTCTGCTTTAGTAGATCTATCATCTATGTTAGTGTGTCGTGTGATAGGCTAACTTGATATAAACAATCTACTACTCGGTTCAACTCTTCTTTTCTTTCCCTTTTCAGTCCTTGGTCACATTGTTGCTCTTTTCAATTTGCTTTTTGATTGATATATCTATTTTATTTATCTTGGACAGCAATTCCATCATCATTTTGCACTACTTTATTAAGGGTGATTTGCTGTATTTTTATTTCTTCTCTTTTTGGTTAGATGGTGGATGATGGTCCTCTAGCACCAAGACCCCCTCCGGCCAGTAAAGAAGTTGTCGCGAAACTTCCGGTCATTACTCTCACAGAGGAATTCCTGGCTAAACTGGGGAAAGATGCAGAGTGCGCAATTTGCAGGGAAAACTTGGTTTTGAATGACAAAATGCAAGAGTTGCCTTGCAAGCACACATTCCACCCACCATGTCTAAAGCCATGGCTGGTATTGTCCATAGCTCCTCCCCAGATTTATTTGAAATTTCGTGTTCCCTCCTCGAAACCAACTTTATGCTTTTGATAATGTGACATTCTTGAAGAAATGAGATGATTAGATATAAAGTGTGTTCAATTTTTCCTTTTTGTGGCAGGATGAGCACAATTCTTGTCCAATCTGTCGGTATGAGCTGCAAACTGATGATCATGCCTATGAGAGCTGGAAGGAACGTGAAAAGGAAGCTGAAGAAGAGAGGAAAGGTGCTGAAAATGCCGTTCGAGGTGGTGAATTCATGTATGTTTAGATGGTTATTCTGTGTATGATCAGTTATATGTTCGTTCAATAGTGGATTTGGAAATTTATTTTGGTGAATTATTGTGTATTCTTTTTTAAATGAAGCTATTGAAACTTCACTACAATTATTTTAAAGTTAAAAATTTTGATTGATTGTACCGAATGGACAGGTGCTTATGTGAGAATCACTCCTTCAAGAGATTGATCAATTGTCAACTAGCATTTCTATACATTCCCTTTCAAGGTTGAAATTTATTAATTAACACGATACAAATAAAGTATGGGTCTCAACTCAAGTGGCACTAGGTTTTTTTATTTTGTTTTTGTTTTTGAAAATGCATCTTTCGAATCCAATTCAGACCTTGCCATCAAGCTTCAACTCCCTTCCATGAGGGATTAATTGCCGTGGAAATTAGCTTTCCTAAAGATGGTGTCAGAAAGAGTCCAGCCATTTCAAATTGTAAGGCGACCTTGGCATAAAAGTTTCACATCATCTCAAACGAATTATAAGACAAACAAATGTAAATTGTGCTTAATTTGGATAGTAATTAGCATATACACCAAAACCTTCACAATCGTAATTTATGTAGGCTCTGGCTGACAAAAAACAGCGGATAGGATAAGTTGGCTGATAGAGGATAGCGGATAAGTTAGCTGATACCGGATAGCGAATTAACTAGCTGATTGGATTTAAAGTGTTTGGTAAAACTAGTGGTTGGGCTAGATAAATGTAAAATGACATAAAAGGATATGTTTATATTTTTTTATATAAGTTATATATATATATATAATTTATTTTAATATAATTATCACTTTTAACACTTTAATTTATTTTAAATTATTTATCATTTAAAAAATTAAAATTAAAATATTAATCATTTTTAATCTAGTTTTATTCATTTTAAATAAACAAAATGGAATAATAAAAATAAAATTTATACTGATATGATTTTTATATAAATTTTATTTTTTGAAGATAAAAATATATATTCTATTTTTTATCTTAAATATAAATCTAAATAGTGAAATTAATTCTTATTTATATACTATGTTAAATGATTAGTGTTTTATTTTATTAGTTAATGATAAGTGAGGAATTTAATTAAGATAGTAGGGATAAAAATAGAAGAAAAAATGATAAGCCATACGCTATAAGCTCAAACGCTACTTCAAGTAGCGTCTGGAAAAAACGCTATACGCTAATTTTAAAAACGGTTACCAAACGGGGCTACTTTTCCATCCACTATAAGTTATCCAGCTCTGTTGTCTGACAGACTCGTAATGTACATCCACAGAGAAGTACATCGTGTAAAGAGTAGCAAAAAGATATACAAGCCTGGTACATAGTGTTTGGTTGGAGGGAAGAAGAGGTGAGGGAATTTTTAGAATCTTTCATGTTTGGTTCAACTTTTGGAGGGGAGGGGAGCAAAATCACTCCTTAAGTCAATTTTGGCTCCCCTCCAATATTGAGGGGATTTGGAGGGGAGGAAGGATTTTGAAACATTTTACATACATTGACTAAAATATCCCTACTTGTCTATTTTGAAATAAATAATTATAAGGATTTAACAGTAAATTTGTTTTGAAATCTCTCCCCTCCTGAACCAAACATGAAAGTGTTATTTCCCCCCCTCCCCTCCTCTCGACCAAACACAAAATCTAATTACAATCCCTCCCCTCCGTTAAAATCTCTCCCGTAGCCTCCCCTCCTTTGAACTAAAATAAAGAAACAATACATGTATCAGATTTGATGTACTTTATCAATATTCTTCATCACATCTTTGTATAAGCAAACAATTCGAAGTAATTGATCCACCAAATCTAGCAATCCTGAATGCTGAGATCCCAATTTTACCATCTCACAGGCTACATTATTTTTAATTTATTCCTTACACTTTTTTTCCTTCTAAGTTATAGTTAAAAATATTTTCAAATAGACATCTCTTTGATACTCTATTATAACACCATTGAGAAAACAACCGTCCAAATGACATGTTGCACGTTACTATTTTATATCAAATACCAAATATGCATACCATCCACATACAGTATGCTATAGATACAACAAAAAGGGGCCTAAAAATATTTATAACTATAGAGACTATTCGAAAAGAAAAAGTATATGAACCAAATCAAAAGTTGGTGTAAACTATAGCAACCAAAAAGTTAATTTAATCTTTTCTATCAGTCATCAATAATTCAATACCAAATAAAGTATCAAGCTAAACAAATTAAAAGGTCTAATATAACCCAGCCACATTTTAGCTGGTCACTAAAATACAGATGAATTTATCACAAGTTGAAACCTTTATTGACTTCCAAAATCACTCAAATATACACTGGCACCTGTGGCCTAAGAAATAGAGATAACAAAGCAGCAGCCAATCAACCAACTTGAGCATACATGGTGGATATCATGAAATTGCTGCTGTGTAAAGCTTTCTCAGAAACCAAATAGAAGAAATCTCCATCACAAACCTATTGATATGTATAGAAGAATTGCATGAACACAACCAACACTGGGGTGTTAAGAGAATTCACTTGAACCAACTCAGGAACCTTGGATCCTAATAAGTCAACTACCAGGCCTTCTACTCCACCTATTTCCAGGTCTTTGTGAACTTTGAGTAAACTCACGATCCAAGAATCTATCACTTCTAGTTGAAGATCCCATTGCATAATTCCTGCCACCTCTCCTATCCCTACTTCTATTCATATGATGATTAGGTCTCGGTCCACTTGACTTTTTATCCTTGTCAACTTCATAGACCAATGGTTGAATCCCCTGAAGATCAGGTTCTGGAACATATCCAAAAGGCCGCTTTGATTCATCCATTCTTCTGAATGTAATTGATATCCTAGTGAAAGATTTAACAAAAAAGACTGAATCAATAATAAGTTCTTAGCATAAAAGCGGCAGAGAGAATATCATATCAGAAAATACCTTTTTGAAGGAACTGCAGGTACACAATGCTTAGCTACATCAGCTCCATTTCCATTCAAGACAAGTACAGATCTGGAGGAAAAGGGTAACTATAAGATTTGCATCCTCCATAACATTGGCAAATTGATGAAGAATTCAATACAACTAGATCGAAATTGATGTAGCAATAGATTGAAAATAACTAAATAGATAGTGTAGATAAATACACATTGGATACTTACCCTACAGGTAGGGGAATAGGCATTAAACCATCAAATTCACCAGGGCCTACAATCTTTAAATTGGATCCAAAAAGTATATTGCATTCACTAAGAAATGAGACAGTGCAGAAGGGTCGAACGAAATCATGGTTATCTATGTGTGGAGGTATACAGTCGCCTTCTTCATAGACATTTACAATGCAACTATCTGGAACACAAGTAGGAGGGAGTACATGCCACCTGATCAGCCGCCGTATGATGACCTTGAAAAGGTCAGGTATAGGATCTACCATTGCATTCTGAAGAATACCAGGCGGGTTACCATTTCTATCCTGTAAGCAGAAAGTTACATTTTAAGAGTTTCATCCCTTTTATCAAACTCATCAGCAATTATACTGCACCCCCAAGCATTAAAATTACTGTTTCCAAATAAAGCGAAGATAAGATTTTAAATGAGAAATGTAAAAGGCAGGCATTAGAGAACTAACCACTGCATAATTGTAACAGCACCCAAATTGGATAGTTTGACGTCCCTTGCCCCTCATCCACTTTTGAGGAGCCGAATATGTCCGATCTGAAAAAGTTAAGAATGAACATCATATAGTTCCTAAAAAATAATACAACACAACAGATTTAACAAATTATCAATAAATATAGCCAATTGGGGTAAAAAAGAGCCTTCATTCCTTTTCAGTATCTTATGACACGTAATTAGTAAATGCATAGAGCCTAATGGGTATGAAGCCTAAACCCCACCACACTTATTCCTAAAAGAGAAGATCTTTGATTAGTCCCCAAGTCATTGGCCTCACTAAGTTTAGGGCAGCCCTCAAAACTGTGGACAGACAAAAAGTCACATCTTCATAAATTTGGTATTTTCCATCGCCAGTGTAGTCAAAGGCACCAAGGCTATGTAGTCAATCTCGGATAGCGGCCGGCCCCAAAATGCTGTAGCGGTATAGCGAGTAGCGTTATGGCAGCTACGTCCAAGTTTAGGGAAACAATACACGAAATTTATACCATATACATATAAAAGCTCAAAAATAGAAGAATACACAAAATTAAAGATGTATTCATAACTAATAATCATAGTTCATTGTTACCAATATTCAAACCCAATATAAACCAAATAAGTTTTAGCCTCAAGGCAAATAACTCATCGAAGCATTTAAAATGAATACAAGTGATTCCTTAAATGGAATCACCATCTCCAAAGAACAGAGAAGAGATGGAGGCATGTTTCAGTGGCAGAACACATAACCAAGAACAGTGGCAGCACAGAGGCAGAACCACCTTCAGTCAGAACAGCCTGCGCAGAGGGAGAACCTGTGCAGAACAGAACAGAACAGCCTGCACACAAGGGAGAACTTGTGCAGAACAAGGGGGCTGCCGGAAATCGCACATACAGTCGACTTTTGAGTTTTGACAAACTGTGCTTGACCATTTCGGAGGAGAAGAAAACAAATGAAGAGAGCAGACTACGACCCCTATTTCGTTGTCATTCAGGATTTTAGGGCCAAAAAGTCCAAAAAAAATGGAAAGGCTATAAATTGAGGGCATAATCAGGTTTTCACAGGGGCTTTACCGTAGCTGCTATTTGCGGCGCCATGGCCACTCAAAACTGCAACGCTACGGGGTCTTGCGTAGTGCCTAGGGGCCGCTATGCCAGACTACGCCGCGATAGTGGCCACTGTTGACTACATAGCCAAAAGGTGCTGAGGGGATGCGCTAGGAGGGAGTTTCGAGCCTCTGGTCGGATGAGTCACTTCCCCCCTTCATTGAGGTCCATGCCTTTCTTATGAAGACAAGGCACACCTTTAGCACCTTATTGATATGGTTAGAAACTCAAGCAAGCTGGGCCAGCTAACTTGATAATTATGTTTGCTAAAATCGTAAAATAGTCATAATGTTAAAACAAATAACTGCTTGTTAGTTTCCAGGACTCTTAACAGCAAGCGTCTTAGGGTTCTAATATTGATTATTTTGATTTATTATTATTATTATGAATGTCATGATTGAGTAGGTAATTTACATGGTAAATTAATGTAATATAGTAAAATGTTTTATATTTTAATGTTCTCTTATTTTTCCTTTGTTAATGCCTTTCTTCAATGAGAAATGTTCTTTTCGGCGCCTCTTGCATCAAGGTGTTAGAAACGCCAAACACCTTAACGCATTGTTTGGTTCAAAGAAGGGGGAGGGAGAATCAAAATAATTTACTATTCTACCCATTCATATATATCTTCTATTTGTCTTTCAGTTTTGGAATTAAGAAAATATCTAAGGACAATTTAATCAGCAGAGTCTATAAATTTCAAGTTATTTTCCTTCCCCTCCAAATTTCCCCAACTTTGGATGGAAGGAAAAGGTTGGAGGGGAGGGATTTTGGGACCCTCGATTTCCCCTCCGAACTTTTGAACCAAACTAAAGATTTTTTTTCAAAATCCTTCCCCTCCAACCAAACAATACGTAAGGAGACCTTTAGTCCTTGGATTACTTTACCTTTGCCCAAGGTAATAATACATAATCTATACCATAATAAATATATATCCAGGTAAATGTTCACCATTGTTCCTTTCAAGACAATTGCTGCATTTCAATGCTTTTCGGGGAGAACCTGGGCTTGGGTGGTATTTCAACCCTAACCACAATTCATCCGCCGATTCTTCAACATCGTCTGTTCTGGACCTCCACTTAGTTTCACCTAGGTCCATGTCCATAAGCAGTGACATTTGCCCTATGAATACTCGCTTTCCCTACAACGTTGGTGGTTTCCCTTAACCAAGCCATTGGCTATGAGTCACCAACTTTGAGAATAAGACACCGCTCAGACTTCCTAGGGATGCAGCAATGGGGAATTTTCCACAATGGGCAAAAGTCTAATGGAGCAATGACGCGTGGAGGTAGAAATCCTATGGGTTGTGAACTTCTTTTCCCGGAGAAGAAGCAATGACACTATCTGAGGAATAAGAATTGACTAACCTCATGCCAACAACCGCGGTAAGACAGAGGACGCAAGTATTATCCAGAATGATTAGGCACAAAGCATCTGTAGGTGGCCTTTTAAGTTTGCTGACAAAACCCAAGGCTCAACCCTGGAGTAGAGGCGGAAACTACCAAGCTGGAATACGATAAGGGCAGAGGGAATTTCTGGTGGAGCGGTTAAATTCGTAGAGATCAGAAAGAACACCCATGGCGAAGTGCCTATTTTGACAAATTCAAGGTGAAAAGGGGGGTTGCTCCCTCGGCGAAATTGGGATAAGTTGGGCCAAAAGATCTCGATTCAAGATAAATTCATGAGGAGGTGTGATCTCTTTACCATCTACTACAACAAGGGTTATATCCCATATAAATTTTAATAGTATCCTACTACAACATGCTATGGTACCCCAAGGTGGGTAGGAGTGGGTTGAGTCCATATCGTTGCGGATTCCAACATTTGATCCTTAATTGACCTAGGAATGGTTCCCAAGCATCCTAAAAAGATTATTATACATCCCAACTCTATCCCTTGGAAAGAATAAGGTAGCACCAAAGAAAGGAAAGGTGAGATGATGGTCTTTGTTGTTCTCATGGCTTAAGATCATTCGCCAAGAAAATGAAGTGGGTCAACTTCTTTTGGCTTGATCGAACACATTTTCTTGTTGGTCAAGCTTGCTACAAAAAAAGTGATGCAAGAACACATGATCTGAAATATCTGCCTTAATGGTCGAATGCTTAGGGTAATGGACTATCAACCCACCCTTAGTGCTGAAATGGGTTCTTTACAAGAAAGAATAACTAATACCAAAGAAGGGTCCATAACTTCTATTTGAACAATTTATGTACGATTTGACCGATAGAATAGGAGTATTCCAACAATCTTCTTTATTTCTAGTTACTTTGTTTTCTATTTCTATTTTAGAGAATGTTTAGGAAAAGAATAAAATTTCCATCGAGCTAAAAACAAATATCGATGTCTCTAGTAAACTAAAGTAATCATTTAATAGTTATTTTACGTCAATCTCTCTTATCCAAAACAAATAAAAAAAAAAGGAAGATTTCGTTATGATTGGAAATAAATTTTTTATATTTTCTCAGCGGATCCTTTACTCGTACTCAAAACATTTGGATTATCGATCCAATTCCAAGAAAAGGTTGTAGAAGATTAAAAAAGGTCTATCGAGTGCTTCACTACTATGTCATAATAGATCCAAACACTTGTCTAGGATTGACTTCATCATAATTGTTTCAGTGAATAACTACAAATAATAGATTAAAGGAAATATAGAACAAATTATAGATAGACAGGAGATAGAACTGAAAGGAACTCAAGATAAACATTGCTTATAAGTTCATGCCTATTGAAGATAGAGCCAGTGACTCATAGGCAATGGCTTGGTTAAGGGAAACCATCGGAATCGTAGCAGAAGCGAGTTCATAGGGTATCACTGCTTATGGGCCCGAACCTAGGTGATCCATCTATCCATGACCAGGATGAAGCTTGGGTTAAACTAGGTGGAGGTTTAAATTGTCTAATTGACCTAATGAATATCCTTCTTTTGCCATTGAACTTCCCAATCAAATTCCTCGTACCACTCATAATTATCAACTTTATGAAAATCCCATTGATTTCTGGAAGCACCAAGCATAGGTCATGATAAACCCCAATTTATTACACAACTCCAACAACAACGCCTACACCCTTAACCATTCTAAAAAAATGGATTTCATATAGTACGATTTTAATATTCAACACTTGCAAAAAAGAATCACAGAAATCCAAACATTGAAGTTAATTGATATCCTCCTTTTATAAAACAGATCAACTTCGATTTTTGAATAAGAGATATCACGTTGACCACTTTTGTAACAAAAGATTCCCGTTGATGTGGAAAAGGCATCAATAATTATAATTTTATGTATGGACAATTCCTCGGTATCTTGTTCTTCGCAACAAAATATTTTGTGTTAATAATAGTCTAAATTTCTATATCACAATTGAATTAACTAGATAATATTTAAAGAATAACGAATCTAGACAGCAATTAAAAATATGAATCAGAAATATTAAAAAAAAACTAGATATTTGATAAATCAGTAGCAATTGTATTGCTACGAAATATCACAATAGAATATAAAACACAACAAAATGGAATTGGTAGTAATAATGTGTAGTCTCAAATACAACAGGATTGGGACAGACACATTAGTAGATAAGGTAGCATTTGGCCCAACTTTTTTGGGCTTAAAAGCTACTTTAAAGTTAATATAAAAGCTTTAAAGTAAAGACAGCTATTTGGTAATTTTCAGATTTTTTTAGCTTACTGTTCGGGAAGTATTACAGTCGATGTGTTGGCTTGCTGTGTCAATCTGTGACACATTCAGAAATCAAAATCAGAACCTTGAAATCCCTAACCCCTCTTCTTTTTCTCATCCTCGCCCACAAGGCCACCACACAACACAGCAACATCGTTGGGTGGTGGCGGCTCTCCACTCCAGATGTGTCACCACAAATCTCAGTTCCCGACTCAACCTCTTTCTCGCAAATCTCAGATAGCAACTCAACTGCTTTCTCCCAGATCTCAGATCTCATATCGCAAACACCTCAGGTTGCGAACATGAAGTCAAGGTCGCAAACATCTTCCTCAAATGAGGCCACCATGATGAGTGAATGTCTTCTTTAAAAGCTCCTCAAAGTAGCCTTTTTAAAAGCTCTTATTTTTTTAACTTTTCTTCTTTGCAAATAAGCTACCTTTCTTTTAAAAGCTTCTTCTAAAAAGTTTTTGGCCCAACTCCTCCTTTTAAAGAGAAGAGAAGCAAAAATAAAATAAAAATTGGGCTAAACACTACCTAAATCTACACTGTGGAGTATAGCTACAAATCATAAAATTCATGATATTACTTTTTACAAGTCAGCTTCTGTGAAGAGGAACAATAAAAGTAATCTGATTGTATTTATATCCAAATTAGGCTAGCAGTGACTACAATTTTGGACATTCATTTAAATTTATTAAGTGTAGATTCTTTTCTGTTTTCACTGATACAAATTCAGAGAATGACAATAGCAAAAAAATCAAAGGATCTCAGACAGAGGTCAGTTCTGGCATCATTGAAAAATTATAAAACATGAAGCATAAGCATCTAATAACGGAACAAATCTTACTAATCATAACAAAAAACCTATGAGGGTGAAGATTACAAACCTTTCAATTCTCCCTTTCTTCCCATCTCCTGCAGTTCACTAACATAATTAACTATCCTTCTCTGCTCAGCAGCACTAAAAATACCTGTGTGTAGTTCAAGCCCTTCAAGGATGTTAACAAATTTTCCATTAACCCTCTCGAAACACCTGAAATCTTTCTCCCTCCTAACATTCATGAACCTAATGTACTCTCTCTGCTCTCTAGGCAAAGTTGGTTTCTCGGTAACAGCTTCTGAAGGATTTGAATCAGCCACCACCACATTGTTATTGTCTAATTCATGCTCTTCTTCACCAAATTCGTCATCTTCCTGAGCCATATCAGCCCACGACATGCGCGGAGTCTCGAAGATTGAAGAATTTGCATCTTCCCCATCCTTCCAACTCCCAAGAGAATGCGTATCACAGTTATCATCAACAGCATTGTCACTTGTCTCGTTCCGTTGCACATCATTAGCGGTTGAACCATTGGAATCTTCCTTTCTAGACTCTGCTACATGCAAAAAAAAGAAAGAAAAGAAGACAGTATGGAAAATTACAAAACAGCGTTCGAATTTAGGAGGCTAAATCGAAAACGAAGCAAGACCCAGTTGAAAAAATCGAAAATTTCAATGAGAATCGATGGTTTTAGGAGATGAATTGACCTGGGTCGATGGAGCGGATGCGATCGGAGAGCGATTGAGTGCAGCGGTGGCAGAGATCTCGAGAGAGGAAGGGAAGCCACGTGGCGAAAAACTCTGATGCAATTCGGAGATCTGAGGGTTGGTAGTTGAGGAGGAATGGGTCGATGGATTTGTGATCGTCCATGGCGAAATTGGAGAGAGAGAAGAAGCGCAGACGAACAATATACTCTGCTTGCTTAGATTTTTTGTTCTGTTTTATTTTGTTTTTATTTTTACTTTTAGCTTGTTTTGAGGTTGTTTACGTCGGTGAACTTTATTATATATATATATATATATATATATATATATATATATATATATATATACACACTAGCGGCAAGATAGGGACGTCCATCTGTCTAGTCGCATTTCTAATATTTTTACTTATTTTTATCCATGTTTTTTTTATATAATATTGAGTACATACCCTTTTGGTTCCTTAAATTTTTTTTCGGATTTCATTTAAGTTTGTGAGAAAAAAAATCTCATCTATTGGTCCCCAAATTTCATTATGTAACCCTTTTAGTCTCTCCGTCAGTTAATACGCGTTGACCACCATTAAGTATATGACGTGTCACATTATTTATCTAGGTATATTGTTAGTATTTTCCGGCATGACGTTGAATTTTAAAAAAACCCAAATATGATGCATTTAATTATATATATGTGTGTTAAAAACCAACGGCTCATTATTTGTCATCTTCTTCCCCAAATACTAGGGGTGGACAACAATCGGTTTCGGTCGGTTTTGGGCCAAAAAATCACAATCCGACCAAAACCGACTATGATAATATGCCATCCGTTCCCGTTCGTTTGAGGGTCGGTTTTGATGGGTGGCGGGTGGCGGGCGGTTTCGGGCGGGTTCGATGGTTTTAAACAGACAAAAAATTGTGAAAAGAAAAGAAGGAGAATCAAAATACATAATATCATAATCACAGATCTTCAAGATTGGTCGGAGATCTCCCATTTCGTGCGGTGGGGCTTGGCCGGAGAGTGGGGTCGGGAGAGGTGATGGCTCCCATTGATGGGGGCATGGAGGAACGCGCCCTCGTCGGAGCCGTCGAGCTTGCTCTTGGTCTGGACGAGCTGGAGCACGAGCGGCCGCCTTGGCCGTAGAGGGATTCAAGGAATCGCTGCTCTGGCTTGCGACCACCGCCACGCGGGAGAAAGCAGACTGCAGACGACTAGACGAAAGCGGGAATAAGCAAATCTGGACGACGGTCGTCACGGCGAGGACGGTGCTGGTCAGAGTCGGGCTTGGGCAGATCTGGAGTTACAAGAAGCAGAAGAGATTCGATAAGGATAGGGGTGAGACTGAGGGTTTTTGACTTTTTGTGAAGGTGACTCTGAAGAATGACTGAATGAGTGAGAAATGTGTGCATTTTGTGTTTTTTTTTTACGATGATATCAATGTTTTTTAATTTTTTTTTTTGAAAACATAATGTGTTAATGTTTTTTATTTTTTTGAAAACATCAATACGAATGCTGACAGAGTTGATGTTAGACGTGTACTTTTAGTCTAGAAACTCTACTCTACTTTGATAATGGAGAAACTTTCTGATATATGTGCATTGGCTACTGCGTAGTTTGTGTTGGATAGTGGGATGGGGTTATTAGGTTATGGGAATACGTGTGAAAAAAGCAGTGAATATGTGCAAATGAAATGATATAAGTAATAATAATAATTGTAGTTAATAAAGCAGCTCTTCCTATTCGGTCGGATACGGGTTCTGACGGAAAAAAATTTCCAGACCCGCACCCGCCCGATTCAAGCAGTTTGAAACTGAGCCTGCCCACCCGTCGACCTGATGACCGAACCGACCCACCCAAAGACTGTCTTTTAAACTCGGTTTTTTCGAGTTCGATTCGGGTCTCGGTTTTTTGTCCAGCCCTACCAAATACCGAAACCCTAACTCCATTGTTGCCTTTTATTGAGCTCGAAATTTCGTTGGTTTTTAACACACATCTATATTTTTTGTTTTAATTAAATGTCTCATATTTGGGTTTTTTTTTTAAATTCGATGTCATGCTAGAAAATACTAACAGTACACCTAGATAGATAACATGACACTTCAGACACTTAATGGTGGTCAACACGCATCGACTGACAGAGAGATTAAAAGGACTCACGGAATGAAATCTGAGGGACCAATCGTGAGGTTTTTTTTTTCAGGGACTTAAATAGAATCCGGAAAAAAAAAGTAAGGGGGACCAAAAAGGGTATGAAATAGACAACTATAAACACGAGAAGGGGGGTTGCCTTGTGTTTATCAGAATTTAAGCAAAGCTAAAATCTTTTCGCAAACAGAAAGCTAGCTTTGGACGAGTGGAAGAATACAGGATGGACGGGTGACTATTGCATACACACCACTTGACAGATGCAAGAAAAACTAAAGCAATTAAAGAGTTTAAGGGAAAAGAGATTGATAAGGTGATTTCTCCTGGTTCACTCTTCAAATCAAAGAGCTACGTCTAGTCCTTGGCAGCACCAAGATTTATCCACTATAACTGATAAGGTTACAGACTCAAGTATTATTTGCACACCTAGCCTCTTCAGGCTCAAGACAAGTATTGTTTTCACACCTAGCCTCTTCAAGCTCAAGACAAGTATTGTTTTCATACCTAGCCTCTTCAGGCTCACTTAGGTTTGTTTGAGAGATTTGGTTTGTAATAAGTACAATTTCTCACAGGCAGATCTTTCACTAACACTCAGAGAGTGGTTTAAATGTAAGGCTCAGGAAAGTCTGCGTAATAACTTCAAAATGGTTGAAGAATAAAGAATAAAAGAATGAAGAAATAAATGCTCAGAGTGATGGCGTTTTTAATGCAATGTTTATATTCTTTCTTCATCTTCAATGGCTTCTGTATTTATGGTCTTCAAGCATTTAGGATCCGTTAGAGACATCCTCTCAGATGTTGGCTTCAAGCAGAACTTCATTAATTGTAATGGAGTCGTTTTGAGTAGTCATTAATGCAATAGAGTCGTTCTGGGCAGCCATTAATGCAATAGAGTCGTTGGTTGTATTCTAACATGAAGGATCATGGCTTTTTTAATCGTGCTCTGACCATATCAAAGTTGAGCAGAGAGCTTTTTGTACTTTGCTGAGTACACTTCCCTTTTTGTGTAAGGACCAGAGGAACTAGGGAATAAAGCACGTTGGAAGCATTCTTTAACTGGTCTTTGGTTCTGATTATCCAAGGTTGCTTGAGAGAGTAGCTTCTGACTTTTCTTGATAATCGTGAAACTGGGTATCGGTAATACATTTTTTGAATTACCGACAACTTTTTCCGTCGGTAAATTCAGATTAAAGAACCAACGCCAAACACTTCCCCTCAACTTTATTTCCCTATTTCTCTCTCCTCTCTCTACCCCCTCTCCTCCCTGCGAAGTCCGGTGCCCCCCCGACACCACCATTTCGTGTGCCACCCCGCCGCACCTCCGGCCTCCCCGTGCCTCCCATCTCCTTTCTCATCTCTCTCTGCTTCTCCTCCCCCTCTCTCTCTTTCTCCTTTTTTCTCTCTTCCGGCCCGTCACCACCGCGCTCCACCACCACTCTCACACCACCACCACCTCTATCTTCTCTTAATCTAGCCGCTACAGCCACCACCGCGTCCCACCACCAGCACCACCACTCTTTCCTTCCTTGCAACAGAACCACCACACCACCACCCTCGTACTGGTATAAATTTAATACGTTCATGATGTTATGTTTTTTTTGTTCTGTAAATTTCTGATTGTAGTGGAAATTTTAATTTATTTTTTCTTGCTTTATTTGTTTCAAAGGGACACTGCCACCAGCTTACTCCGGCAACCACCAGCTTCCTTGTCACCACCAGTACTGAGGTATGAATCTAACCTTCTGTTGTTGTTGTTAAATTTGACATTTGCTATTCTCTTTCTGATTTAATTTTTATGCGTGCTTGATATCGATCTTTACCCTTGATAAGTTGTTCATGTTTAAATTAAATATTGAAATGTGTTAGAAATTTTATTTTGTGTTCTGCAAGGTTGCCATTCATTTATGTGTTTGTTGTCGTTGTTGTTCCGAATTGAAGATAAAATTTTAAGGGATGAGAACTTTTAATTTGGAAATAACTACAATGTTAGTATGGAAATAACTATGTACGATGTTAGTGTGGAAATAACCACAATAAGAACTTTGGTAAAATCTATAACTGCATCCAAACTTCACTTCACCAATATATATATATATATATATATATATATATATATATATATATATATATATGCATCGGCTACGGGGGAGCTGGAAGCTGGGACGTCATCGAATGTGATTGAAACGAGAGATTAAATTTTTTTGGTACCAAAATAGCTAATTATCGAAACAAAATTAATATTATGTAAGAAAAATAAATTTAAATATGTTAATTAAAAAAGTAAATAATTAAATAGTTACATAACAATAATACTAGATTAATAATTGTGGGAATAATGATTTTGATATTTAATTGATAATATAATAATATTTAACTAAAATAAAATATAATAATTAAATTATAATTAATTATAATAAATAATAATAATTAATAAATAAAATAAAATTAATTAAAATATAATATAATAATAATTAATGAATAAAATATAATATTTAATATTGAATATATAAATTTTAATAAAAATAATTAATAATTAATTATTAATATACAACAAAATAAATAAAAAATAATTTAAAAAATATAAAAACTTTGTTTCCGACGGATATTTTCGTCGGTAACTGTTGGTTACATTTTCCGATGGAATTTTCGGTCGGCAACTTCCACTGAGAGTTACCGACAGAATTTCTGTAGGTAATTAGGGATTCTGTATGGCAAGTTTTCCCACGGTTAAAACCGTCGAAAATTTCCGACTGACGAACTAGATCCGTCGGAAAGGCTTTCCTACATGCCTACTACCGACAGAATCGTGTCCGTCGGAAAATCCGTCGGTAATATAGTTTTTCCAACGGAATGTCTTCATTTCCGACGTGTTTTTTCCATCGGTAAGTCGTGTTTTTTTTTTTGTAGTGAACTAGATTTTAAGCACATTGAGAGATGGCAATCGATGCGTGGACTGACTTGCTAATAGAAGCATGTCTTTAGAATTCGGTTTTGAAGAAATTTCTCCCGCTCCCTCCCTCCTCCTCCCCGGCTGAATTATATTGCCCAGTGATGTTTAGGGGCTTCATTACCCCCGTCTAGTTAATGTATAGCCTGATTGTTTCTTCTATTGGGCTTAGGCCCCAACTTGTAACCAAAAATATAAACAAAGAAGCATTTTCAAGATTTCTCATAACATCAATAAATTTAAATACAATAAGATCCCAGAGTTCCTAAAAATAAAGATAAAACACATAGGCAACCATTGAAAAACTACATTAATGAAGATTTTAATGATAAGAATTTTTTTTATATAATATATAATATAAATTTATAAAATAAGATAACCAATTTATATTTAATATACTTCAATAATCGTTATATTACATATACTAAAACCTTTGAATTCCACAACATAAAATATGAGTAATAAAAAAAATACTTCAATGAAGATTTTATTGATGATAATTTTTTTATATATAATATAAATTTATACAATAACATAACTAAATTATATATAATATACTTCAGTTATGCAAATGTTATAATTTTTAAATAAGTTCATTATATCCATTTATTTTTTCAATTAGTATAGTATATTTGTATTAATTTTTAAACTGAGAAGTATAGGATTTAATCTATAATCTATAATATATACATAAGAGAATGTTAAACGATTCTACGTACTGTAATTTTTACACGTGTCACATTCTAACAAATTTTAAATGAACAGTAAACACGTGGCGCTCTCACAAATCACCAAATTTCGACTTCTCAATTTCCTCCAAGTAAGGGCCTCTTTACTTTATTTTTCAGTTTCCTGTTTTCATTTCCTATTTTCAGAAATAATTACAAAATTGTTACTTTGTTTTAATTCTATCTCCTGTTTTCAGAAATTTGTACAGGAAACAGTGAAAACAACTTTTTCTGTTTTCACTGTTTCGTACAAATTTATGAAAACAAGGTGGCAGTTTTGTAATTATTTCTGAAAATAGAAAAATGAAAACAAAGCAAACAGGCCCTAAATAAGTAAATTTAATATTGTAACGACAATCATTTGGATAGCAAATAATTTGCTTAAAAAATCCTTCATCACCTTAAATAATGATTATAGCAATAACTCAAAAAATAACCAAAATAACTACCATAATGGCCATTAATTCGAAAGAAAATTCCCCTACAAATCAACATACATCCATAATAGTTTTAATTCTATAATGAATGGAATATCCAAATTTGCTTCTTACTATTCATACGTGTATCAAACTTTGATTTGTATAGACAAAGGAAGCTGATTCCAAGAAGATATTTTTAGATTTTTTTTGGAATATTTATTTTTAAAATAATATTTTAAGAAAATAATACATCAGAATCATGAAGTTATGGATAAGAAAATTAGATCATATTTGTTTATTATTATTGTTATTGTTATTATTATTTTCAAAGAATTTTTTATTTTAGAGTGTGGAAATTAGATCCCTTAGCACTCGTGGCGAAATCCAATAAAATAGCCTCAAGAAAGTTAGGAAGAATTTAAGCATCTGTCACTCCTATCATCTCCTAATTATTCCATCATCGGCAAAGTCTTTATTGTTTTCATTTTATTTGTATTGAGAAGGTTTCGTTTATTTTGATTTGTGAAACTTAGGCCCCGTTAGCAATCCTGGCGAAATCCAATCAAATAGCCTCAAGAAAATTGGGAAGAATTTACACAACCACAACTCCGATCATCCCCCAATTATTCCATCTCTAGCAGAGTTTTTAACATTTTTTATTTAGAAGTATATAAATAATTAAATTATTTTTACTGCTACCATTATTTTTAAGATGTGGGGATCAAGAGTGCGCCACGTGGCGCAGACTTTTTTCCATCAAAGTAGGCATGTGGCGCAGACTTATTCCATCAAGAGTGCGCCATGTGGCGCAGACTTTTTTTCCGCCAAAATTTTTTTTTTAAACTTTTTTTCTCTCAAATTTTTCGGACCAATCATGACCTTCCACGTGGCAGGTCAACAAGTCAATGGCGCCACTAAAAAATTAATTTTTTATTCAAAAGTAGGTTAGTTTGGTAAATTGTTTCAAAAGGAGGTTATTTTGGTATATAATTTCTAAAAGTGGGCCACTTTGGAAAAAAAGCCTAAAAAATCTAGGGAGAACTGGATTAAATTTGGCAACGGGAATACTAAGTTCTTCCATGCCCAAACTGTGGTTAGGAGAAGAAGGAATAAGATAGCTGGGCTTAACATTGCTGAAACTAGGTGCACTGATGAGGAGGTTCTCAAGAGGGAAGCCCATTCCTTTTTTAAGAACCTGTTTCAAGCTACTGAGTAGTGCATTCCCTCAAGCCTTCAATTGAGAGTGATTCCTCAAATCAGTCCTGACCTTTATGACTCTCCCCTGCATCCGGTGTCTTTTGACGAGGTAAAAGATTCCCTTTTCTCAATGAACTCTTATAAAGCACTTGGGCCTGATGGCTCTCAACCTATCTTCTACAAAACCTATTGGAATGTTGTTGGTAAGGATGTTCATGAATTGGTTTCCAATGCCTTCTCTTCTGGCAGAATTGATGTAAAGTTAGCTGAAACTCTTATTGTTCCTGTTCCTAAGATAGACAATCCTTCTTGTTTGAGAGACTTTAGACCTATAAACTTATGTAACGTCCAGTTGCAGCTTGTTTCTAAAGTCTTAGTTAGGAGGATTAGACCTTATTTTGATAGTTTCATTGGTCCTCTTCAAAGTAGCTTTATTCCCAAGACAGGCACAACTGATAATGCTATCATTACTCAGGAGATTGTCCATCAAATGCATAAGAAAAAAGGCAAAACAGGTTACCTTCTCTTCAAAATTGATTTTGAGAAAGACTATGATAGAGTGGATTGGAATTTCCTTAAGCTTACTTTGTCTGAATTTGGCTTTCACCCTCTGATTATTGAGCTTATTATGCACTGCACCACCTCATCCACTCTTTCTTTGAAATGGAACAGTGAAAAACTAGAGAGTTTTGCTCCATTTTGGGGATTGAGACAAGGTGATCCAATGTCTTCCTACCTCTTTGTGATTTGTATGGAAAATTTGGCTCTTCTTATTCAGGAAAAGGTCCATGATCAGAAATGGAAACCTATCAGATGTTCAAGAAATGGCCCTGCTATATCTCATCTGCTGTTTGTAGATGACTGCTTGCTTTTCACCCAAGCCAAGCCCTCTCAGGCTAGACTTGTCCAAGAGGTGTTGCATATCTTTTGTCATGCCTCTGGTCTCAAAGTCAATGTGCAGAAAACCAGGTTCTTAGCCTCGAATAATGTTGCTAGATCCAAGGTAAGCAAGTATCCTGCTATCACTGGTTTCCAGTCCACTACCAATCTTGGTAGATACCTTGGATTCCCTCCTTTATCTGGTAGAGTCAAGAAGGGTGACTTTGGCTTTATCATGGACAAAATCAATGGCAGGCTTGCTGGTTGGAAAGGAAAATTGCTCAATAGAGCTGGCAGAATCACCCTTGCTAAGTCTGTCATCTCTTCCATGCCTGTCTATACTATGCAGAACAATTGGCTTCCTGAAGGAGTTTGTGACAAACTGGATGCTACTGTGAGGAATTTCATTTGGGGAGGCAATCATTCTCACTGGGTTAAATGGGAAACTATCACTAAACCTATGAAGCTTGGTGGGCTAGGAATCCATACTGCCAGGAACACAAATATATCATTACTTGGGAAGCATGCTTGGGATCTTATTCATAATCAAGACAAGCTTTAGGTGCAGTGCCTCTCTGGTAAGTATCTCCATGACAATGACATTCTTAATGCCAATCCTATTATAGGTGCTTCCTACACTTGGAATTCTATTTTGAAAACAGTGAATGTCCTTAAATATGGTTTTCAATATATAATTGGCAAGGGAGAGGTTTCGATTTGGTATGATAAGTGGCTAAATAATGATTATTTGCAAGGTTTACAAAACCGGACCGGCCATCGAACTGGTGAAGGCAGTGGTTCGAGGTTCAATGGTCCAACCGAGGTTGAACCGTGGTTGAACCAGTTATAATTAAATAATATTATTTTAATTTTTAATATAATATTTATAACAATATTAAACAAAAAACAACATAACAACTAAAATTATTAAGAACAAATTTTTTTATTTTGAAATTAAACTAAATAAATATAAAGATATATGTTAAAATCATCTTCATAGGGAAAATCAACCCAAAATCTACAACCAACCCACATATGTTAGAAAACAAAAGAATTGGGTTTTGGCTAGGATGACCCAAATCCTTTTATACTAATTTTTTTTTTAAATTTTTTTTTAGGAAACCGGTTCAGGCCGGTCCACAACCGGTTATGACCGGTTTTGAACCGGTTCGACGGTTCTGAGACCGATTTTAAGCAAGGTCAGTTCTGAGGACCAACCGAACCGGTCTAGGTCCCGGTCGATTCGCCCGGTCGGGCCGCCGGCCCGGTCCGGTTTTGTAAACCCTGATTATTTGTGCCACCATGTTCCTTATGTTAACATTCAGGACACTCATCTGCATCTTAAGGACATCTATAGTGACAATCAATGGTATTGGAATAGACTTGCTACTCCAATCCCTACTTCAGTCGAGCTGCAGCTTCAAAGCCTATTTATTGATTGCCAAACAGATGATCTCCTCACTTGGGGTCACTCAACTATAGGTTCATACACTGCTAAAGATGCTTATCAGTGGCTCACTTGTATTCAAAGTACTGATGTGAGATCCAGTGAGTCCTGGTCTTGGTTTTGGGGTATCAAAATTCCTGAAAGCATTAGGCACTTTTTGTGGTTGGGTCTCCAAGGTGCTTTGCCTACTAATCTTTTTAGATACTAGAGACACTTAACCAATGATGGTTCCTGCCACAGGTGTGGTGCTCTTGATGAATCTATTATTCACACTATCAGGGACTATCCTTATACAACTAGAATCTGGTTGAAGCTGAATTTCTCAGAATCCTAACTTCAGTATTCATGATTATTATGCTTGGCTTAGAAGCAATATGAAAGATGACAGAGGAATCATGTTCATGGTTACATGCTGGATGATCTGGAAGGCTAGGAACTCAGATTTTCTCAGATACTAAATGGGATTTATGGTTCACTTTGAACCAAATTTCCTGCTTGACTGATACAATTCAAAGAACCTTAGGCACTTCTTTAACTTGTAAAGTTCCTAAAGAGGTCACATGGTCTCCTCCCACATGGAATTTTTGAAAAGTTAATTTTGATGGTAGCTCGACTGGTAATCCAGGTAGATTAGGGTTTGGTGGCTTGGTTCAAAACATGGCTGGTGAGTGGTTGTGTGGTTTCTCAGGCTTCTGTGGTTTTACTACATGCCTCAATGCTGAACTCCTTGCAATTCTTCATGCCCTAAATTTGATTTGGGATAGAGGTTTTAGATCAATTATCTGCTAGTCTGATTCTCAGTTAGCTTCACAGCTCATTTCCAATGGTGTTGATCAATTCCATCCACACTTTCCTCTCATTAGCAGTATCAGGAATTTTATTTCCAAACCTTGGAATATCATCATGTAGCACACTCTCCATGAAGGCAACTTTTGTACAGATTGACTGGCCAAATACAGAACTAATATGGATAAGCATTCAGTCATTTGGGAGTCTATTCCTGAGACGCCCCAACGTCCCATTAAAGAAAACCCAAAATATTAAAACCTAATTTCGTTATTATCGTTAAGCGAGTATATTAAAACAGCGGAGAATTTAAAACGTAAAATTATAAACACATATGTAAACATACATACAGCACATAACTATAAATATATACATACATGCCAATACTACTGTCAAGGGATTTCCCCTATGTAGGATCCCAATATATATATCTAAGCTAGTGACATCAACAAAATACATCAAAAGCCAAAAGAAAAAGCCTTACCAATGCACTCCACACCCCGTCCCCTCTAAAAAATACAGTAAAACCTCACTCACACCTATATCGATGGCATTGGCCCGAGCCATCATACACTACCACCCTCGTCTGCATCCTGAGGTCCGGACACTCCTCCGCTATCGGTGGAAGAACTCCTGGCCGGTTGCCCCTGAAACCTCTGCCTGTAGAGTCTACTATCCCGAGGATGTAGTCCTCTAGAAGATACCTGCGAAGACTCAAACCGTAGCAAGGACCTTTGGAGGTGCGGATACCTCAGGAAGGGGTGCTAGGTCATGAGCGGGGGCAATTGGGTCCTCCTCCAGAATAGGTGCCAACTCAGGCTCCGGTGCTGGTGCGGGTGCAAACCCAGGTACCAAGGCATCAAGAGGTACCATGAAGGGTACAGGGGCCATCCCGAACATAGGCGGCATCAGTGGTACGTGTCCATCAGGTTGTCCTATTGGAAACGGGAAGGTCGTGACGAAATGAAACGTACAAACAAATCCGATGGGTGCTCCCTGCCCAAGCCTCGTAGTGATGGACACAAGACCCGTATATACCGCGAAACGAGTGATCGGGTCCATAAGCCACCCGTGCGGGTCTAAGCACTCCACCTCACAGGTCCCCGAGAGGGGGAACCCTGGATCCTGGGTCATCCATGGGTGTTCCCAGTGCGCCATCTGCTCTGCCGGAGTCTGAAGTACAAAACATATATATACACAACACACAGCAAAAGAAAAGGGGATAAGAAGCCATATAACATCAAACGTGGAAAGGGTTTAGCGACATTTAATTAAATAACGGCACACTAAACACACGTCTCCAAAGTATGGGTGTATATATATATATATATATATATATATATATATATATATATATATATATAACACAATCAACCTCGATCCTCATCTAGGATCTTTCCTCTACCCTTCATCATGATGCAATGCAAATGCTGTATGAATAATCTCATCAGGTATCGACCATATCCGGATATCACATCAATATAATCGACAAGTCCCAGAGTCCCCGGCGCACACCCTCCTCCACGGATGGAGGGTGCCCACGCAAAACAATGGTACTCTAGCTACACAACCTGGTGCACACCTCTAGACCACAATCTAGGATGCTCATGCAATGCATGAACTATAGCTGCGACTAAAATGAAATCATCTCTGGATGGTCCGTCGTTAGCCTATCCCCGGGAATTCCCCCTCTGAGTCATAGACCCCACGCGACCATGTTTCAGGTCCACTCGACCATGTTTCAGGTCCACTCGACCTTGTTTCAGGTCACCCCCTAGTGCCCTAACCGCTCATCATAATCTCATAGATAACCTCAAAATAATCTCATCTCATCATTCTCATCCTCATGTCATGATAATCATCTCGGTTAGGCACTGTGATAAGCCGCTGGCTCATCTAGTTTTATGACTAGTATGGCCATGGTTTTGTGCTAATTATATTTCGTTTTCGCCCAAATTAGACTTGATTGTCCTCAAGCAACATTTTGAGTCCCTTAAGTAGTTTTAGGTTAATTTAGCCAGTTTTGAGTCAAATAAAGCACTTATGACTATTTCATTGTTTTCGAGTTAACTTAGAGTCAAGGGAATGAAGAAACAGGGAAATTGCAATCCGGGAAGTATTCGCCCGCGAGAGGCTACTTGCCTCGCGAACCTCGAAGACCCTACCAAATGAGAATGTCATCCTCTCTGTCTCGCCCCGCGAATCCTCGTCTCGCCTCGCGAGCCTGAAGACTGACTGTGCCAGAAAATGCAACCCTTTCTGTGTCGCCTCATGAACCATGTCTCGCCTCGCGAGCCTGAAGACCAGAAGCCATCACGCCTAGGCCCTGATACTCATAACGGGCGTAATAAGAAGACTCTTCCATTCCTCGCCTCGCGAGCCATTCTTCGCCTCGCGAGAAGTCCAAACGTTGCAGATTTCTTCATAAGATTCGCCTCGCGAGTGAGTGCTCGCCTCGCGAGAGGGCGCAGATCCTGAAAGTTATAAATTGCTGTTCTGGGCAGATTAGGAGACACTTCTGATTATCCACTGTTTACAGATTTTCTAGTTGTATTACGTTTTTATGGAGCACTAATAATCTTGGATTAGTCTACTGTAATCGGTTTCCACCGCACTTGAGGTTCTGTAATTCCCGTTTTGTTTGCTTTTCCCTTTTCAATACTATGCTATATATTTCTATTTGCTTAATTCAGGATTGTATAGAATTTGTGTTGATTCATTTCGGTGATGTTATGTTCCTATATTTAATCGCGTTTGCTTAATTCGCGTGTGTACAATCGTGTTTGCTTAATTCACGAGAGCTTCACCCCGTTTGCTTAATTCGGGAATTAGGAACATATATCTCGTAGTAGCGATTTCGCTTGTTAATTGTTGTTACAACCGAAAGGGGATTAGAATCTGCTTAGGGCTTGGAATTTATATGAACCGATGATGGTTGGGAAACCGAGAACAGTAGATTCTGATTTTTGTGGTGAATAACAATTCAAGAGTCCTTGTGAGACGATACCCGAGTTGTCGCGCTCTACTACAATTTTGTAAACCGCTCGCTTTTTGACCCGTGTGCGACAGCGTGTCACACTGCTATCACATATCATATGCAATCCCCAATACATCCTCATGTCCCAACATAACTTGTAACTTACTCAACCTCTAAGCACAATCATAACACTCATCATATCATCACAATCATCATCATGTTATCCAAAATCCTCATCATATATCATCATGTCATAATATCATTTCCAAATAATAAATACTAAAATATAATAATAATAATAAGTATAAACACTTTCAAAATTAATTACAACACTCATGATATCATACATCAAGTATCAAGTTCAAATCAACCAGTCAAACAGGCAATCATCACATAATAAAAATAATATATATATATATATATATATATATATATATATATATATAGCGTAACGACGATAAACACACAATTTCTATATCATCATCGGTACCACTGAGTAGTCCCCAATGTGGTATAGACATTGTCCGTTACTCGCGCTCATGTAGGGTTTGGGTCGCCCTACGCCAATATCTAATTAAATGTAACCGTGCCGTTTCCGACTTTAAATAGTTTCCTTCCCCCACCTGGGAAGTCGTGCGCTAAACAAAACGAGACGAACGAAGCGTTTCTCCATTGACCTCGATTGTTCCCTGTGTAATACTAGGCTCTCGGAGCTTCCAAAATTTCACCTAAGCGTCACATTGCGAAACACACGTTACTTGGAGTTCATATTCGAAAACGGAATTGAAATCCGTTAAGCGAAACTAAAGATACTACGAGAAACATAACAAACGGAGTTTTGACATAAACGAGGATGATTTACCTTCACTTTTAGAAGAAACGAAGAAGAGGACAATGAAGGTATTGCCGTTATGAACACAACCAAGCAACCGGAATCACGACGGGACGATCGGGCAAGCCACACTCACACTAGAACTCTTTTCTCTCACTAAACTCTCTCTCTTTCTCTCTCTATATTCTCCTCTCTATTTTCTCATACTTCTGCTCTCTGCCTTCGTTTTTCTTTTGATGACTTCAGTGACTTAAGTCACTTAAGTCATCTTTTATTTTTGCTGAAATTCGCGCTAGCGCTCGAGCGTTGGAAACCTAGCACTCGAGCGTTCCAACGCTGGAGCGTTGGCTTTTCCACGCTTGAGCGTTGGAGGGTTGGTGGACCACCGCGCCATGCAACCAATCAGGAGTTGCCACGTAAGCCCTGATTGACACGTGGCAAGTCAAAGCATGGTCCTTGTCTGTTGACTTGGGTGCTTGAGCATGGATACTCCGACGCTCGAGTGTTGACTTCTAACAAAAAGTCAACTCTTTGCATTCAGGGTTCGTTCGACATCCGATTGCGCTCAAATTTGAGATATAGGCTCATTAGGACCTAATAAACAACAAAAAACCATAAAAAAGGCCTAGTCTCATCTCTAAGTCCAAAATTCTTATTTCACACTCAGACATCTCAAAGACGCTCACCGGGAAAACCCTAATTGGTCTCTATGCCTCAAACTTACCCGAAAAAAAGCGCGTACTTAACATGCAAGTGTTTCTTAACCTCAAACAACATCTTAACTATGTATTCCAAGTCCTAACCCTAAACCTCTTACGTAAACCACACATAAAATCACGGATGTTACAATTCCTGCTTAGCTTCATCACCTTTTGCTTGCTGATGCAATGTGTGTAATGAGGCTTAGACTCTAGTCTTTTCCTCTTTTGTTGTTTTTGCTTTCCTCATGATCAAAAAAATATAGCCGTGTCGCGGTGTCCTATGTTTTGGACATTGTCGATGTCTACGTGTTTGTGTCGTGTCCGGTGTTTGTGCTTCATAGTTCTTAAAAGTTAAAACTTAAGATTAACTTTCAAATATTTGTTTTTTAATTACACTTTAATTTTATTATATGATTCATCAAATCATATTGATTATTTGATTCTCTTTTTGAATATTTGGTTTATCTCCTTTTTTTCGTTGATCCTGAATAAAAAAGATTTTAATATAAGAAAATACTAAAAATAGCATGTATCTAACCTGAAACATTAACTATTCAAATCATACCATTTAATTCCAAATCCTGTAATAAATGATAAATTTGAATTTTATTGATGCTATAAAAAACTAACTTGGATTTCCTTTTAATACAATAACTTTCAAATCAGGCATGTCAATTATAAATATTTTCATCATTAATTCACCTTTTTATCTTTTTATTATTTTTATTGGGCAAAATAGGTAGATTGGTCCTATACGTTTATTTTGTTTTTCATATTGGTCCGATAAGTTTTTTATTTTTCAAATTGGTCCTATACGTTACGTTCCGTTTTCACATTAGTCATTTCCGTCAATTTCGACCTTACGGAGTCAGATCAAAAGTCACGTGTCGGACTAAGGTGATAGCCACGTCAGATAAAAAATGACGACGTTAGGTCAAATTTGATGAAAAAAACTAATGTGAAAACGTAACGTAACGTAACGTGTAGGACCAATTTGAAAAATTTAAAACTTATAGGACCAATATAAAAATAAAATAAATGTATAGGACCAATTTACCTATTTTGCTTTTTTATTATTATCATTATTTTTTATTTTTTAAATTGGGCCAATCTTATTTTTTATTTGACTAGCTGGGCGCAATTTGACTTTCCCAAAAACACAAGGTCCAAAAATACCAGGACAAATTTGGGTATCAACCGTCATTAGTTCCAAAATTAAAGGAAAATCCATTATTGCAACAAGATGGGTTTTCATATACAAATTTGTTGAAGATGACAAGGTTGTCAGAAACAAAGCAAGGTTAGTAGCTCAAGGCTATAACCAAAAAGAAGGTATTGATTATATTGAATTTTTTGCACCTAATATGGAGGAGGTAAAAAGGTAGATCAAACTATCTACAGAGGTATGATTGGTTCTCTTCTGTACTTAACCTCTAGTAGACCTGATATTCAATTCAATGTTTATATGTGTGCAAGATTCCAATCAGGTCCTAGAGAATCCCATCTCAAGGCTGTTAAAAGAATATTTAGATATTTGCTTGGGACAACTAATTGGTTTTATGTATTAAAGAACACAAGAATACATATTAGTTGGTTCCTATGATCTTGATTATCTTTGGAGATATAGTTGAAAGAAAAATCACCAAAGTGGAGGATGTCATTTCATTGGAGCCAGTTTATCTCTTGGGCAAGCGAGAAGACAAACTACAATTGCATTATCTATTGCGAGAGAAAGAATACATTTCAGGTGCAAGCTGTTGTTCACAACTTATATGGGTAAAACACCAACTTGAATACTATTCTATTTTTTTAGCATAATATATCTGTTTGGTGTGATAATTTAAGTGCTATAAGTTTATCAAAGAATCCCATACAACATTCTAAGGCTAAACATATAGAAATCAAACATCATTTTATAAGAGATTATGTTCAAAAAGGGTGTTTTTGACATTAAATTTGTAAAACCGAGAATCAATAGGTGATATCCTTACAAAACCCTTAGTCAAGACAAGTTTGTTTATATAAGAGATAATATGAAAATGCATTTCATAAATGAATAATATGTTGGAATGCATCAAATACTGAAAAAGCACCTGATGACGTGGATAAGTGACTGAAACTTTACATTACAGTTTTTGAATTCAAAATGTTTTTGTCTTTATTGTTGTCAAATGCTCTTTTTGAAACACCTCTCTCTTAAAAGAAAGCATCTTTTGTCAGAAACTCTTCACCTTTTCATGCAATTTTCTCATTACAATTCCATTCAATGTGCTCCCTTTCTTCAATGTAATCCCCACATTCATTTAATTCATGTGGATATATGCGTTGACAGGTATTTTGGTTTTGATGATGAGCAAAAGGGGAATTTCAAGTTCAAGGACCAACACGCAAAATCCAAAGCTAGAAGGATCAAATTGCAAAATGCATGGAAAGGACCAAACAAACAAATACGGGGGTTAAAATGGAATTTTCCTATTATTATTGTTTGTTTTAGAGAAAGTGTAAATGAGTGCGTGTCTCTCAAAGGTAAATTAAATCATACACAAAAAAAAAGTTTTGGAAAAAGGTCTTCGAAATTAATTTTATCATATTTTTTTATAAGACCTTAAAAAGATTTTCAAAAACCATTTTACACGAAGGATAATCGATTATGGTAATCTATTATGCAGATCCTATCTGTGCTTAAATGAGTTTCCAAAATAACAGAGCTGTCAGGTTTTTGAAAATCAAAATTCAAACAGGGATAATCGATTATGGTAATCGATTATTTAGCTCTTAATTACGCGTAATTAAGTCTTTAAGTGATAGAGCTGTTTCCTGTTGAAAATTCAAATTTTAAACTTACATAATTGATTATAATAATTGATTATGTATACTTACAACACGTTTTAAACTCAACTTTTAAATGGCTTAAATGTGCTTTAATGGAGATTTGATCCTGTCTTAGCCGTTGATTTTAAATTTTGAATTATATTCGATTATGGCTTGGCAAAAATCGATTATTGTTTTTCAGATCAAAAGTCAGAGGCTTCATAATCGATTATGCTTAGTTGATTCAGTTTGAGCTTTTTCACCGAGACCATGTAATCGATTAATATAATCGATTATCACCTGACTGTTTCTTCATGCGACTTTTGACTTTGGTTAAAATAATCGATTATGCTTTTCTAATAATCGATTATGGTTCGTGAAAAATTAGTTTTCAAGAGTTTTGACCTAATCTTCAAAGAGATATATATTGGTCTTTTGCAGAGAAAAACATACACAACACCTGAACGAAATTCTGTGAACTCTTTCTCTAAGCTTTCTATACTCTTGAACGAAACTCTATACCACTCTCATACATTGATCAACCTCTGGCTCGACTAGTTTTATAACTAGTAAGACCATGGTTTTATTCGAGTTTAATCTCGTTTTCGCCCAAATTTGGATGTAATTGTCCTCAAGCAACATTTTGAGTTCCTTAAGTAGTTTTAGGGTAATATAGTTGTTTTTGAGTCAAATAAAGCATTTACTGCTATTTCATGTTTTCAGGCTAATAAGAAGAGCAAGAAGGGAAGTACACTTGAAGAAGAAGCCATCACGCCCAGGCCGTGACACTGGTCACGGCCGTGATGAGCCACCCAGAATGTCGAAAGCATCACGGCCCGGTAGTGATATCCATCACGGCGTGATGCAAACTCCCTGAAGACCAGAAGACATCACGGCCCAGCCGTGATAACCATCACGGGCGTGATGAGGAGAACCTGAAAGTCAGAATTGATCACGGCCTGGCCGTGATAGGTATCACAACCGTGACAGACAAGATTTTGAATGCGCGCCCTTGGCAGAATTGGTCACGGCCTGGCCGTGACGGCTATCACGGCCGTGACGCGCGTCCACTCTATAAAACAGGAGCGCAGCAGACACAGAAGGGATCAAATTTTCCACTGTTTACAATTTGTTTTTAGGATTTTTGTTATGTCCTTGATGGAGAACTAATTCCCTGAGATTAGTCTGCTGTAATCGGTTTCCACTGACACTTGAGATTCTCAGAATTCCCGGATCAACTTGCTTCTTCCTTTCAATACTATACTGTATGTTCTGTTTGCTTAATTCAGGATTGTATAGAATAGGTATTGATTTATTTCGATGATCCTATGTTCCTATACCTAATCGCGTTTGCTTAATTCGGGAATTAGGAACATACGTCTCGTAGTGCCGGTTTCACTTGTTAATTGTCGCTATAATCGAAAAGGGATTAGAATCCTCTTACGGCTTGGAATTTATATGAGTCAATGATAGTGGGAAACCGAGAACAGTAGATTAGTCGTTTCAATTATTGATAATCACTTCTCGCTCTGTTTTCTGCTCTATTTTCTTAATTGAATTTCAGACCAATCAACCCCCCCCCCCCCCCAAACTGATTGTTCTGCGAATAACAATCCAAGAGTCCTTGTGTGGCGATACTTGAGTTGTCGTTCCCTAACTGCAGTTTTTTTTTGTAAACCACTCGCTTTTTGGCCCGCGTGCGACAACGTGTCAAAAATTGGCGCCGTTACCGGGGACTCTTGTTTGTTATTTTCGCATTTTCTTTTTGGTTTTCTGCTGAATTAGATCTGGCTACTAGGTCTGGTTGTTCTGAATTGTTTGAATTTGATCCTGAAATTGAAAGAACACTGCACACACGCCGTAGAGCAATTCAGGCTAGCACTATTTCACCAACCAGTAGTAATTCTGATTCTGCACTTGTTTTTGATAACATGGCTGATCAAAGAACATTGAGACAGCTTGCTGCTCCTGATGTTAATTATAATGGTTTATGTATTGAATATGCTGATGTTGTTGCTCCCTTTGAATTGAAATCTGGTTTAATACACTTGTTGCCAAGGTTTAGTGGTCTTGCAGGTGAGGATCCACATAAGCATCTGAAGGAATTCCAGGTTGTTTGCTCTACCCCCTTGAGACCGGAAGGAATAGCTGAAGACCATATCAAGCTGAGAGCCTTCCCGTTCTCACTTCAAGGTGCTGCGAAAGATTGGTTGTACTATCTTGAACCGAATTCTGTTACAACCTGGAATGATCTGAAGAAGGTCTTCTTAGAGAAATACTTCCCTGCCTCCAGAGCTGCATCAATTAGGAAGGAAATATGTGGCATTAGACAAGGCAATTAGTCATTGGCCGAGTACTGGGAGAGATTCAAGAAGTTGGTGTCCAGTTGTCCTCAGCATCAGATTTCCGAGCAGCTGCTTATTCAGTACTTTTATGAGGGATTGCTGCCAATGGACAGAAACATTTTGGATGCTGCTAGTGGGGGAGCACTTGTTGATAAGACTCTAGCTGCTGCCAAGTTATTGATTGAGAACATGTCACTTAACTCCCAGCAATTCACAACTAGAAGCAATTCTTTCGAAGCAAGGGGTGTGAATGAGGTCCATGGTTCTTCTTCCAACAAGGCACATGAAACCAGACTTGATGAGCTCACTTCTCTAGTGAAACAGTTGGCAGTGGATAAAGTCCAAACAGCAAGGTTGTGTGGTATCTGTACTTCTCCTGAACACCTGACCGATGCATGCCCCATTCTGAAGGATGAGTCAGTCACTGATTTGCCTCAAGCATATGCAGCCAGCCTCTACAATCAAGGCAACAATCAGAACCGGTACAACATTCTTGACCTTTCCACTAACAAGTACCACCCCAACTGGAGAAACCATCCGAACCTTCAGTATGGAAACTCGTCTGCACAACAGCAATAAATGATGTTACCGCTGGCACCACCACAGAATTCTCCCCAAGTGACCACCTCTTCACCTTCTGGACCTTCACTAGAAGACCTTGTCAAGTAAATGGCTGCACAAAATCTCCAGTTCCAGCAGCGAACGGATTCTAGCATTCATGCTTTACAGACACAGATTGGACAGCTTGCCACTTCGATGAATGCCATGCAGCAAGCTCAAGGATCGAACCAACTACCCGCACAAACAGTGGTGAATCCTAATGCCCCTAATCCTAATGTGAGTGCAATTTCTTTGAGATCCGGAAAAGTTGTAGAGGTAGCCCCTGACAAAAATGAAGAAACTGTTGAGGTAACACCTGAACCTTCTGTTGTTGTTGAAGCCGAGAAAGAGTATGTGCCACCAATTCCCTTCTCACAGAGAGTGCTGAAAAATAAAAATATTGACGGGGAAGACAAAGAGAGAGAGATTCTGGATGTGTTCAGAAAAGTGGCAGTAAACATTCCGCTTCTGGATGTGATTAAGCAGGTTCCAAAATATGCAAAGTTTCTGAAGGATTTGTGCACCCACAAGAGGAGGTTGAAGGGTAATGAGAGAGTCAATTTAGGGCGAAATGTTTCAACCCTCATTCAACCCAAGCCTGCACCTGAGAAGGTTACTGTTTCGGCCCTCACTCAGGCAATGCCACAGAAGTGCAAGGATCCGGGAACTTTTGCTATTCCATGCACTATTGGGGACAGTAAATTCGACAATTGCATGTTGGATTTAGGGGCTTCTATTAATGTCATGCCCACTTCTGTCTTCAACAATCTTCATCTTGGTCCTTTGCAACATACAGGTCTCACTATCCAGTTGGCAAACAGGACCAATGCTCGCCCCATTGGAGTGGTAGAAGATGTGCTGGTACAAGTTAATGACTTGATCTTCCCTGCTGATGTTTACATCCTGGACATGGCAGGGGAAACAAATTCAAGCAGATCACCAATCATCCTGGGCAGACCGTTCATGAAGACGGCAAAGACAAAGATTGATGTTAATGATGGGACCATGTCAATGGAATTTGGCGACATTGTTGCAAAATTCAACATTTTCGATGCTATGAAGCATCCCTTGGAAGAGCACTATGTCTTTCAAATAGAGTTGCTCTCTGAAATTGTTGATGACACTTATGATGACTTGGTTGCTGATTTTCCATCTATTTCTGGTTTTGATGATGTTTATTCATGTGCTGATTGTACTAACACTGACCCTTGTGCTGCTTGTGCCGAGATTGATGCTACCTTGCAGGGTGACAGTGTAAGTGAAGCTGTTTGTTCAACTGAGGTTCTTGACAGCACGGCTGCCCCCAACATACCATCCATTGAGCAGCCACCCTCCTTGGAGCTTAAGCCACTTCCTGAGAATCTGAAGTATGCTTACTTGGAGAGGAATGAAAAACTTCCAGTCATAATTTCCTCTAGCCTTGATGCTGACTAGGAAACTAAGCTCTTAGAGGTTCTGAAGAAGCATAACAAGGCGATTGGGTGGACCTTGGCTGACATACCAGGTATTATCCCCTCCAGGTGTATGCATAGGATTTTGTTGGAGGACGGGGCTAAAACAGTTAGGCAGCCCCAAAGGCGGCTCAATCCCTTGATTCTTGATGTTGTGAAGAAGGAGGTGACAAAACTCTTGCATGCGGGCATCATATACCCTATCTCTGACAGTAATTGGGTGAGCCCAATGCAAGTTGTACCTAAGAAATCTGGACTCACAGTGGTGAAAAATGAAAATGATGAACTTGTTCCCACTAGAGTTCAGAATAGCTGGAGAGTTTGCATTGATTACAGGAGATTGAACCAGGCTACTAGAAAGGATCACTTTCCTTTGCTGTTCATCGATCAGATGCTTGAACGGCTAGCCGGTAAATCACACTACTGTTTTCTTGATGGGTTTTTAGGTTACTTCCAGATCCACATTGCACCAGAGGATCAAGAGAAGACAGCCTTTACGTGCCCCTTCGGCACGTTTGCTTACAGGAGGATGCCATTTGGTCTTTGCAATGCTCCTGGCACATTCCAGAGATGCATGATTAGCATTTTTACTGAATATATTGAAAATTGCATGGAAGTGTTCATGGATGATTTTACTGTTTATGGTTCCTCATTTGATGCATGCTTGCATAGTCTGAACTTGGTTTTGGAAAGATGCATTGAAACTGACCTTGTTTTAAACTATGAAAAATGCCATTTTATGGCTGAACAGGGGATTGTTTTGGGGCATATTATTTCTGAAAAGGGTATTTCAGTAGATCCTGCTAAGATTGATGTGATTTCTACACTGCCTTACCCATCTTGCGTTCGTGAGATTCGATCTTTTCTTGGTCATGCAGGTTTTTATAGGCGCTTCATAAAGGATTTCAGCAAGATAGCCCTTCCTCTGTCCAACCAGCTGAAGAATGATGCCATTTTCAACTTTGATGACAACTGCAAAAAGGCATTTGATTTCTTGAAGAAAGCCTTGACCTCTACCCCCATCATCCAGCCCCCTGACCGGACCCTCCCTTTTGAGCTTATGTGTGATGCTTCTAACTATGCGGTGGGGGCGGTCCTTGCACAAAGGGTGGGCAAGGTTGCCCATGTGATTTACTATGCTTCTAGGACTTTAGATGCTGCACAGGCTAATTACACCACTACTGAGAAGGAACTTCTGGCTATTGTTTTTGCTCTTGATAAATTTAGATCATATTTGCTAGGTTCCAAGGTTGTTGTTTTCACTGACCATGCAGCTCTAAAGTACTTGTTGAAGAAACCAGAAGCAAAGACGAGATTGATTCGGTGGATGTTGTTGCTCCAAGAGTTTAGTGTGGAGATTAAAGACAAGAATGGAGCTGAGAATTTAGTAGCTGATCACTAGAGTAGAATAGAGAGGAATGAGGATCCTTCCCCCATTCAGGATGACTTTCCTGATGCGCAGCTCTTACAGTTACATGGGGTAACTCCTTGGTTTGCTGATATTGTTAACTATCTTGTTGCTGGTGTTTTTCCAACAGGTGCAACTAGGGCGCAAATTCACAAACTCAAGAGTGATGCCAAATATTATGTTTGGGATGATCCATACCTTTGGAAATTTGGCAGTGATCAGGTAATTAGGAGATGTGTCCCCGACTATGAGATTGAGTCCATTTTGCACTTTTCTCATGCTTCTCAAGTAGGGGGACATTTTGGGCCACAGAGGACTGCAAGAAAAGTCCTAGATTCAGGTTTTTACTGGCCCACCATTTTTAGGGATGCTTACGAGGTTTACCGCACTTGTAGAGAGTGTCAGACAGCAGGTACAACCATCACTCGTAAGAGTGAAATGCCTCAGCAACCTATGCTTTTCTGTGAGGTGTTTGATATGTGGGGAATTGACTTCATGGGTCCTTTCCCTGCATCTTTTGATTTTCTCTATATTCTTCTTGCTGTCGATTATGTTTCAAAGTGGGTGGAAGATGTCCCCACTAGGACTAATGATTCTAGAGTTGTTACAAATTTTGTCAGGTCCAATGTTTTCTGCAGGTTCGGAATACCTCGGGCTATCATAAGTGACCAGGGCACTCATTTCTGCAACCGCATCATGGAAGCTTTACTCCAGAAGTATGGAGTTGTGCACAGGGTCTCCACTGCATATCATCCCTAGACTAATGGGCAGGCTGAGATCTCAAACAGAGAGATCAAACAGATCTTAGAGAAAGTGGTGCAGCCAAACAGGACTGGAGCCGCCGTCTGGAAGACGTACTTTGGGCTCAAAGAACAGCTTTCAAGACACCAATAGGGATGTCTCCCTATAGGCTTGTGTTCGGTAAGGCATGTCATCTGCCTGTGGAAGTTGAGCACCGTACTTATTGGGCGGTCAAGAGCTGTAACTTGGAAATGCAAAGAGCAGGCATTGAAAGGAAACTCCAATTGCAGCAGCTTGAAGAGCTTAGGCTGGAAGCCTATGAAAGCTCTCAGATTTATAAAGAGAAAACTAAGCACTTCCATGATAGGATGATTTCTAGGAAGGAATTCTCTGTGGGCCAACAGGTTCTATTGTTTAACTCCCGCCTGAAAGTGATGGATGGGAAACTTCGATCCAAGTGGATTGGCCCATTTGTTGTTACTAATGTTTTCCCTCATGGTGCAGTAGAAACAAAAAGTGCAGGTAGCAACAAAGTCTTTAAGGTTAATGGGCAGCGTTTGAAGCTATTCCACGAGAGCTCAGTGCCTGAATATGCAACTGTTGAAGAGCTCTCCTTGGGAGAGCCCACCTACACTACAACTTGATCAGGGAGCACCTTCTTCTTTCCCTCACTCTTGTTTTATACCTATGTTCTTTCATTGAGGACAATGCATGTCTTAAGTGTGGGGGAGGGAACCAATTGTTTTGTTTTTGTTTTGTTTTCTTTTAGCTCTTGAATAATTTGAGAAGATCAAGAGTTTGTGTGTTGAGTCTTGTGTTGGTGAGCTTGTTGGATTTTAATCGAATTTACATAGATAGATTGCATGATATATGTTGGCTTGATGATTCCCCTCCCTAGGTTTTGAGAATTGAAAATTGACCCCCATGTGAAAAATTGAAAATTAAACTTTGAGATATTCCATTATGACTGCATGATTTATGATAAGTTTGGGGTGAAGGGGTGCACACACTAGGGATTGAATCTCGGTCAAACAATTTGCAAAAATGTCCAGGTGAGGATTTGAGCCTCCAACATGTGAAAAATTGTGTGAATCACTTTCAAGTTGTACTTTCCCGAATTTGCTTGAATCTCTTCATGGTTTGCATCTTTATGTGTTGCATCAAATGATTTAGGCAATTTTCTTTGAAATAACTACTTGGCTTGAAAAGAACCATCCCTAATGCATGTTCCCTAGTTAGCCACGTTGAGCCTAATAAGCCTATTGTTTCTTGATGACCTCATGTTATAAGCCAAAAATCTGGAAAAACCATGTTAACCCGATCTTAGGATTAGGAGAGCATGGAAGCTTAGCAAGAGAAGGGTTGCAAGAAATTAAGTTTGGGGTGGCTACAAGGTGTGATATGTCATTCTGGGTTGAGAAAAAGAAAAAAATAAAGGTTGGAGCCAAAGGCAAAGAAAAAAGAAGAAGAGAAGAGAACAAAAATGTCAAAAAAAAGGGTATTGAAAGAAAAAGGCTGTAGTCACCCAAGGAAAAAAAGAAAAATGGAAAAAGGAACTTGAGTGGGAATTCAATATGTCAAAATGCTCATGCTCTCTTAGTTCCTAGGGACTTAAGCCTAGTACCGTTGAATATCCTACCTTTAGCCAGGCCCCATTACAACCTTTAAATGACCTTCTAATGTTGCATGCATGTTTTCGTGGGAACTTTGTTTGAGATGGAAATCAAATTCATGGGAAGTGCTCTTGAAATGTCACATTGAGTGAAAAATTCATAGCCTAGACAAACTGAGCAAATGAGTGAAACATTAAATTCCCTTGTGAGGAAGGCGATTGTTTGAATTTGGTGATCTCCCTTTTGTGTGTAACTTGGATCCTCAACTTAGATTAATGATTGCATGAATGATGGAATTCTCAATGTTTTAAAGTAAATGAATGTGGGGGTTACATTGTTGTAGGGGGGAACATTGAATAAAAATTGTTTTGTTGTAATTGCATGAAATTTGTGTGAAATTGATTAAATCCTTTAAGCTTACCAAGTTTGAGTCCTTTTTGAGTTTTAGTTTGCTTGGGGACAAGCAA
Source organism: Sophora flavescens (assembly GCA_030762895.1). Lineage (NCBI taxonomy): Eukaryota > Viridiplantae > Streptophyta > Magnoliopsida > Fabales > Fabaceae > Sophora > Sophora flavescens. The sequence continues at coordinate 63,709,125 of CM061066.1, read as the reverse complement.
AGTTTAAGTTTGGGGTATTTTGATCAACCTCTGGCTCGACTAGTTTTATAACTAGAAAGACCATGGTTTTATTCGAGTTTAATCTCGTTTTCGCCCAAATTTGGATGTAATTGTCCTCAAGCAACATTTTGAGTTCTTTAAGTAGTTTTAGGGTAATATAGTTGTTTTTGAGTCAAATAAAGCATTTATTGCTATTTCATGTTTTCAGGCTAATAAGAAGAGCAAGAAGGGAAGGACACTTGAAGCAGAAGCCATCACTACAAGGCCGTGACAATGGTCACTGCAGTGATGAGCCACCCATTAAAGTCATAAAGCATCACAGCCCAGCCGTGATATCCATCACGGGCGTGATGCAAAATACCTGAAGACCAGAAGACATCACGGCCCAGTCGTGATAACCATCACGGGCGTGATGAGGAGAACCTGAGAGTCAGAATTGATCACGGCCTAGCCGTGATGGAGGTCACGACCGTGACAGATCAGCACCCGTGGACAGAAGCGATCACGGCCTGGCCGTGATAGGTATCACGGCCGTGACAGACAAGATTTTGAACGTGCGCCCTTGGCAGAATTGGTCACGGCCTGGCCGTGACGGCCATCACGGCCGTGACGAGCGACCACTCTATAAAATAGGAGGCAGCAGACACAGAAAGGATCCAATTTTCCACTGTTTACAATTTGTTTTTAGGATTTTTGTTATGTCCTTGATGGAGAACTAATTCCCCGAGATTAGTCTGCTGTAATCGGTTTCCACCGACACTTGAGATTCTGTAATTCCCGGATCAACTTGCTTCTTCCTTTCAATACTATACTGTATGTTCTGTTTGCTTAATTCAGGATTGTATAGAATAGGTATTGATTTATTTCGATGATCCTATGTTCCTATACCTAATCACGTTTGCTTAATTCACGTGTGTTCAATCGTGTTTGCTTAATTCACGAGTGCTTCACCCCGTTTGCTTAATTCGGGAATTAGGAACATACGTCTCGTAGTGCCGGTTTCGCTTGTTAATTGTCGCTACAATCGAAAAGGGATTAGAATCCGCTTAGGGCTTGGAATTTATATGAATCAATGATAGTGGGAAACCGAGAACAGTAGATTAGTCATTTCAATTATTGATAATCACTTCTCGCTCTGTTTTCTACTCTGTTTTCTTAATTGAATTTCAAACCAAACCACCCCCCCCCCCCCAAACTGATTGTTCTGCGAATAACAATCCAAGAGTCCTTGTGAGACGATACTCGAGTTGTCGCGCCCTAACTGCAGTTTTTTTTGTAAACCACTCGCTTTTTGACCCGCGTGCGACAACGTGTCATACGTTTGCACTTGCATATCAATCTATTACTTGAGAGACACATACACACCGTATAGGTGATTGTTGTTGAGCTTCAATTTATTTTATATCTGCACTTGTGAGTGGTTTCTGATTGTAATCGTTTTGGTAAACTTTTGTTAGTCGTGATCTCATGTTTTTGAGACTCTATCACTGGGGGATCGTAGTGTCCCTGGTCTGTGAAGAGTTTCATTGTAAAGGTTCTAGCTACGCTTGTTTTAAAAGCTAGGGATTGATTGAAAACCCTTGGTGGTATTGCCTTGGGGATTGGACGTAGGCCACATGGGTAGTCTGTGACCGAACCAGGATACATCACCGTGTCAATTTTCTTACCCTTAACTCTTTCACTTTTCTCTTTGTTTTTGGCAAATCGTTTTTACTTGCACGCGCTTTCATTAATTGATTTCAACAAGCATTTTTAATAATAGAAAGGTTTCAACTTTATCAAGTTTTCGAAAATCACAACTCACCCCCCTCTTGTGTTTGGAGTCACTTGTCAACAAGTGGCATCAGAGCTTAACTCTTGGATATAAAGGACGAAACCGTCTCAAGAGGAAACATGACTTCAAACAATTTTTGTAACGAGGGTTCTTCTGTAAACAGACCCCCATCTTTCAATGGTGAAGGGTATGGTTACTGGAAAGAAAGAATGAAAATATTTTTAGAAGCTTTTGACATTGATATTTGGGATGCTTTGGAAAATGGTCCATTTGTACCCAAGCACGAAGTTGATGGTGCTTCGGTGGATAAACCGAGAAATCTCTGGATCGAAGATGATAAGAAAAAGGTCCAACACAATTTGAAAGCTTGGAACATCATCACTTCAGCTTTAAGCTACGATGAGTTCTATAGGGTCTCAAATTGTGCGACCGTTAAGGAGATGTGGGACACCCTTCAATTGACCCATGAAGGTACTACCGAGGTCAAAAGGGCTAGGATGAAACAGGGTGAAAGCATACAAGATATGCAAAAACGTTTCACTCATATAATTAATCATCTTAGGGCTCTTGGAAAAACGTTTACAAATGAGGATTTAATAAACAAAATTTTAGATGTCTAAATAGAAGTTGGCAGCCCAAAGTAACTGCCATTTTCGAGTCAAGATATTTGTCTTCTATGTCTTTGGCTACTTTGTTTGGTAAATTGCAGGAACATGAACTAGAGCTGAATCGCCTCACTGAAAGTGAAGATAACAACAAGAATAAAAATGGGCTTGCTCTTAAGGCAAGTATGAATGAATTCATTGATGAAGATGGAAAATTTGATGAGCTTGATTATGGAGATGAAAATTTGAGCTTAATGGTCCAAAAATTCAAAAGCTTCCTAAGGAACAAAGGGAGAGCTCGTCAAAACTTCACCCCTCAAAAGAAAAGTGAAGAAGATACAAACTCCTATAATCCAATATGCTTCAACTACAAAACGAAAAGCCATATTCGTCCCGAGTGCCCTCTAGCTCAAAAGAAAAATGAAAGAACAGAAAAGAGACCACAAAGGGATAAGAAAGGTAGAAAGGCCTACATTGCATGGGAGGACAACGACACAAATTACACCGATGATGAAGAAGAAGAAGAAGCTAATATCTATCTCATGACCAATCATGAGGATGATGATGATGAGGTAACAGATGATGAAACTAATCTTGATTTATCTTATAATGAATTATTTGTTGCTTGTGAAGAATTAAATGATGAAACCACACGTCTTAGAAAAATAATTTCTTCATCAAGAAAAACCATTTCTAGTCTTGAATTGAAAATTGACTCTTTGAATAAAGAAATGGAAGAAATCAAAGAAAAACAAGTTTTAATGAAAAAGACTTCAATATGCTTGCCATGTGAAAACAAAAACAATGAAGTTTCAAGTTGTAGTGAATGCAAGGTTTTGAAAGTGAAAATTGAAGATTTATATGATACTCTTGCTAAATTCACTAATGGAAGGGATAACCTAAATATCTTGCTAGGCAATCAAAAAGGAACCTATGATAAAGCCTGTTTGGGTTATCGCACTAAGTTGCATGAAAAATATTTTAAAAGGTTCTTTAGCCCAATATACAAATCTAGTAGTCCTTTTGTAATATGTTTTTATTGTGGTGGAAAAGGACATACGCCTCTATTTGCAATGCTAGAAAGAACAACAATTTAAAGGGCAATAAAGTGTGGGTATAAAAGAGCAATGTGCCCAAGACTAACTCTCATGGACCCAACATGATTTGGGTACCAAAAGTTAAAAACTGAATCTGTTTTGTAGGTGTGCTTGAAAGCAAAGAGCTCAAACTGGTATCTCGATAGCGGATGGTCCAAGCACATGACGGGAGATAAAAACAAGTTTTCCTCCCTCACACTAAACAAAGGTGGATATGTATTCTATGGGGATAATAACAAAGGTCGAATCTTGGGAATTGGGATTGTTGGTAAAGGTCCTAATCCTACCATAGAAAATGTTCTTTGTTGAAGGTTTGAAATATAACTTGCTTAGTATAAGTCAACTAAGTGATAAAGGCTATAATGTTGTGTCCGACAATACTAAATGGAAGGTTATGAATGCTAATAATCAAACTAAAATAATTGACCAAAGAATTGAAATATCTATATGGTTTGTTTAGATGATCTACCTTCAAATGATGCATGCTGTCTAATTAGTAAAGGGGATGAAACTTCGTTATGGCATAGGAGGATGGCTCATGTTCACATGGATAATCTAAATAGATTGGTTCGCAAGGACCTAGTAATTGGTTTACCAAAGCTTCATTTTGAAAAAGATAAAATGTGTGACGCTTGTTAAAAAGGAAAACAAGTAAAGGTACTTTTAAATCTGAAAACATTGTTTCTGCAAACCGGCCTTTACAACTTTTACACGTGGATTTATTTGGACCTTCGAGAACTATGAGCTTTGGTGGTAATTACTATGGACTTGTCATTGTGGATGACTATTCTCGTTATACACGGACCTTGTTCATTTCTCACAAAAATGACACTTTTGATGCCTTTCGGAAACTTGCCAAGGTTATACAAAACGAGACGGATTAAACATTGTAACTATCCGAAGTGATCATGGTGGTGAGTTTCAAAATGAGTCATTTGAGGCTTTCTGTTCTGAAAATGGCATTGGGCATAATTTTTCCTCACCAAGGACTCCCCAACAAAATGGGGCGGTGGAAAGGAAAAATGGGTCTCTAGTAGAGCTAGCGAGGACAATGCTCAATGAGACCAACCTTCCTAAGTATTTTTGGGCAGATGCGGTGAACACTGCATGCTATGTGATGAATAGAGTCCTCATAAGACCTATTATGAAACAGACGCCCTATGAAATTTATAAGGGAAGGAAGCCTAACATCTCCCACTTTCTCGTATTCAGATGTAAGTGCTCTGTTTTAAATAATGGTAAAGATAACCTTGGTAAATTTGATGCTAAAGCTGATGAAGGCATATTCCTTGGATATTCCAATTCTAGTAAGGCCTTTAGAATTTATAACAAAAGAACAATGACTATTGAAGAATCTGTACATGTATCTTTTAATGAGGCTAACCCTAAAGTTGTAGTGCAAGAAAGTGTTGATGATCTTGCAAAAATTTTGGGTAACACTTATCTTGAGGAGAAAAGAACTTAAGAGAAGGACAAAGTAGATCAAACACCTCCACAATAAGAAGAAGAAGAAAAGGCACCTCATTCTGATCTTCCAAGAGAATGGAAAACTTCTAGATACCATCCTCTTGACAATATTATAGGTGATATCTCTAAAGGGGAAACAACTCGGAACTCTCTTAATCATGCTTGTCATTATATGGCCTTTGTATCACAAATTGAACCTAAAAATGTTGATGAGGCTATAGTAGATGAAAATTGGACTCTTGCTATACAAGAGGAGCTAAACCAATTTGAAAGAAATGATGTTTGGGAATTAGTCCCTAAACCTAAAAACCAATTAGTCATTGGAACTAAATGGGTCTTTCGTAACAAGCTAGATGAAAAATGGAATAATCACTAGAAACAAAACTAGGCTTGTTGCAAAGGGATACAATCAACGAGAAGGCATAGACTTTGATGAAACCTATGCTCCCGTAGCTAGATTAAAGGCTATTCGCATGCTTCTTGCTTTTGCTTGCATCATGGATTTCAAACTTTCTCAAATGGATGTTAAGAGCACTTTCCTAAATGGGTTTATACAAGAGGAAGTTTATGTGGATCAACCTCCGGGTTTTTCAAATTTTGAATTTCCAAATCATGTTTTCAAACTGAAAAAGGCTTTATATGGTTTGAAACAAGCTCCTAGAGTTTGGTATGAGCGATTGAGTAAATTTTTGTTGGAAAATGATTTTCAAAGAGGAAAAGTTGATACCACTTGATGAGCCTCTGGTTGACTGGTTTTATAAGTAATAAAAACCTTGGCTTTGTGCTAATTTTATATCATTTTCACCCAAATTAGACTTGATTGTCCTTAAGCAGTATTTTGAGTCTGTAAAGTATTTTTAGGTTAATTTAGTTGATTTAGAGTTAAATAAAACACTTATTCTATTTTCTATTTTCAGGTTAATAAAAGGAAATAATTCTGGAGCTTTCGCCCCGCGAGAAAGGCATCCGCCTCGCGAACCAGAAGGTGACTGTGCCAGAGAAATTGCAACCATTCTGTCTCGCCCCGCGAAGACTTGACTCGCCTCGCGAGTAATCCAACCTTGGAAGTCAGAAAGCATCACGGTTTACCCGTGTGAAAGGTCACAGGCGTTACAGTTTGGAATTTGAAGAGTTCGCCTCGCGAATACAATCCTCGCCTCGCGAGAGTGAAGCCCAGAAGTCATGACCTTTCCATTCCTCGCCCCAAGAAGACTTGACTCGCCTCGCGAGTAATCCAACCTTGGAAGTCAGAAAGCATCACGGTTTACCCGTGTGAAAGGTCACAGGCGTTACAGTTTGGAATTTGAAGAGTTCGCCTCGTGAATACAATCCTCGCCTCGCGAGAGTGAAGCCCAGAAGTCATGACCTTTCCATTCCTCGCCACGCGAGCCGTGCTTCGCCTCGCGAGAATACCAAACGCTGCAAGATTAGCCTCACGAATGTGTGCTTGCCTCGCGAGAAAGCTGATTCCAGAACTTGTATATAAGTCAGTTTTAGACAGAATTGAAGAGGGGGCTGGGACTGTTGGCTAGTTTTTGGCCAGTGGCTAGCTAGTTTTTAGTCAGTAGTTTCATAGTTTATTTTCTTTTATTTTAAGTTTGTAATGGAGAGTTAGTCTCCTAGATTAATCTACTGGGATTGGTTTCAATTACACTTGAGGTTCTGTATTTCCTGTTTTCATCTGCTTTTCTCTTTTCAATGCCATGCTATACATTTCTGTTTGTTATTTCAGGAGTGTATAGTGTTGTGTTGATTCATTTCGATGATGTTATGTTTCTATAATTAATCGCGTTTGTTATTTCGCGTGTGTTCGTTCATGTTCGTTTGTTCACGAGAGCTTAACCCCGTTTGTTATTTCGGGAATAGGAACATACATCCGTAGTAGTGATTGCGTTGTTAATTGTTGCTACAACCGGGAGGGGATTAGAATCTGCTTAGGGCTTGGATTTATATGAACCAATGATAGTGGGAAACCGAGAATAGTAGGTTGATCGTCTTTAGTTTATTTGTTAATCTCTTTTAACTGTCTTGTTTTATTGCTCTGTTTATGTTTTTGTTTTCTTTATTTTATTTCAATCCAAACAACCCCCCAAAATTAATTTTCTGTTAATAATAACAACGCCTAAGAGTCCTTGAGAGACGACATCCGAGTTGTCGCTTCCCTATCTACATTATTTTGTAAACGCTCGTTCTTTTTGGCGCGTGGCGACAGCACGACCACCACTCTTTATATCAAAAATAAAAAGCATGACATCTTACTTGTGCAAATTTATGTGGACGACATTATATTTGGTGCAACTGACGAAGCTTTGTGCAAGGACTTTTCTAAATCTATGCAAAGTGAATTCGAAATGTCAATGATGGGAGAGCTCAATTACTTTCTTGGATTACAAATTAAGCAAGCAAAGGAAGGTACATTTATCAACCAATCCAAGTATTGTAAAGAGCCACTCAAGAAGTTTGGGATGAACAATTCAAAGGAACTATCCACTCCCATGAGCACATCTTGTTATCTTGATAAGGATGAAGATGGTAAGTCAGTAGATGTGAGTAATTATAGAGGTATGATTGGATCCCTTCTCTATCTTACTTCTAGCCGCCCTGATATTATGTTTAGTGTTTTCATGTGTGCACGTTTTCAATCAAACCCAAAAGAATCACATCTCACTACAGTAAAACACATAATGAGATATTTAATTGGCACACAAAATATGGGTTTATGGTATCCCAAAGGGGCTGACTGCACCCTAATTGGGTATTCAGATTCTGATTTTGTGGGTTGCAAGTTAGACCAAAAGAGCACTAGTGCAACCTGCCACTTACTAGAGAATGCTTTAGTTTCTCGGCATAGCAAGAAACAAGCAAGTGTGGCTTTATCCATCGCTGAAGCGGAATACGTTGCAGCAGGTAGTTGTTGTGCACAAATAATATGGATGAAACAACAATTGAATGACTATGGCATTAAGCTTAATACAGTACCTATCAAATGCGACAACACCAGTGCCATAAACCTCATTAAGAATCCTGTATATCACTCAAGAACTAAACTCATTGAGATTAGGCATCACTTCATTAGATATCATGTTCAAAAGGGTGATTGCACAGTAGAGTTTGTGGAAACATCTAAACAACTAGCGGATATCTTTACTAAACCACTATCTAAAGAAAGTTTCTTTTTCATAAGAACTGAACTAGGAATTTTGGATCCATCATGCACAAATTGAAGTTTGCACACTGCACTTTGCTACTCACTGACATGTTTATTAAGTGTAGATAGAGAGGTAATAATCGATTATATTAATCGATTATGACAACAAAATTTTTCATTTCCCAGAACAGAGAAAGAACAATCGATTAGAAGAATCGATTAGAGAACCACTGGCCATTCAAGAAAAAACATCAGAAAAGAAATAATCGATTAAAGGAATCGATTAGAGAACCACTGGATTTTCGAGGAATCCTAACAAAGTAACTATAATCGATTACGGACATCAATTATCTCAAAAAAACTCAATCCAGAGAGCAAATAATCGATTATATTAATCGATTATGAGTCAAAGATGACAATCAGATAAGCTTTCACACTGTTCCCTCCTAATTGACAATCTTAATCTTATTCTTCCTGGAATTTTGTTTGCTCCCACAGTTACCTGATTTAATTTTGCATGGTATACTCTATGATCTACATTTGAAATAATTGACTTTTTGGATATATGCCATGACTATGCTACAATTCTTTTTCCGCTTTTCGATAATGACAAAAGGGGGAGAATTAACATGAGTGAATGATAAAGGGGAAGTACATGAGTGAATGATAAAGGGGGAGTAGAGCAAAATTGTTAAAATGTGAGAAGTACATGAGTGAATGATAAAAGGGGAGTAGAACAAAATTGTTAAAATGTGATATATATATATATTATTGCTCTAAATTCTCTATTGATATTTATGATTGCATGCTTAAGGGGGAGAAGAGCAAGATCATAAAATGAGAGATATACATTACTGCTCTAACTGCATAAAGTGAGGGGGAGTAAGGCAAAATAAAACTTGTGATATATTTTACTGCTCTAACTTTTTTTTAGAAATTCCCTCATGAGATGTTTGTCATCATATAAAGGGGGAGTTTATGGATATATGCCTTGACATGTATTTTGGTTTTGATGATGAGTAAAAGGGGAATTTCAAGTTCAAGGACCAACAGTCAAAATCCAAAGCTAGAAGGATCAAATTGCAAAAAGCGTGGAAAGGACCAAACAAACAAATACGGGGGTTAAAAGGGAATTTTCCTATTTGTATTGTTTGTTTTAGAGAAAGTGTAAATGGGTGTGTGTCTCTCAAAGGTAAATTAAATCACACACACACAAAATCTGTTTTGAAAAAGGTCTTCGAAATTAATTTTATCATATTTTTTTTAAAAGACCTTAAAAAGATTTTCAAAAACCATTTTACATGAAGGATAATCGATTGTGGTAATTGATTATGCAGCTCCTAAATGTGTTTAAATGAGTTTCCAAAATAACAGAGCTGTCAGGTTTTTTAAATTCAAACAAGGATAATCGATTATGGTAATCGATTATTTAGCTCTTAATTACACGTAATTGAGTCTTTAAATGATAGAGCTGTTTCCTGTTGAAAATTTAAATTGTAAACTAATATAATCGATTATAGTAATCGATTATGTATACTTATAACAAGTTTTAAACTCAGCTTTTAAATGGCTTAAATGTGCTTTAATGGAGATTTGATTCTGTCTTAGCCGTTGAGTTTAAATTTTGAATTATAATCGATTATGGCTTGGCAAAAATCGATCATTGTTTTTCAGATCAAAAGTCAGAGGTTTCATAATCGATTAAGTTAATAGATTACGCTTAGTTGATTTAGTCTGAGATTTCTCACCGAGACCATGTAATCGATTATCACCCGACTGTTTCTTCATGCGCCTTTTGACTTTGGTTAAAATAATCGATTATACTTTTCTAATAATCGATTATGGTTCGCGAAAAATGAGTTTTCAAGAGTTTTGACCAAATCTTCAAAGAGATATATATTGGTCTTTTGTAGAGAAAAACATACACAACACCTGAACGAAATTCTGTGAACTTTTTCTCTAAGCTTTCTATACTCTTGAACAAAACTCTATACCACTCTCATACTTTTACACTTGCATATCAATTTATTACTTGAGAGAAACATACACACCATATAGGTGATTGTTGTTGAGCTTCAATTTGTTTTATATCTGCACTTGTGAGTGCTTTCTGATTGTAATCCTTTTGGTAAACTTTTGTGAGTCGTTATCTCACATTTTTGAGACTCTATCATTGGGGATCGTATTGTACCTGGTCTGTGAAGAATTTTGTTGTAAATGTTCTAGCTGTGCCTGTTTGTAAAGCTAGGGATTGATTGAAAACCCTTGGTGGTATTGCCTTGGGGACTGGATGTAGGCCACATGGGTAGTCTGTGGCCGAACCAGGATACATCGCCGTGTCAATTTTATTACCCTTAACTCTTTTACTTTTCGCTTTGTTTTCCACAAATCATTTTTACTTGCACGCACTTTCATTAATTGATTTCAACAAGCATTTTTAATAATAGAAAGGTTTCAACTTTATCAAGTTTTCGAAAATCACAATTCACCCCCCTCTTATGTTTGGAGTCACTTGTCAACACTTCAAACAAAGATAATTTCATCATTAATGCAATCATCACTCTAAGCAACAGATCCAATTTACACATAAAAGAGATATCACCAAATTAAACAATTGTCTTCATCACAAGGGAGTGTAATTTTCACTCCAATCACTCAAGTGTCTAGGTTATCAAATTTCCTTCAATTTCACACCTTGAGCACACTTTCCATGAATTTGATTTTGATCTCAAACAAAGTTCCCATGAACACATTCATGCATCATCAAAAGGTCTTTTATGGGTTGTAATGTGGCCTAGCTAAGGTAGGACAATCAAAGGTACTAGGCTAAGACCCTAGGAGCTAAGAGAGCATGAAATCTTTTTGCATTTAATTTTTCACTCTTATTCCTTTTTCCATTTGTCATGTTTCACACTTTGGGTGGCTACAACCTTTCCCCTTTTTGTACCCTTTTATTTTTGCCTTTGGAATTTTTTTTGAATGTTTCTTTTTTTTTTTTGGCTTTGGCTACAACCTTTTTCTTTTTCTCAAACTCCACAACTTTACGAATACTTGTAGCCACCCGAAACTTAGTTTCCCACAACCTTTGTCTTGCTAAGCATTCATGCTCTCCTAGATCCTAAGATTGGGTTCACATGGTTTTTCCGTATTGTTGGCTTATAACATAAGGTTATTAAGAAACAATAGGCTATTAGGCTCAATGTGGCTAACTAAGGATCATTCATCATGGTTAGTTCTTTTTAGGCCAAGTATCTAATTCCAAAGAAAATGCCTAGATCATGTAATGCAACATATAATCATGCAAACCATGCAGAGATTCAAGAAAATATGGGAAAGTGCGACTCAAAAGTGGAATCTCTCAATTTAAGAACAATGTTGGAGGCTCAAAATTCCTCACATGGACATTTTTTGCAAATTGTTTAACCGAGATACAATCCCTAGTGTGTGCACCCCTTCACCCCAAACTTATCATGAATCATGCAATTAACAACAAAATTTATCAAAGTTCACATTTCAATTTTTCACACGAGGATCAATTTTTTCAATTTTTGAAAACCTTAGTGGAAATCATCAAAAATCAACATTCATCATGCATTCCATCTATGCTAAATTCAATAAAATTCATTCAAGCTCACCGACACGACTCTATTAACACTATTTATATACATGACCATTTATCGAACTTGAAAAATCTAAAAGCAAAAGAAAATAAAATAAAATGAGAAGGGTTTAGAAAGTGTTATTTCAAGGAGTTAGAGTGGACCCCACGCTCTCATTAGCATTCCTCAACTCTTCCCCATCTCTCTTTTCTTTCTTCCTTGGCCGACTAGATCCGGCTTCATCAAATTGCCTTGCCTAAGCAAGTTGGGGGCTAACCACCGTAGCCTCCTCTCTCGGAGGCATACCCTCCGACATTCCTTCCTTGGCAATCCGAATCATCTCCATCTCCCGCCAAGCCCAATCATTAGCACCTTTGAGAGTTAGCAACCAAGTCGAGTCCCACTCATCCTCTTCTTTTTGGTAAAATTTTCCACTCCCGGGAATGGAAGCCACTTGTCTTCCACTGCTTTCTTGATGGTCTCATACAACTCATGGTCAGTGTCATTGCACACCGGGAAGTTCCTTTGCCTTTCATCTACCTCGCACTCAATATGCCTCCGGACATAGTCATTAACTCCTCTGTAGAAGCTCAAGTAAAATGGATCCTCCTTCTCTTCTTGTTCTTTTGACATGTTTTCTAATTCCGGGAAGGGGATCCGTCTCTCTTGAATTGCTTCCTTGACCTCTTGATACATGTCATGGTCCAGAGTTATTGTTTTCTCATCTACCGACATCCTAACACCGCGCAAGTAGCTCCAATCGAATGACATCTAATTTTTTCACAAGTCAAATATGGTCAAAATCCAATAAAAATAAAAAATAGAAGGAAAATAAACATGCACTCAAATATATACAATAAAGTGCATAAAATCTCTGTCAAGTAACCAAATGAGTTTCTAGCTAATCAGGATATACAACCATATCGAAATAAAAGCTAGAACTCAAGAAAAAATTTATCCTGTATCATATATTGGTTGAGTACCAGTAGACTCAACAATACACAATCATGTTCAGCGGGTCGTACTGTTGGGGTCCAACGGCTACTGAGCCTCGGGTACCCTGTAACACCCTATTTTTAATTACGCTGTTATAACAATAAAAATATATTTAAATATATTTTTATCTGAGACTGAGAAATTGATTTTGGATAAAACAAAATCATATTCATACGGAAAATGGTCGGTGTTTTCACTGACAGTAAGATTTTAATGATCCGAAAATCTAATTTTGACTCGTGAACGAAATGGTTTATGATTAAAGCATATCTCCAACCAGTTTCATTAGTTTAAAAATTTTCAATCGAAAGCGAAATATTTTGTTTTTATACGGGCTTAAAACCTTAATCTGGGAACCAACGGAATCGGAAACGGAACGGCAGAGATAGAACGGGACACCGGAGCAGCAGAGCTATGGGATGGCTCATCAAGAATTTATGAAGCAATTAATATTAGGAATTATGAGTTTTAAATGAAAAGACCAAAATGCCCTTAAGCTTAACCTAACCTACCTTAGTTAAAAGTTAACCATGGTTAAAGCAAGACAAGTTCAAATTTGCTTCTTCATCCTTTATGTGATCCAAAACTCAGCCACATCTCCTTCAACCATGACCACTCAATTTTAATGATTACTTTGGGTGTGAAATGTCCAAAATGCCCTTAGTCTTTAATGGAATTACAAGCCTGTCCTTAAGTGATTTTACTCTTTTGTCCCTAAGTAACAAATTTTGGACCAAATCACCCCTCATTTCAGCCATATGTGCGCTGCCCATCTTGCTCATTAGGAACACTTAGACGATTTTTCCTTCTTCATCAAGAACACCAAGGAAAGCTCCATTGACTCACCGAAATTATACCGAAATTTGGACCCTTTTCTGTTATGAAACTCGAAAAAATTTCTACATGAAAGTTGTTCCTCTTCCTCTCTTCTTTCCAACGAGCTAAATATCATCAAAAACGGATAAGTAGATTGGGAGATGTGCACAAATTACAAAAACCGCTCAAAATCTTCATCATCTTTATTTTCTCTCTAAACTTCTCAAGAAAACTTATGAACACTAAGTGATTTTGTGAGTAACTTGATCAATCCTCCTAACTTATTCATCATCAAGAGGTAGAATCTTTCTCTACATGATCACTCATGCTTTCTTCTTCATTCATATCATGATTTCATGACATGAACATTACTTTTTCAATTTCTAGATCCAATCTTCAAAAATCTCTAGAAAATTGTAGAAAAATCCATTTGATTTGAAACCAATTTCTATGAACTCATATTGATAAATATATTCAACATCTAGAAGCATGAACCAAAAAGAAACTTCCTCCCTATTTGTCCAAGCATGACCGAACCCTATGTGTTTGGGTGTAAATGGGTTTTGCTTCAACTTTTGATAAATGATGCACGATTTCATCTCTTAAATCATTATGGGTATTGAATCCAAGTGATTCAGAAATACAAATCAAATCCTAACCTATTTTCCTTAAGAGGGCCGAAACCCTAACCTATTTGGTTGGGTGAATTTTGATTCAATATTTGACTTGTGACACTTGATTCCATCCTTATACAATCCATGTTTGTTGAATCCAAGAGATGGAAATCAAGTGAAATTTCTAACTCAAATTTAGTGTCAAGACTGAAACCCTAACTCATTGAGTTAGATGGTTTTTGTGCAATGGTCTTGATTTATAATCATTGATTTTGTCATTCCAATACCTAAGGATCATAAATCCAAAAGTTTGTAAAATTTTAACATACCTAGCCTTATTTGATGAGTTGGTCGAACCTAGCACCATATGTCCACATTTAGATTTGTTTGATTAATTTGTTTTATCGTTGATTTGGTTGAAGGTGGAATTGGTAACTTGTGGCGTGACAACGAGGATCGTCGATTTCGTGTTTCTGGTGGTAAATTAGGTGGGAGAAAGAACCATTCCATCGTCAGAACTAATAGGTAGTATATAATTTATAATAATGGTGTTGGGCGACCTAAACCCTACTAATGGTCGAGTAATCGACAATACCAAAATCCTATTGGAAACTTTTCTGTAATACCAATGACGATTGGGAATTGTAGGTTTATTGCCTTAGGTTAATTTTATAATATTTGAGGATGTCTGAATTATTTATTTTTGACTGTTTGTGATAGGGTGGTTGAGGTATTCTACTACATGTGACATTTATTTTGGTGTTTGAATATTTTATTGATTATTGTGTTATGCATGATCTGTCTGGTTTGATAAATTGCTTAGTTGATTTTAAGTAAATATATATATCGTTCGGAGGTATTTTGTTTGGGGTGAGATCTTGAATATAAATTAGAGGTGCCTAACTATTATGTTATAGAAGTGGTGTGATATAGAATGTAAGGGGAGGTTATGAGGAAAGCTTGAGGCACTAGGTTGTTATTGATACAAGTCAGTGAGAATCATATGTTGCATTGTTGTTCATAACCGTGTATTTGAGATACATGAGGTCCGAAGTTCTCGTGGACCATTCCAAATTAGAATTTAAGTTGTGCAACCATAGTGTCATTTCTTTTCATGGGCACCCTTGATAGAGATGAGAGAGAACCAGGGTGTGCACCGACGGTACTGTGCAGCTACAGTGTCATTGCTTTGCATGAGCATTCTCACCATGGATAAGTATGTGCACCGGTGTTGGTAACGCGTCACTTGGATGACCGACTGACATTCATAACGAGGGATGTGTGACAGGATTAGTGGTGGCCAAGTCAGCATAAAGGTTTAGTTGCATGAGTTGGAGGGTCTGGATGATATCGTAAAGTAAGGATGATTGTAGATTGTGAGTGATGCATGCTTGTGACTATTATTGTATTATATGCTATGAATCTTTTCCGCTTATGATGATAGAACTGTTTCTTATCTCCCTATTTCTGTATTTTTGTGTATGGCTACTTTATTACGTTAGAAGACCCGATGGAGGAATATGTTGCTGAGGAGATGGATGGAACCCTGTACGAAACGGATGTTGCTGGGGAGCTGAATGAAATTCCGTATGAAGCTGATGCTGGAGGACAAGCTGTAGATCCTAATGACATAGTGTAGTAAGTTTTGGTCCAGTGAGTCTAATAAGATATTTTTATTTTCCGCTAGTAATAAACAGTTTGTATAAATAAGTACCTGTACGGGATCCTATTGATAGGATACCCTAAACAGTGTTGTGTAAGATAAAGGATAAATATGTGTGTATTTATGTATTATAACGTTGGTGTGTTTAGTTTGTTTATGAAGTTATATGATTATTAACTAAGTTTTACTTTTTATGTATTTTCAACGATAAGAGCGCGATTAAGAAATAGTTAATACGATTTTAATCTAATAATACAATGGGGGTACAACGGGGTGTTTCATTTGGTGGTATCAGAGCAGTTCGATTCTAATTGGACTGTGAGGTCTAGGATGTCGTTACCGGCCATGTTTAGTTGAATCCACATCAGATTTTAACTATGCTTAGAAGTGGGTAGTGTGTTCGAACTTGACGCGATAATTAACATTAGTATGGAATATAGTATACGTATACTTGTCAAAGTAGTATTATATGTCATACTAATGAGGGCAAATGATTTCTTTTGCAGAATCATGGCTCGTGGAAGAGGACGTCCGATCGATAGTGGTGACAGAACTCCTGAAAGAATTGTTGGAGCTGACAACGTTGATAATAATAATACTAGAAGTGGAGGAGAGTCATCTACGACTCCAAATTCCATGGAAACAATAGCTTCTGCCTTGTTATTAATAACACAACAGAATGTTGAGATGCTGCCGATGAACAAAGAGCAGCAGGAATTACAGAATCAAAGGAGAGCTGTAGCAGCTGAAGATGCCTGAATGGCTGCTTTTCGGAAAAGGAAGCCACCCAAATTCCGAGGAGATTATGATCCAGAGAAGGCAGAATGGTGGGTACAAGAGATCGAAAAGATATTTGATACCATGCACTGCAGAGAGGATAGGAAAGTGACGTATGCTGCCTTCATGTTAACCGGAGGGGAAGAATCTTGGTGGAGAGGCAAGCGAAGATTGCTGGAGGCCGAAGGCAGATTTATCAACTGGCAGCTGTTTAGTGACTGCTTCTTTGAGAAGTATTTTTCGCGTCTAGTTCGTTGCGAGAAAGAGAGGAAATTCATGAGTCTCAAACAAGGCAACATGACTGATGGTGATTATGCATCACGATTTGAGGCTCTGATTAACTATTTCGAATTTTATCAGAGATTCCCAGATGAAGATTGGCAATGTAGAAGGTTTGAGGAAGGACTCCGACATGAACTCTAGAGGGCTATAGTATCTCTCGATATCCAGAGTTTCCCAGAGCTGGTTGAAAGATGCAGTGCGATTGAAGGTATAGATCAGAGGCTGGCTAATGAGCAGAAACAACTGATGAGTGGAGGTCCTACTCGATCGGGTTTTCAGAAGCAAGGAGGTGGTAACTCTCAATGGAGACAGAGACCATATGCTAGACCAGGATAGACCCCTGTACCAACACCAGTGGTTAGAGTGGGTCAACAACAGCAAGGCTTAGCTTGTTTCAGATGCGGAGGACCGCATTATCTTAGAGACTGCATGGAGCGACCTAGTTGTTTTCACTGTGGGTAAACAGGTCATATGGCCCGAGACTGCAAACAGCAGGCTAGGCAACAGCCGGTAGCTACAGGTAGAGGAAATGGAGGCAATAGAGGTGGAGCTGGAGGAGGAGTCACAAAAGCAGGACGACAAGGAGCAATACCTCAGGCCGCTGGAAGAGTGTTTACCGTGAGGGGAGCTGAATCCTCTCAATATGCTGATTTAATACAAGGTATGTGTTTGATAGCTGGTAGACTCTCGTATGTGTTATTTGACTCAGGCGCTACACACTCATTTATTTCGTATGAGTGTGTGGACCAATTAAAATTAACTGTTTCTCAATTACCTTATACCCTTACAGTATCTACTCCAACTAGTAATCCTTTGACTACTATGTCTGTTTGTTTACAGTGTCCTATAGTTGTTGAGAATAGGACATTTATTGTAGACCTTGTCTGTTTGCCTATGCAACAGATAGATGTTATTCTTGGCATGGACTGGTTTTCGGCTAACCATGTAATGCTAGATTGTTCTATTAAGACCTTACCATTTCTTGAGTCTTCTAGTGTAGTCTCTGCCAATGAAGGAGTATCCATGAGGAGTGACGATTCTCGGTAGTACGTGATGCTGTTCGCGGTGGAATCTAAAGAGACTCCTAGTATGGATTCTATGCCTATTGTGAGAGAGTTTCCTGAAGTTTTCCCTCCCGACGTTATAGGTTTGCCACCAGAGCGAGAAGTGGAATTCACCATAGATCTTGTACGGGGGACAAGACCTATATCTTTAGCGCCTTATGGGATGTCACCTGTAGAATTGGCGGAGTTAAAGAAACAGTTGGATGACATGTTAGGGAAATAATTCATCAGACCGAGTGTTTCGGCTTGGGGAGCACTGGTGTTGTTTGTTAAGAAGAAAGATGGAAGTGCGAGATTGTGCACGGATTACAGGCAGTTGAATAAAGTGACGATTAAGAACAAATATCCGTTGCCTAGGATAGACGATCTGATGGATCAGTTGAAAGGAGCAACAATGTTTTCTAAGTTTGTTTGGAGGTTCGGATACCATCAGATTAGAGTAAGGAAGGAAGATATACTTAAAACAACTTTCAGGACCAGGTACGTGCATTATGAGTATTTAGTTATGCCTTATGGGGTAACTAATGCTCTAGCAGTGTTCATGGATTACATGAACAGAATCTTTAGACCTTTCCTCGATAAGTTTATTGTTGTGTTCATCCATGACATCCTTATCTATTCCCGTACATGGACAGATTATGAGGAACATTTGAGAGTGGTGCTTCAAGTTTTGAAGGATAGGCAGCTTTATGCTAAACTTTCCAAGTGTGAGTTTTGGATGGAAGAAGTCCAATTTCTTGGACATGTGATTAACAAGGAAGGTATAACAGTAAATCCAACTAAGGTTGAGGCAGTTCTGAAGTGGGAACGACCTAAATCAGTAAGTGAAGTTCGAAGTTTTCTAGAGTTAGCTAGAGACTATCAGAGGTTTATAGAGGGTTTCTCGAAGATTGCGTTGTCTATGACACAGTTGACAAGGAAAAATACAGCTTTTGTATGAACGGACAAGTGTGAGCTGAGTTTCCAAAAGCTGAAGGACAGGTTGACTACATCACCTGTGTTGACTTTACCCGATCCGTTAGGACAGTTTGGCGTATACTGCGATGTGTCATATCAAGGTTTAGGTTGTGTTCTGATGCAAGAGGGAAAAGTTGTGGCTTATGCTTCCTGACAATTGAGAATTCATGAGAGGAATTATCCTACTCATGATTTGGAGTTAGCAGCCATAGTGTTCGCATTGAAGATATGGCGACACTTTCTGTATGGAGCAAAGTTTAATGTTTACAGTGACCATAAAAGTCTGAAGTATCTATTCGACCAAAAAGAGTTGAATATGAGACAGCAAAGATGGATGGAGTTTATCAAAGATTATGAGTTTGATTTACTGTACCATCCTGGGAAGGCGAACGTTGTAGTGGATCCCTTGAGTAGGAAATCATTGCATGTATCTACGATGATGGTTAAGGAGTTGGAATTACTGGAACACTTTAGAGATTTGAACTTAGGAATGGAGTTGGTTGATGATAAATTTTTTTTTGGGTATGATCACTATTAGTAGTGATTTTATGAGGGATCTTAAGTATAAACAAGTTCAGGATAAATATCTACAGGAGATAAGTAGATGTTTAGATGAGGGTAAGATTTCTGAGTTTAGTAGAGGAATAGATGGTGTACTAAGGTTTAGGGATGCAATATGTGTGCCAGAGGATTTAGAACTTAGGAAGATGATTTTAGAAGAAGCACATAAGAGTAAGTTGAGTTTTCATCCTGGATCCACTAAGATGTATCAGGATTTAAAGAAAATGTTTTTGTGGACAAGGATGGAGAAGGAGGTAGCAGAGTATGTTTTATCTTGCCTGGTGTGTCAGAAGGCTAAGATAGAGCATCAAAAGCATGCGGGTTTATTGCAATCATTAGATATCCCAGAATGGAAATGGGATAACATAGCTATGGATTTTGTGGTTGGGTTACCACGAACTCCTAAGAGACATGATGCGATTTGGGTTATCATTGATAGGTTGACGAAGTGTGCTCACTTCTTACCTATTGGTGAAAGCTACAGTTTAGAGAAGTTAACCCAAATTTACATCAAAGAAGTTGTTAGGTTGGATGGTGTGCCATCGAGCATTGTCTCAGACCAAGATCCTAGATTCACATCTAGATTTTGGAGACAGTTGCACAATGCTTTAGGGACAAAGTTGAGGATGAGTTCTGCTTACCATCCCCAAACAGATGGACAGTCAGAGAGGACAATTCAGTCATTGGAAGATCTTTTGAGAGCTTGTGTTTTGGAACACACTGGCAGTTGGGATGAGTTCTTACCATTGATTGAATTTATTTATAACAATAGTTTTCACAGTAGTATTGGAATGACTCCATATGAGGCTTTGTATAGCAGGAAATGTAGGACCTCGTTATGTTGGTATGAGATTGGTGAAAACCAAGTCTTGGGTCCAGATGTGGTGCAACAGACTACAGAACAAGTTAGGAAGATAAGGGAAAAGATGAAGGAAGCACAGGACAGGCAAATGAGCTACAGTAACAAAAGAAGGAGACCTTTAGAATTCCAGGAGGGTGATCACGTATTTTTGAGAGTCACTCCGAAGATCGAAATTGGAAGGGCTATCAAAACTAGAAAACTTACTCCTAGATTCAGTGAACCTTTCCAGATTCTTCGAAGGATTGGTCCAGTAGCTTACCATATTGCTTTGCCACCTAACCTTGCTAACCTTCATGACGTCTCTCAGTTGAGAAAATACTATCCTGATTCTTCACATGTTATTGAGTCTGAGTCTATACAACAGCGAGAGAATCTAGAGTATGAGGCTCTACCTGTTAAGATAGCAGATAGAAGGAATAAGGAGCTTCACGGTCGACAAATTCCTTTGGTTAAGGTTATATGGGATACAATTACTGGAGATGCTACTTGGGAACGTGAAGCAGATATCCAACAACAATATTCACATCTTTTCTAAGGTATGTAAATTCCAAGGACGAATTTTTTTTCTAAGATGGGTAGTAATGTAACAGCCTGTTTTTAATTATGCTGTTATAACAGTAAAAATATGTTTAATTATATTTTTATCTGAGACCGTGAAAATGATTTTGGATAAAATAAAATCATATTCATAATCTTTGTTATGGTAGAAGGTTACGGTGAAATTTTGGGTTTAAAACTCAGACGGAAATCGGTCTGCGTTTTTAACTGACGGTATAATTTTATATCGGCAGAAAACCCTAATTTGTCCCGAAACTGAAAATTTGTAGATTTTTTATATTTTGTTCGTGAGGAATTCTACTTTCCAAATTTATGATCAGAAAATAAATATTATGTTTATTCGGACGAATTTTGGTGAAAGTTCGAACGAAAAACGGTTGGTGTTTTCACTGACAGTAAGATTTTAATGATCAGAAAAACTAATTTAGACTCTTGAACGAAATGGTTTATGATTAAATCATATTTCCAACGAGTTTGGTTAGTTTGAAAACTTTCAATCGAAAACGAAATATTTTGTTTTTTACGGGCGTAAAACCCTAATCGGGGAACCAACGGAATCGAAACCGGAACGACAGAGATTGAACGGGACACCGGAGGAGCTGAGCTATGGGATGGCTCATCAAGAATTTATGAAGCAATTAATGTTAGGAATTATGAGATTTTAAGTGAAAAGACCAAAATGCCCTTAAGCTTAACCTAACCTACCTTAGTTTTGTTAACCATGGTTAAAGCAAGACACGTTCAAATTTTCTTCTTCATCCTTTATGTGGTCCAAAACTTAGACACACCTCCTTCAACCATGACCACTCAATTGTAACGAATATTTTGGGTGTGAAATGTCCAAAATGCCCTTAGTTTTTAAAGGAATTACAAGCTTGTCCTTAAGTGATTTTTCTCTTTTGTCCCTAGATAACAAATTTTGGACCAAATCACCCCCAGTTTCAGCCATATGTGTGCTGCCCATCTTCCTCATTAGGAACACTTAGACAAATTTTCCTTCTTCATCAAGAACGCAATGGAAAGCTCCATTGACTCACCGAAATTATACCGAAATTCGGACCCTTTTCTGTTCTGATACTCGGAAAACTTTCTACATGAAAGTTGTTCCTCTTCCTCTCTTATTTCCAACGATCAAAAGATCATAAAAAACGGGTAAATAGATTGGGAGATGTACCCAAATTACTAAAACCGCTCAAAATCTTCATCATCTTCATTTTCTCTCTAAACTTCTCAAGAACACTTATGAACACTTAGTGATTTTGTGAGGAACTTGATCAATCCTCATCACTTACTCATCATCGAGAGGTAGAATCTTTCTCTCCATGATCACTCATGCTTTCTTCTTCATTCATTTCATGATTTCATGACATGAACATCACTTCTTCAATTTCTAGATCCAATCTTCAAAAATCTCTAGAAATTGTAGGAAAATCCATTTGATTTGAAACCAATTTCTATGAACTCATCTTGATAAATATATTCAGCATCTAGAAGCATGAACCCTAAAGAAACTTCCTCCCTATTTTTCCAAGCATGGCCGAACCCTATGTGTTTGGGTATAAATGGGTTTTTCTTCAACTTTTGATAAATGATGCATGATTTCATCTCTTATATCATTATGGGTATTGACTCCATATGATTGATAAAACCAAATCAAATCCTAACCTATTTTCCTTAAGAGGGCCGAAACCCTAACCTATTTGGTTAGGTGAATTTTGATTCAATGTTTGTCTTGTGACACTTGATTCCATCCTTATACAATCCATGTTTGTTGAACCCAAGAGATGGAAATCAAGTGAAATTTCTAACTCAAATTTAGTGTCAAGGCTGAAACCCTAACTCATTGACTTAGATGGTTTTTGTGCAATGTTCTTGATTTATAATCATTAATTTTGTCATTCCAATACCTAAGGATAAAAAATCCAAAAGTTTGTAAAATTTTAACATCCCTAGCCTTATTTGATGAGTTGGCCGAACCTAGTACCATATGTCCATATTTAGATTTGTTTGATTAATTTGTTTTATCGTTGATTTGGTTGAAGGTGGAATTGGTAACTTGTGGCGTGACAACGAGGATCGTCGATTTTGTGTTTCTGGTGGTAAATTAGGTGGGAGAAAGAACCATTCCATCGTCGGAACTGATAAGTAGTATATAATTTATAATAATGGTGCAGGGCGACCTAAACCCTACTAATGGTCGAGTAATCGACAATACCAAAATCGTATTGGAAACTTTTCCGTAATTCCAATGACGATTGGGAATTGTAGGTTTATCGCCTTAGGTTAATTTTATAATTTTTGAGGATGTCTGAATTATTTATTTTTGACTGGTTGTGATACGGTGGTTGAGGTATTCTACTACATGTGACATTTATTTTGGTGTTTGAATATTTTATTGATTATTGTGTTATGCATGATCTGCCTGGTTTGATAAATATCGTTCGGAGGTATTTTGTTTGGGGGTGAGATCTTGAATATAAATTAGAGGTGCCTAGCTATTATGAGGAAAGATTGAGGCACTAGGTTGTTATTGATACAAGTCAGTGAGAATCATATGTTGCATTGTTGTTTATAACCGTGTATTTGAGATACATGAGGTCCGAAGTTCTCGTGTACCATTCCAAATTAGAATTTAAGTTGTGCAACCATAGTGTCATTTCTTTGCATGGGCACCCTTGATAGAGATGAAAGAGAACCAGGGTGTGCACCGACGGTACTGTGCAGCTATAGTGTCATTGCTTTGCATGAGCATTCTCACCATGGATGAGAATATGCACCGGTGTTGGGAACGCGTCACTTGGATGACCGACTGACATTCCTAACGAGGGATGTGTGACAGGATTAGTGGTGGCCAAGTCAGCATAAAGGTTTAGTTGCATGAGTTGGAGGGTCTGGATGATATCGTAAAGTAAGGATGATTGTAGATTGTGAGTGATGCATGCTTGTGACTATTATTGTATTATATGCTATGAATCTTTTCCGCTTATGATGATAGAACTGTTTCTTATCTCCCTATTTCTGTATTGTTGTGTATGGCTACTTTATTACGTTAGAAGACCCGATGGAGGAATATGTTGCTGAGGAGATGTATGGAACCCTGTACGAAACGGATGTTGCTGGGGAGTTGAATGAAACTCCGTATGAAGCTGATGTTGGAGGAAAAGCTATAGATCCTAATGACATAGTGTAGTAAGTTTTGGGCTAGTGAGTCTAATAAGACATTTTTATTTTCCGGTAGTAATAAGCAGTTTGTATAAATAAGTACCTGTGCGGGATCCTACTGATAGAATACCCTAAACAGTGTTTTGTAAGATAAAGGATAAATATGTGTGTATTTATGTATTATAACGTTGGTGTTTAGTTTGTTTCAAAAGTTATATGATTATTAACTAACTTTTACTTTTTACCTATTTTCAACGATAAGCGCGCGATTAAGTAAATAATTAATAAGATTTTTATCTAATAATACAATGGATTACAACGTGGTGTTTCATACCCCCCTCCTGGCTGGGCATCGTGGCCCCCAGGAAAGTCCTGCCAGTCAAATCGAGGCCCCATCTCCTCCTCAGATGGGTAAACTGGGACCCGACCCTCCTCGGTAGCTCTTAGCGGACTGTGGGGTTTGGTCCGATTAGAATCGAGGGTTGCAAGGTACAAGATGTTGTTACTGGCCGTGTCTAGTTGGACCTACATCAGGTGTTGACTATGTTTAGAAGTTGGGTAGAGTGTTCGCATCATGAGTTATCTTTTGTTTCTATGTTGAGAGACAAGGATAACTGTTTCGATTATTCATAAGATATACAATACATACTTCTTATGAATATGAGATGATGGTTACTTTTACAAGGATCTATGGCTCGTGAAACTCGTAGTAGCCAACGTGGGGGAACATAGAAAATGATGATGAGGATGTAGAGATTCCTAGAATGGAGGAAGAAAATTAATCTGAAGTCATGAGAACCATAAGTGATATGGCAAGAACTATGATGCTTCAGTCACAAAAAATACACAGTTAATGCAGCAACTTCAACAACAGCAAAGCCAACAACCACAGAATCAAGAGCAAGAAGGGGTAATGGATGCAGGACTGGTAGCATTCATGAAGGGTAAGCCGCCACAATTTCATGGAGAATATAATCCGGAAGGAGCAGAGTTGTGGTTACAAGAAATAGAAAAAGTTTTTACAGCTA